>JAPWLS010000823.1:0-256989 GCA_028551675.1 Tineola bisselliella | reverse complement strand
GCAATACTAGGTTATATAAACGATAGTTGTCTATGTTGTCACCCTTTTCTATCTTTTTAATAATTGCATGTAACCAAATGGCATCATCACATATTCATATAGTCCGTCTGGAGTAATGAAAGCGGTCTTGTGAATTGAATCCGCTTTAATAGGTATCTGGTGGAATCCTTGAGCCATATCTAAGCATATGAAATCTACGCACATCCTATCATCACCGTTCTTTTTCTTAACTAGAATCACAGGACTCGCAAATTCGGAGGTGCTCTCACGAACAATACCACTGGCTATTAGATCCCCAATAATACGTCTTATCTTGTCCCTTTCAACAGGAGCCATTCTGTATGGTCTACGACAAACAACTTTCAAAGGATCCCTAAGTTTAATTTCTAAGCATCCTGTGGTTACTGTAGTTTTTGGTATTCCAGTGGCAAAAAGATCATTGTATTTATTAAGTAAGCATTTCAAAGCTGTTATGTCATTCTCATTCACTAAATCGGTATCTAAATTATCTACTAGATCTTTATGAGAAATAATGCTCATAATACTGGACATTCTAGAAATTGTCGCACCATGATTGTTAATATTGACGTTTAAGCCTGGTATCTTTACAAGATCGCTACCGACCAAAAGTTCACATGGAATTTCATGATCCTCAACAACATGAAAATTGATCTCGACAAATATAGTAGATATTTCACATAGTACTGTTATATATTGATAGGATGCTATTGGCACTCCTATTCCTAGTCCTTGTAAAAATAATGTAGAATAATTGCGTTTTCCTGGCAAGGACATGCTAAGGGATCTCTGAACAAGGGAGCTGTCAGCACCACTATCGAATAGCGCTACATAATTTTTATTGTTAATTGTAATTTTTAGTGGTGTGCATATCAATGATTGTCTTTGAGCTATACTTATGTTTTTGAGCGTTTAGCTAGTGGCTCATCTGCTTTGTTGTTATTCATTCGCATAGTGGAGACGACTGAGATTAATTCAGGAACGGTGGAGCATTTGCTAGAAAGAAGTCTCAAACGCAAAGAGTCATTATCAATACATCCAATAACAGCCTCTACGGCATCCGAGTCTTTATTACCTTGCATGATTCTTTTCCAGAAGTTCCAAGCCTTTGTTATAGAATCGGCTGGTTTTGTCATATCAAGTTTAAAATTTCTAAACTTAACGATATCATTAGAATATCTAGCTTCTGGCTCAAATGTTTGTATTAAAGCTTCCTTCATGTCGACCCATAATGGAGACTTTACAAGCCAGATGTCACCTAATGCTTTCGCACGGCCTTGCAAGCAACTAGCAATCTTATTGCATATTTCATAATCAGTGAGGTTCCAATGGTCCTTGGCCCTATCTACATGATCGCACCAGTCGCGAATTGGAACATCCCCGTCTGGGTCAAATGACGCAATATAGACTTCACTAAGCCTAGGTCTTGATGAGACATCCTTTGTCAAAAATTTAGCAAGCAGTTCGCTATTATTTCTGGCGTTATCATTTTGTTGTTGAGTCAAATTTTGTATTATATTTACTAAAGACGATAACGCCTCATTAGACATAGAATTACTCACAGCATTCGATTCCTTTGCTGTACCTTTGTGCTGTTCGATCCCACTTCTGATATCGGAATTTTTGGGTGTTGGTACTAATATTGGGGAAGTTGGCCTTTCAGCTATGTCACTATTAATATTGTCTTCCATTTTCGACTCGATTTATCAATAAAACAATTTAATAAACAATCAATATTTCCTCATTTATTCCTTGGTTATTATCTGTCACAAATTAACTCGTTATAACATAATTCATTATGAAATGACACAATAACAAATTATTTATGTAAATTAAATAAATCAACTAATAATTATAATAAAGATTACAATAAATGAACACATTAATATTTAAATGAAGTTACTGCTAGATTTATAAAAATAATACAATGAAATAGATAAATTTATTCAACTGAATAATAAAGCACTTAATCTAGTTGACTACTTATCTTTTATCAACATCTCAAAATGTTTCTAAACAATAAATCAATAACAATTTACAATATTAAAAATTAGATGTAAAATAATAATTATACTGCGTGAACGCTCAATACAATCTTCCTCGCTCGAAGCGCTGGCCGCGAATGAAAACCACCCGCTTTTTTCACGTTGATTTTATTTTTTTGTAAGGCGTGGGGATGACGCAATACTGCGCGAGATACCTCGCTCGCTCGTGCGCCGACATATATACGAACCCTTGTCACCAATATGTTGAACGTAAATCTTCAGTTTAAATAAAATATAAGCACTCAAGGTTGTTTTTTATTTGATCATAACATTATACTTGTATACAATTTGGGTTTGGTTTTTATAATTTTGTAATTTACTTTTATTATTGTTGTTACGTACACTTCTGAAATTTTGTTAGAATATATTTTAATAACGGTTTTTATAATTTTTGGAATATTAAGAATTAAGAGGATTTATCTTATTTCGAGCCTTTGATAAATAAAACAATTGAATTTACTTTTTATAATTTATTGTTCGTTCAGTGACTTCATTAATAGATTTATTTAAAAATAGTGACTTTATGTGAGTGCAAAAATAAGTAGTTAGGTCATAAATACATACTATGAAACTGGTGCTCACAAAACATTATATTTACTATAAATTTAAATCTTAATTTTATTTCAATAATGTTCATTTTTAATATTCATTTATTAGTTCCAAAATCGCTACGAAACTTAAGTAATTAAGTTATTTAATAAATGTCAAATTTAATTGATTTTTGTACTACCGAACTATTTTATAATAACATTCTTGAATATTCGATAAATCAAATAGGTAATTAAAAAAATATAACAGTAATAGTAATAAATTAGAATCTCAGAGATAATTTACGTAAACTATGAATTTTAATTTACTATCACAACAATTAATCCTACACTTCTGAACTTCTATAAAATTTTCTCGGCCGAGATAATATAGAAATATTTCCAGCAGTTTACATCGTCTGACTATTTTCCGATATTTTTGTCACTTGAGAATAAGCAGATGATATGTGTTAAACGAGTAAGAAAAGAAAAAGTCTTAAAAAACAAGTGACAATTAATAATAAAAGAATTTTATAAAACAGTAGGGCAGCACAAGCCGATTGTACTTAATACAAAAAGAGGGAAATAACACTTTAAATTTTGCATTATTTTTAACCATAAATTATAAAGGAATGTCATTAATATTAGATCAGGTTTGCACATAATCTCTGGCAAAACTTTCTACGCATACCTAATTTCATAATACTACGATTATTTTTCCTAAAGATAATAAATTGATATTAACCTGCTGTTAAAATTATTTAAAAAGAATGCCCGTACTATTGGTTAGTGATGACCCTTTGGTTTCGTCACGGGCTTTATATCGCGACACGCTGTCGTGTCGAGTACAACGATTTGTATGAAAATTCTGAGTGGTGTACACACTTCAACGCGCGTTCGGCTTGAAAATGATTGTAAAACGCCGGCGTCTGTACACATCGTAAATTGTGACCAAGCGTAAGAGTATGTACCAATTCCAATGGAGATTGAACACGTGTTCGCATTAGTTGCATGAATTTATTACGTAACGTGTAGTACTCGAAATTGGACATCATAAAGTAAGCATGACTTTGGCACAATCTAGTGGCTTGTTCTAATGGGCATTCTTTTTATCAACATTGTGATGTATATATTTAAAAACGGAACTAGGAAGTTTTTGGTCTTGAAGTTTACTATGTATCTAATAGAGTTATATTTAATATATTATTAAATACGATAGAAGGCCTCAAACACAGTACATACGAAGACGATCATAATACCTAATAGGAAGAATATCACTAACATTTCAGGATTTTGACTTATTTGCAAAACAGTTGTACAGTCGTTTGTATTAGATAGCTTAAGAGCAACTGAACGTTCAGTTCCTTTCTCGAATACTGTTCCTTAACAACAACAATCTGTATCTGAGTATCTAATAATAATAACACACTTTACACAACTTTTCAATTCATAAGAAATAGCATAAAAATAACAATAGATTCGGACAGCTCATACTCATACTCGTGTCTCTTATGATCGTAAATATAAATATAAACAACAAAACTTCAATAATTTACCTACAAAGACTATTAAACACAAAGCATATTAAATTTATTCAGCTTTAAGAATAATATTGCAAAGTTCAACAACGCGGAACGTTTACTGACGCATGACGTCACACAGTCGCACAGTAATTATTATTCAACAATAAGGCTAAAATCAATTTATACAAACCTTAAAGAAGATAGGTAATAGATATACAACTTATGATAATAAAAATCGTAATTCATTGTGATGAACATTATTCAAACTTACGTTACAATTTTACATTTTTACATCGAAATATTCTCACAGCTTTGTCTTTCATTGTCCGCCTTTCGACGATAGAAAGGACCACTGCCCAAGGAGACATCTCATCGAAGTGTTGTAATCTGTATGCCATTTGTTGTAATACATATTTGTATGCAGGCGTATAAGATGCCTCCAAGGATAGTAGACCTAAGAGTAAATTCGTTAACAACTACATTATTACTTCTACAAGTAGAGGTATTGGCATTACAATAACGACTACGAAATCACTCACATTCATTACTAACACCCTGTAGAAAAATAGATAGCTTGATGTTGTATAGATGTGGAATAATTTTTAGATGTACTTTGCAATGTATCGCAGTAAGTTTATAACTTACAACTTTTTTACTATTGGTGTCGTATATAGCTGGATAATGGTTCTTATTCGTATCTTGTATGTTGAGAATATTCTTTTGTTTTATTTGGCTTCACGCATGACTATATTCAAATAATCACGTATATTTATGAATATACTTGGAGACGCATAAAATATGTATATATTGTGAATAATCAATACATGGATATAGAAAATATATAAGTACAAAATATGATAATTAAATCGATCAAAACCCAATAAAGATCTTTTTTCCTAACTAAATTATTTAACAGTTTCAAAATGGAAGATTCTCATTCGATAGAAATCATCTTGAGATCACCGATAAATATCACACACTCACACATTTTATTTAGAAATAATATACAAGACTGCTTACCCCAGTCGATAAAGAAATTATATAGAAATTTCTAGAGTAATAAGGCATTTAGTAACCTACTAATCGAATTAAATCAGATCACTCTTTGATTCACATTCAAAAGTATTAATTATTTGGCCTAAAACTCTATTACATTTTAAAAGGAAAAATTGCATATAAAGTGATTTTAAAATGCAGTTTCAAAGTATATTAGGCCTAAAAGGTAGACTATTTAAAGAATCTAGTTCTCATTATTGTAATAAATAATAAATTCTAAATCTAATATTAAACTTCAAAATTCAATAATTTAAATGCTTATAATGCTACAAAATGTGATTTTTTAATTCACAGAATAAAATCTAATCACTATTCTATATTCAAAATGTATTAATAATAAAAATTGAAATGTCGAATAAATTACGAGTAATAAAAGATCTTAAATATCACTTTGGTGTTTTAGGAGAAAGTTTTTCGCCGCTGTAGATCACTTGCACGGTGGAGTCCGAGGGCGGCCGACCGTTCCCGCACCCAACCGCATTTATGTAATGGACGTCCGACGGAATCAGATATTATAGCGCTCTCAGACGGCAGTCTCCAAGTCTTCTGACACTAACTGGAAATGCTCCTGACCTGAAACAAAATCTATGTTTCATTTTAAGAGAACTAAAAGGGTAAATAAAGGTCAGTATATTAAGAATAAAATTACGATTCTGAAATAACAATTAAAATAAAAGATACGATTACTAATGAGTTTTAGGATTCAGGAAAGCAGAAAGTACTTATTGTACAATAATTCAGTGTCATCATAATGTTGCGATTAATATTACGTAAGCGCATTTTAAATGTTTATGCTGTTTAATCCCTGATACTTAGGCACCGGTGCGGTTTCGGATTTCGATTTAGATAGCAATCAGCACAATAACGAGGAGAAATAAACTGCTGAAGCGATTATTGCGTTACCTCTTAAACCTTATCACGACAAAATATCGAGAATTCTAACAAGCCGAAAGTTCATTGTACAGATAAAATATTGCAATATTATAGCGGTATTTTCACTCGCTTACTTCAAGTTTAGTCGCAGTTGATAGCTCCGTTAACGCAATAAATAACAATATAGTCGCCCCGACATACCAAACAAAAAAGGGGAAAATAAACTTTGATAAAAAGTATATTTGTCTTGTTTGGAATTCTTTATTTATGTGCCGAGTGGATTTAAAATGTTTGTTTTTTCTGACTTTGTTATGTAGTCATTGAAGGTGCATGAAATCTAAAAGTATCGCTAAAAATTCTTACTTTCAAGATAGGCAGCAAGATCATGGTCCTCTGCCCGCAATGCCAGATGTCTGGGAGTGAGTCCAGCGTGGTCCTGTCGAGTGAGGGAGGCGCCGCCCGCCACCAACATGCAACAGATGGCGCGGCGCTTGTGAGCCGCCGCTTTGTGGAGAGCAGTCTGACCTCGCTCGTTATCACGCATGTTTAAAATTGCCGTCGGAGCGCAAGCTATCAAATATTTAATAATATCTTTGTTTCCATATCGAGCGGCGATATGTAAAGCGGTCTGACCCGTGGCATCTATCGAGAGCAAGGAATAACCAGCCGAATGCAATTCTTTCATCTGCAAAAGTTATTAATATTTTAAAATCCATATTGAATAATAATGGCGCAGACCAATTTTAGACTTACCATTTTTAGGTCGCCTATTTTGGCCGCTTTAAGTAGAGCATCTGATGTTTTTTCTAATAAATTTCTGAAACAAAAGCTTCCTTTTAAATAAAGTGCTTTTAACCGCGCGAAGAGAAGAAAGTAAATATAAAAAGTAGTGAAAGCTAACTTTACATAGCATTAAGTTTAAGATAAAAGTACTAGATTAAGTCTCACCTATAGCCAAATACTTCCTGATCAAGTCCAAAGAGTTTTTCGTGAATGCTGCATGCAAGGAAGAGAAGAAGAATAGAGTGCAATATCAACACTTCAAACGTGAATTGTGCGTAATAGTAAAAAATCTCAAACAACTACAATTCCTACCTATAAAGGACGAAAGTACCTACTAAGTAGATATTGTAAAATGCTATTCTTGAAATGAGGTTTCTAAAGAATAGTGCTCTGAATGGCCTCGTACAATGTGTTGGAGACGATAAAAACAAACTATAATAGTGTGATATTTGGCTACAAGTTAATTTTGTTTACAATGCCTATTAGTTTTATAACACACATTTACTATTTCATAGATATGGTTAACATAAACATTTATAAATATGTAAGCATATTATATTGTTATTGAAGTATAAATAAAATAATATGCGAGAAATTTCTGTTTCAATAAAGCTAGCATGTGCTTAAGAACGGAAAGAAAGAGGTTTTGAGGTCTCACGGGATTTAAGAAGAATTCAATGTGTATTTTTTAAAATTATATTGAACTTCTACCATTAATTTTTTTCTAGTTCTTTTTATGTTTGATTTAAGCTAAAAACTAATAAAAATACTTACGTCTTAAATCGCGCGATTGAATCACTTGAAGGTAGATCTTTTCCAGGTGGGCTCGTACATAAAGGTGGTGAATTGGTATCTGCTGAAGGAGGCGCGGAACTGCGTGGTGGAAGCGCCGGAGGAGGTGTCTGAGGTGTAAGCAATTCTTCTGAAGTCCTCGCTGGACTACCCAAGCCAGACTCGCTAGGAATTTAAAATCAAGAAATGAAATACAAACTGAATTTTCAAAGATAATTACAAAACATGAGAAAGTTGGAATTTTAAATCCAAGGTTTTTCTTGAATACATTTCTAAATGAAACTATAACTAGCAGGTATATTTCCTCGGACAATTGAAATATAATATGCGAAGTATAGTAGTATACTACTATAAATGCTTTCTTCGATAAAATCTACAACAACAATGCCGTTACTAAAAACTTCCCTTTGTTAAGGATAGTGTAGGAAAACAATGTAAAATTTTAAGTAGACGCAATATAAATGGGTTGGAATATTTTTGTATACAAGGTTTTTCAACGTTTTTTTAATGCAAAGCCATTTATAAAATTGAATAAACATTTTTTAAACAAACGAATGTGGAATGACTGTTCTACATAAAATTGTATTTATTAAACTCACCTAGCATGAGATTCTGGAACATCCAATGAAACTCCAGCACTTGGTGTGTCAACGCTTTGTGATATATCAAGGGACACAGACAGTCCTGTTGTGGTCTCCAAAGACATCGAAGGCCCAGTATGATCTAAAGACGTAGTCGTATCGGGATGCGCCGTGGACTCCGTGTCTGGTGTGAGTGGCGCTGCGTCCAGTATGTAGATGTTCTCGTGTCCTATGTCCGTTGCGTAGTGCAGATTTTCTTGAGCTTTATCAATTCTGAAGAAGCGTTCAGCTGTACATGCTATAAATAAAGAAATATTTTTTTAAAATGAAATTTGCCTACAATATTGAGATAAACAAGATAACACTTTACATCGTTATATTACGAACATTAACTGTTCGCGATTTAATGATGTTAACATTTTAACAATCTACTTTGTACGCTTAATATAAGGAATGAGTTAGGGTTGCTTCATATTGTACAATGTTATAAAGGACAAATCTACATTGGACACACCGCTGTAGGGTTAAGAGTATGAACCCCAGTCGGTTAAAAGTTTGATTATTATATTCAAAATGAACGTGATAGTAAGCAAGATAGTAAGATAGTAAGAAATACTTAAACAGAAGATTCCGTATATTTTCTTATTGCATAGTTTTAACGGCTTTTCCGACGCATTGGTCAACGCGTCATTTTATTAGGGGAATATTTCTTTTTATTATTTATGAAAAATATATATTTGTTATAGGACTTTGTCCTGGTGCTCAAACATAGTACAGGGTGTTCTAGCTCATGACCAGGGCATTGTATGTATATGTATTTATTAACATAATATTTAATATTTCTCAGATAGTATGAGCCCACCCTAAGATATCATACGTGCTACCTTAATAAAACCACACTATAATTCAACTCACAAAGAAACAACGTAGGCGGTGTGCATCGTATAAAGGTATAATATTACCTTGTATTTTCACCTATTTTCTTATATTTTCCTTTACAGGAAACCTCCTTTGTTTTTACTCTGTATCACGTATTACATGACAATTGATAAATTAACTATTATTTGTCGTGGTATTGTTCGAGTAAATAGCTTAATTTACTAATTTAATTTAGATAGGAAATTCTAAAAGTACTAACATTGTTCGGTACATAACGCTTTCTTTGTTTGACAATAAAAAGTTACATTGCAATTGACAATAAAAATAAAATAATAAAATTTGAACTTCAAAATAAATGAATCACGGTTTTTTTTTGTTTTGCTATAACTAATTAAAAACTGCATGTTGTTGGTCTTAAATTATTTACTTAACAAGAAATGATTCATTTTCCCTCCAAAACTCCGTAGTAAGCAAAAAAAAAGCAAAAGTTTAAGCTCAATTTTTCTTTATAATAATATAAAAAGGGGATATATAGGACTTAACTGACTAAACCTTTTACCTTTAACGAAACAATTTATTGTACAATATGAACATGAAAAAGGAAAAACTTAATACGAGTAGATATAAAATATACTGAATTTATAATATAATTTTGCAATTAAAAACAATAAAGCATTGAGAGAATAAAATTCTCAATTGTAAAATAATCAATTTAAAAATACTCATCGAATTTGAATAGAAAAGGCGAACAACGGTCTTTTATTAAATGTCAATTTCTTTGTAGTAAAATAATCACATCATCTGAAGACAGAAGTCAAGTTTAATTAAACTTTAATTAATTAATAGAAATTATCCCAAGTCTTCGATATCTAGATTAGGAGAGAATTAACTTCCAACAAACTTAAAACGAAACGGGAACTTCGGTCATTCTCTTTTTGATTAGAAATCAATGTTTTAAAATAGGAACGTTCATGCTCATGAATAAACAATTTGTTTATTTTGAAAATGGAAAAATACAAAAATGTATTCACTTTTCCTCAACTGTTAAAAATAAAATTACAACAAAAGTAGTACTTACAGTCAACGAACCACCAGTCAACAAGATTCGAGAACGTTTGAGATTCTTTGATCATGTTCTGAACGAGCGCTCGGACTTGCTCTAAGTCCGCCGCAGGATTTACTTCTAACGAGCCGACCCGTTCAGCTATTGAAAAAATGGTAATGTATTTATTATATTTTATTTTCTTTTATGGTTCAAGCTTACAATTAAAACTGGCAAAATGTGGATTTATGTAACGGTGGTTAAATCCAAGTTTCGTGTTTGATGTAATTTAGGGCGAAAACAATTGGAAAGTGTGTAATATAAATCCCAAGCATAAGTTAAGTTCGTTATAATTCGGGATTAATTTAGAAGTAGCCGAAGTTTGACGAAAGAAGTATTTAGTAAACAGAGAGTGTTGCATAGGCGATGCCATTTATTAAAAATGAATTTATAAAATTATGAATTAATGACAATATAATCCGACTAATTAAAGTTGTCTTCATATAATTATGAAATAGTCGTGTAAAAATTTGACATAAATAATGACATACCAGTCTTAGCCAATAGCTCCTTGTCGTAGTGTAAGCGTTCGTAGTCGATCATAGATATGAGATTCACAGTGAGTGATAGTTTATCCAGCGTAGTTTGTCTGAAACAACATTATTTATGAGTATCTATCAAGAAAATGTATCTACAAACTTTATAACTTCCATGAAACTTTATACAGGCGATTAGATCTCGTTCAATTATTATTACTATCATTATAACTTGTACTTGAAAGGATCTAACTTCCTAAGGGATTAAATGACATTTTAAATTGTTCGCTGTTTATTAAAATCGCTATATAATTCAAATATTATTGAAGTGAATATATTTAAAGTGTAAATGTCAAATCTGTTTTTGATATTGACATTTCGTTGTTCAACTATGAACTCCGTAATATTTAAAAAAAGTGATTGATAAATATAAATTTGAGTAGATAGTAATGAATTTTGTTTTTATTTGATAATTAAATATCATTTAATGCCCATACACTTTAATTTTAGACCTAATATTTTGTTAAAAGTAAATATTCCTCCAATATAAAGATGATATATTCATGTTTGTTTAAAATAGCTTACATTAAAGACTAGATAATGAACTAAAGCTAGACTCACGGTGCAATGACTCTTCCTGGCTTCTTCTTGGCTAACATGGTCGCTTGATTGAGCCTTGAAAGCGTTATAGTTGATGGTGCCAAGCGACACGCTTCACCGTCCACTTGCATCGGTATCACTTTAGTAGTGACAATTTTTGCAGTTTTGCATTGAGTTATGCATGTACCATGACCTCCTGCTTGTAATAATGGCTAAAATAATTAAATAAATATAAATTTAGTTTACTAAACTTAAAATTGAATGAAAATCTCGTCAGTACTTTTCGAGATTATGAAAATGTGTTTTCTAATTAAAATGTCAATTACCAATTGATAGGTGGTTAATCCAACAACTTCTATGAGACCATCCTCAGTTGATGGTTCTGATGTTCCACCGGATTTATTCCATGGATGCGTGCCGCCTCCGTAACTAAAAAAAGCAATATTATTGTAATTCTATTTCACATGTTTTAATATAAAATTTACATAACATTTTTGTTGAGTAAAATGAATAAAGGATTCATCACAAACTTGCCTCGGAATGTTTAAGAATACGATTGCATGAACTTTATGTTCCCGTAAGACCGGGGTGAGGTCTTTCCCGTCACACTCCATGGTAACAAACTCCGCTAAACCCTTCCATTTCCTTTGCATTAAGTCTTTACCGCCCGCAGTCCCATAAAAAAGTTTATTTCTTATACGGGAGTTGAATTTTTCAGGATGAGCCTCTACAAAAACAATAAAATAAATCAATCCGCGACATTATAAATATTTAACGCAGACGCGCTCGTTCCTACTTACGAAGATTTGCGGCTGCGAATATTATTCTATCTACTTTAGATGCTTATATAATATTTATTTTACGTTCCTTTATCTTATTTGGCAACAGATTATTTTGTTAAATAATGATGCTACATTGTCTCTTACGCTTAGACAAGAAGCAATCAAATTGATACCAGACTTTTTATTCACACATTTGAAGTTAATATTTGATATACGTTACCTCGAGCCTCATGAAACTCCAAAGCAATGTGAGCATCAACACCAAATGAGAAGTAGTTATTGACAACGTTCAGTGGTAGGTCTGGTTTGGCATTACGAGTGTCCTCAGCTGCAGCAGCTGTGTTGGGTTCCACTGTTAACTGCCATCGGTCAAGTAGCACAGTATCACTTTCTCCGATGTTTGCTAGAATCTTTGATATCGGCTCGTCTTCATAACCCTACAATTATAATCCGCACTTAGATATTCGTTGAATAACTTCAGTGCCACTATTTTGAACATTACACGGATGAAGTAACACCCGAGTTGTTATATTATCAAGTCTGTTTTATCAATAAACACAAATGAACAATTTTTTATTATTTATCAAGAGTAACTGAATACTATTAGTAAATATAACAAAAGTAATATGTACCTAAATAGGAAAAAATAAAACAACCATATCGTAAACCATATAAATAAAAAGCAATTGCCTAGTGTCTTAAGTTAAGTTTAATTGAGTTTGTGTAACAAAAAGCAGGAGGTTTAACCGCACAAATCAATTTCTGCAAAGGTAATTTAAAGTTTTAAGCAAAAGTTTTTTGACATTTTCAGTACCAGTCGCTTAGTTAGCGGAACTTTGTGAGACAATAGACGTTTCAGTCAAACTTTGAGTTTCAACTTAATTTTGGGTTTCGCCATATTATGGAATAATTTACGATATACAAGTTAGTAAGCAATTAATTACATATTCTTGACAAATATATGCATACTATAACACATTTTAAACATGTAGCAAGTTTCAATAGAACTTATGTCAAGTTAATAATATGGAAAAGCTAAATTATATCCTCTTATGAAATTAATTCTAATATTAATTCTTTCGTTATCAACTTATCCAATTTATTCACACGTTATTCATGCATACTTCATATAGGTATATAGAAATTTGTAAGGCTACTCACCCCTCCCCAACCTAGGGCACGTGCGAGGTCATTGCCAGTGCCTAATGGCAGCACTCCCACTGCAGGCCTGGTTCCAATCCGATCGAGAACACTGAGGACCCAACCGACAGTGCCGTCTCCACCGCATGCTAACACTCTTAAATTATGAACTTTACGGAACAGTTCTAGTCTGTAAATAAAATATTACTATTTTTGGGTGATTTTATCGAGAAAAGTCACCAACGCTTTATCGTGGATCTGAGCGTAGACTACGTTATTTGAGTTAGTTATAGTGTATGATGTAGAATCTGCCACTTAACCTTGTATCATTCAGCTATGTCAGTTTTTTACTATATGATAACTATATGAATCCAATATAGAATGCAAGAGTGCCTGCAGTTCTTGAGCTGGGAATCAAACTTTAACATTGTTTATACGTCAAGATTTCTTAACTCATATCGGTATCACAATTTGTTTACTTTGTAGTCTTAGAGCAACAATTCACGGCAATTAGTAGCGAATACAATATAATATTTAAGTGACTACTTAAAAGGCATTATAAAATGAATACAGAAGGATGGTAATGGACTGTTCTCTGTTGAAGACAACGTTTCTATCGTAATAACAATTTGAAATACTTAAATTTAACGTTCTTTTTTTTATTAAAACGATTATATAGATCCTTTTAGAAGATTTATTCTTATAAATATTAAATTGAATTGAATTTTGTTTATTTTTCCTTTATAAGTAAACTAGCTGTTGCCCGCAACTACGTCTGCGTAATAATGAATGAAATAAATCTAATAAGATTTATACAAACTTTCATCCCCTATTTTATCCCCTTAGGGGTGGAATTGATCAAAATCCTTTCTTAGCGGATGCCTACGTCATAACATCTACCTGCATGCCAAATTTCAGCCCGATCCGTCCAGTGGTTTGGGCTGTGCGTTGATAGATCACTAAGTCAGTCAGTCAGTCAGTCACCTTTGAGTTTTATATATATAGATAATAAAAATAATGAATAAATAGTAAATATGATATCTCTAGCTCCGAGAGAAGGAGCGTGGTTTTATATGTTTTGCTATGTAGGAGCGTGGGTGTTTAGGAGAGTTACTAATCTGTTAATAAAACAAAAGAACAATAATTATTTAACCTGTGACAATATTGATTTAAAATATAAAGTTCTTATGTTGATAAGTTATAGTAAAAATCTATTTACCCAGGCCCTGGTCCTCCTTGAGTCAAATCAAACACCTGTCGGGGGTTTAGTAACCATTGGAATTTTTGCAAAAGTTTTGCTCCCTGATTCCCACCACTTTTTGGATTAATGAACACTAAGACAGGCTTCACAGTCGCTGTGGGTATAGGTTTTATCACAAATGTCTTTTGGTCGCTTTTAGAGTCCTTTCCTTTCTTTTTTGAAGCGTTCTTCTTTTTTGGCGATTTTCTTAGTGAAGATTTGAAACTTCCTCGGCGAGGTAATTTGACTATCCACGATGGTGGTACGATTATATTTGACTGTGAGCCTAAAATGTAGAGTTATTGATAAATGCAATTTGTAGGTACATGATATTGATTTCTGCCGAGATTTGAGTCAATCACGATAGCTCCAATAATTTGCGTGGAATTCAAGACAAGTGCTCAAAACATAGAAACAATTTTTAATATATATTTTTGAGTTCGCGTCATAACGAACTGGCACACTAATCATTTAGGCACAGAGGCTGTAACTTTTTTGTCATTTATTATAAGTATTTGTCAGCTTCAAGCGACATTTTGTGAAAAATTGTTATGTAATTATAAAAGCCATTATCACACATCAACGCCCTCAGCGTGAATAGCAATATTTGCTTCCCTTTTTATGACAAAATTATGTATACAACCACATTACATGACTTGCAATTTTCAACTCATTGTTACACATATACAGCTATTAGTAATTTTACTTGTAAAATATGAAATTGTTTTGTTTGTTTAATATGTAGATAAATACCAATGAAGTTTGTTTATTTGTGTATAAATTTAAATATCTATTTTCAAAACAACTCTCTGTGTACACAATATACACAAATCACACGCGAGATTGATTTTAACATCCAAAGACTCATTTATAATGTGTATAGACATACCTATGTATATAAAAAAACTAGCCGGCTTTTATTCATTTAAAATAAATTACCCATTTATTCGTTTAAAAAAGACAAAAGCGTGACTTGCAGAATGTCTTTATTTAGTTAACGTTTATAGGGAAATTAATTTAAATACATTATTTATTCATTTTTTCAATCTGTAATCCATTTTGATTAATTTCCTTTCGTTTATATTATATTTTTTCTATATGTAACATTGTTTATAATACTCTATTGTTATTGTTAGTCATTCGAATTACAATATTCAAATTAACAAATAAACGCAATCACCTGCAAAGGTAGAATTTAGTTTGAAACAATTGAAAAATAAAGTTTACAATATGAATTCAATTTAAATCGGTATAAATAAAAGTTCTGCCCACTTTTAACTAGTTAGTAATACAAAAATATTAGACAGGCCTGAGGTGAAGTGCATGTCTATAATTTAATATCAGTATCTCTAGTGAAAAGAGACATTTTCAAAACCGTAAGTGAATGAATAATGTTAAATGAGAAAATTAGAATCTATATCCGCTTTCTCTAGAGGCAAAAAAATGTTTAATGAAATAGTTACCTAAAGAACATTCTTCTCCTATCCGTTGCAAATTAAAACAACTCTCCTTATTGTGGTAAGCATCTTTACACCAGGAGCAACTGAGTGCTACAATCTCCTTAGAACTAAAAGATAGTTTCGCCTGCAAAGACTGAAAAAACGAACACTAGTTAATTTCCTATTGGGAGAAATTCAATGACACATATTATTTTATTCAGCATTTTGTTTTTCAGATAAAAAGGTACTAACAGTAAGGGTTAAAGAGGACTGTAATGTAAGTATCTTTTTAATATTTCTTACGTTTGCAAAGATTTGTAACGTGACTTGTATGTGTCGTTAGTTCCTATTAAAATGGTAGGATCTACACAATCAAAAATTTTTCTGGAGACCGATTTAAAGTTGTTATTGTGCATAGTGTAGAACTGTAGATTATTCCTTATTGTATTGAGTAACTCAGAAACCATTGAGATTTTTTTATGACATGGACAATTATATTTTGAAGCTATTAAAATAACAAAAATATTAGTATAATATATACCGTTATTTAAAAAAAGATACGGCAAGACTGTAGTGCAGTCTTTGTCATTTGAATGTCTATTGTAATAGTTAAATTAATTTAAAAAGATTTTATGCGGCTTACTTGATAGTAGAAAAGCTTTCGAAACATAGTAAGCCGCATAAAGTGTTTTAAATTATGTTTATGAATATGCACAATTAGTTTAATGTTTTTTTATTAAAGAAATAAAGATAACTTTTATCACAAAAACAACTGTACTGACTATGGAAAATAATCTGAAATAAAGATTCGTTAAAACAAAGCAAAAGCATGCAACATTAAAACAAAGCAAATACACAAATACGCACGTCAGTAACAGGTTGTTCATCTTGTGTACTATCCAGCGGCTGTATTCCAGGACACCATCTACACAACTTCCGTCGAAATGACTGCAATAAACACCATGCAACAAGGCACATAAAACACACAACATGCTACAAAAATAAAACTTTAACAACGCTACTTGGTTATCTATAAAACATCATTATTAGCAAAGTGAAAACTGAATATCGTGCAATCTGTGGTTTAGAGCTCAGACTAATGCAAAAAAGAATATCAAAAACTATCAAATTTATATTCCAATATTTTAAAGATTTTCTTTTAAATTTTTCAACCCCACAAACTTTTATTACTTTATGTTGTTAAAGCAGTTTCAACTATAAACCACGGAGTTGCAATTAAAATAAATTAATAACAAAATAACACTTCAAGTTGTCATGCAAGCACGATAGAAATTAAATAGGTAAAAAAGCCCCAACGTATGTAACCCAGAAACCTGGTTTTTTACTTCGTCCACAATAGTGCGAGCGCTGCGCTAACAAGTCATTAAATATGAAATTTTAATTTTGCGTCAAGCCCACTTGCCGTACTGTAGAATGCAAATGATTTTCAGTTGACATCCGACACTGCACTTCATACATATTGAATTGCTAAACTGGAATATTCTGATTGCGAATTTGATATGCCTTTCACGTTCATAACTAAATTTTGGGTGCATATTATGCAGCTTAATTAATCTGGCTTATTCGTACTCGTATACCGCATTTTGGACAACGTGCGTCGATCACTCATTTAGTACCCTCGTGGTCAGTTTCATAATGTCCCCTAATAGAGATCGATTCTATTGGATACTTCACTTTACCTCAATCATAATTTACTATCCTAAACATATATAACACGGCATATTGTATTAAAAAAACATAACACTATCTGCGTGTCTAATGTCATTTGTTTTGTCCGTATGGTTTTCGCAACTATACTACAATGTGAAGCACAATTGTTAAGGCTAAAACTTGTCCTTAGAGTATGGCTAACCGTTTGCCAATACTTTGTATAAAGTAAATATGAATACTATATATTTAATAGTAGGATTCATTCTGTCGCCATGTTTTGAAGTTATGAAGTCCCGGCATGCCTATGTAGGTTAGAGCGATACAATTAAACTACTATAGTTCTATTAGGCCGAGCATGAGCGGAGTCGGAGGCTTTCCTGTGACTGTTTGCATGTTACAATTTAATTGCTGCCAACGAGCGAACGTATACAATTGTGCTTATTGGAAGCGGGGAATTTGAAATAGTCGTAAATCAAATAATAGCAAGGATTTATTTCATATTAAACCGTTTTATTTAATATTCAAGAATACACGTTGAAGCGGGTATAACGAGAAACTTTATAAATATTTGCTCTAATTAATAAATTAAGAGCCGAGTATCAAGTGTTAAAATAATAAAATTACCTAATTAATTAAAACACAAACAAATTGCAAGAACTACAGAAAATGCGAGCAGAATTTTTAATTTAATTAATAAAATATCTTATTAAATTAAAAATTATATTTCCCATGCTTATATAAAACACACACAAAGTTTGCAACACATTGAAGTTTACCTTTCCGCAAGCTTTACATTTTCCCTTTTCTGACCGTCGATGTACCCAGTGGTGGTGAGTTATAGTCTGTTCTCTATATTGGCGGACGCCGACGTCACGGAAGGTTGGTTTGCATGTAAATTGGACGCGGTCCATCAAAATATCAATACAAGCCGTGTGGGCCACGATTTTACAAGCCGAACACTTCATTCGGGATCCATGTTTCTGTTAAATAACAATAATTACTATAAATATATAATTAAAAAATTAGAAAGTACACTTTAAAGTCATACAAAACTTGTGCGAAAACCAATAGGAGGTATACCTAAATATAACATGGGCGTCGCGTATGACTACTTTACTTCTTAAAATAAGTAGATAAACAAAAAAGAATTATTAAAATATTAATATGCCATAATTACAAATATTTTAAATGAATCAGTTGACTTTATTTCTGCTATTTTCCTTAAACAAACTCGTCTAGTTATATGTATAACTGTATTTTCGCTTTATATTTATGTAAATATTTTGTGAAAACTCATATGATAAATGCACAAAGAAGAGCTTATTTATATCGGCAGGTCATAGAGCGGTCATGCTAAACGTTCATTAATCTTGTATTCAACAGCGACAGAAGCCGGCATCGCAATCGTCGGAAACTTCCTAATGACCTACGGGCAATTACAATTTCTTGCCCCATGCTCTCTACCTTAGTTCGTATTACACAATCCCGAACTACCCGCAATTTCTACAATGTTTGGACACGCCTACTACTTAGTTTATTATTACACACAAACTTGTTTGAATACATGTTTCGTTTACCTTAGGCCAGTATACCTAATATAATGTAAGTTATCTGAAATTATGTAAATTAAAAACAAAATAACACCGAAATAAAGTGTCTTCAATGACATCAGGTTGTTCTGTCCGTATTTTTGTGCCGCTAGCGAAAAGGAATACATTTACAAAATTTACAAAGTTAACGGGAAAAGCGAAAAACTTCTCGCGCGGTGGAACAAAATGATCCAGGTCAAATCGTTATACACTATTTTTGTCCTTTAAAGAGCTAAGTAAAGTTTGTTAAAAAGTTTGTGTCTTTATTCACTTGTTATTTTAATAAAAAAATAAATACTTCTGTAATCTTTTTTAAATATGCACGACATGTGACAGTATTCCCCCTGACAATCGCAGTCGTGTCCACTATGCCGGCTACGTAATATCCCTCTTGCACTATACATTTATCTGAATATATAAACAATTTGTATAGATACATGTATTAAAATAAAGATAAAAGCAACATTTTGTTTTTTCTCTTCATATATTTCGATATATTTCCTCGTCATGTTTGCTTTCACCCTTTGAGCTAAAGTTAATGAAATGTACCTACTTTAGTTCCGAAACTCGTTGCTGGCCTAGTTGAAATTGATCCCCACGCGTCAGATTTCACGTAAAAGTTCGGAACATTTTACGCTATTTATATAGAAGTGTTTATTTTTTTTATTATTGTGGTTTATCGACTGTTTGCATGTTATCAAACGTTGATTGGCAATTTATTTACAAAACCTCGAATAATAATAGCTAAAACCGTTTTGAACTAAATTCCAGTATTCATTAATCAAGCCCATACATTCGATTATAAGCCTGTATTTCATTTTGTAGTAATCGAATAGCCAATCGTACGTGTATAATCGATGTGCAGTCCGAATACAATTTTAGAGCACTCATATTTTTCCTGAATGAAAGCAATTTTAATTTCATTTGCATACATCCATAACGCTTTTATTCCTTTATCCGGCGTCACATTGTTTTTTAATTATCGATATGGATTTTGATCACGTAGGTTAGCCGACCTATTGACCTGTTGTCATTTTCTTTATTTATAACATCCTAACGACACTCCAAAGCCGCTAACTTAAAGTAGGATTGGGCCCAGACGGAGGCAGTATGAGCGTACGACATTAAGTAAAGAATTCGCCTTCTTTGCCTAGCAGGGACAAAAAATTTTGACACCAACTTAATATAGACAAAATTGTAGTGAATAAGTAAATCTAATCGTCTACCTGACATTCAGCATCACCGACATAGCAACAGTCGCCAGAAACTGATGTTGGTGACCAAAGATGTTCTCCACTTATAGCTAGTTCACCCCAATCAGGTGTAGATCGTATTACTCTTGCACCGCCACTGTCACCAGTTCTTCTGCAAAAGAAGAGTATTAATTAAACACTGTTAAAGTATTAAATTTTTTGTCATTATTTTATAGGGTCGTACAAAAATATTATCGTTTATGTAATTTCATATTAAATTTCAGATAAAAAGATATATTTGCGTTGGTTTATATTTGTAGTTTATTTTATTTTGTAATAATGAAATTTTAAATAAATTAAAGAGTCGTAATCAAAATGTATTGCGGTCACAAAATTCTTGAACACGTAAACATAAATAAAAAAAGTTTTTTTTAATGGAAATCTGACCCTTTTTGTTTTCTCCTTGTTTCCTTCTCATTAAAAAGGTTTTATGATGCTTGTAATTTTTTTCGCTACTTGCGTTGTAACCTATATTTAAATTTGTGGTTTGTTCCTTTTCAAATAATAAAAAGAATCAGCGTAGCAACAATTAAGATCTAAATATGGGAATGTCCGCAGCAAAACCATCCATATAGTAAGTATATGTTATCCACTAAGTTCATTAACGTTTTGATTCCGTAATGTCTGATTTTATTCGCGGACATGATTCAACTAATTTAAAAGACTTCATGTGACTTACAATCGCTTTTGTTTTGTTTATTTTAATTCGACGTTCCGATGGTTTGCAACCGTCGTGATTGCGGCGAGACTTTTATGTTGATTTTATTAGAATAAAAGCAATAAATGTGTTGAAAGTGATAGAAGAATTATTATATATGGATATAACTGGATTCGATGTATTCAATAAACAATAAATAACACAATTACTAGCAAATTATTATACAATTAAGATGGATTATTTGTATTGTAAAACATTTAAAAAAACAACGATAATAACCAAAGTAAACTCGAAAATAGTTTTTAAAACAAATGAATTTTGCATTTTTGTTCACAATAATTCCATTTGTTCTGTACCTTACATATGTTTTCTTGGATTAAAATCTCACATAAATGTACTCGTGCGTTTCAATTAGAGTTGAGGGCTTCAAGAAAAGGCAATTTTCAGCTCGCGCCGCCTATGGCAGCCTCGTTAATATTCCTTGACTACAAAATGAGAGGCACGTGAAGGAAGCAAAGACTTGCTACGTAATTGTTGCTTCAACTGAATAATATCTCCATTATTTTCATTTTCGATTTGTATTCATTTATTTCTTTTTAACTTTTCTTTTATTTGCATTTTATAAATGAGACAAAGGATATGTTAATTAAATATGTATTACGAGTACATTTCTCTTTATTAAGAGTAGGTAATACGTACTATTTTATTATTCTTTCAAAGCCTTACGTACCTATGTACTTAAATAGGTGCTGCCTTTTTAATACAACAAAATGCACGATGGCCTACATGTTGCATACGTATTCTGACCTTTAATAACTACACTAGTTAAACTTGTTCTCAACAACCTTGATATAAATGCAGATTGTAAATGCAATTATTATTTTTATTGATATTTCAAGCAATAATAGCAATAAATTATATTATTATTGTTATTATTATATGCCATTGAGAAATACACGAGTATTTTTACAATATTGCATTAAAAAATAATTCAATTAATTGAAATGAAAATTTAATGTTATACTGATATATTTTAATTCATAAATCAAAATAATAATCATAATTAGTCAAAATTCAGAAACAGACACAAACGTGAAATGCTTTAAATTAACTTGATTCCAAACATCACATCATGAAACACAAATTTCAAATAGATGTTTACAACTTAATTTGACAGTTTCTAAAGCATATAACGTTAAATTTAAACAACGAGTGAACAACAAATTAACACATTACGGCATTTGTTTTTTATGATAGACCGATTTGTAGCTCGGAAGCTATAATACGACTCGATGAGTGTGCTTCGTACGGGTAAATAAGTCAGTCAGACTTCTACTCAGATTCTTTGAAGCTAATCTCAAAACGTGACTAGATATATTCAAGGGGGTTCACTGGACTAATAATCATGACCACTCCATCAACATTTCTTTTAGATCAAGGACTTTATATTCACGTGGCTACTCCCATACACAAACATAAACAAAGTCTTATAAAAGCATCAAAAGGAAATGATAAGAAAACTCGTTGTCATAGCAACTGATCTGTATTATTCCTTTATCAATTGAAACATGAAAAGTGTGTGGTTTTCCCACAACCTCTTTTAGCTTTTCTTGTAGAATATGCTCAATGAGATGAAGATAAAATCTTTTGTGTGTCCTTGCAAGTTCAAGTTGTTTGAAGCCCTCTTATGACATCGTGAAGAACGCGATTTTGCAAACAACAGCAAAACACTTCTTTGTGTAAAAGCACGTAAAAGATAAGAAATATTAATATACAACATTCATGTGATAATTACAAATCCTGAAACAATACATTGAAAATAAATTTTAAATAAATGCAATAACATAGAGCCATAGAGATTACGATTGACAGATGTAACTTTAAAACCATTATAGAGACGCAGTAAGCTCGTTTTATTAATATGACATTCGGTAAACAAACGTATTCAATAATTAGCCAATCTGCGCACTACTTGCAAACAATAGAATACAAGACTTGTGTGGGAAGACAATACACATACGCCCACTACTTACTTACTGTATCACATTGCACTGTGAAATACTTCGCAACTTTAACAACATGCGGTCTTAATTCTATATAGTTACGATAAATTTTAAAGCTCCCGTAAGACAATATAAAAGAAGTAATGGAGCTACGTTTTAAAAATTGATATGAAATGTTAATTGAAAATTTAATAATTTAGTCGATTTTATAACTATAACAATTGATGTTAGTTAGTTATTTATTAAAAAGCATAAATAATTCAGAAATAGATCAACTATTAATGAATGTTGAAGTTTCTCGTCAGAACGTAAATGGTGCGGTTTATTGTTGCTAATCCGAAGTCTGAGCACGTCCCACTTAAATAAGTTATTAGAATTTGTAGGGATTTTACTCATTGGAGATTTAAATCTTCCTCGGAGCTGTGCTTATGGTCAGTCTGCTCTCTCTCAGCGCAAATTGCTACGAGCTCAGGTACATTAATTCTTGTTCAATGTTTTGTGTAAAATTTAATCACCTTTAAAATAAATTACGCAAATTTCTTGGAAAATTTTCATTTACACTACTAGTTAATTGAACTCCATGTTAAATATGCTCTTAAAATATCAGTTTTATGTATGTTTTAACAAAAAATAAATAAACGGGATAAAACAATAAAGTAAATAAAAACTTTTTCATAATTTAGACTCGTACATTGTATATATGCCATCAGTTTCATTAAAATTGCATAAATTTTAAACAGCATCATATATCATTTATTGATTACATTAGTTACTTATTAAGTTTTAATCAGCGAAACCATAATTCATTATAAGAAGTGAGAATATTAAAACTTTTTATGGAGTATTCAAAGAAACGCGAAAATGTACGTATTTATTTTAAAAGATTTTTCACTCTACTACCAGCCTTATAAAGAGGATAATTTGCTATTTTTAAATATCATCCTCCTGAACTAAAGGTATTTTCATAGCGGTATTATGTAATGATTCAATTAAAATCTGTTAAGAATTTTAAGCATAAAACTATTTATTCTTTAGAAGTTCGTATGAACAATTTTTCAGATCCATTCTTTTTAACCAATTAACGTACCTTAAAGTGAGTATTTAAGTAAAAAAAAGCCTGATAAAACTAGATGAAGTACGTACAACACAGTCCAAACTGCAAAGAAATCCACTACATTAGCCAAAGCAAGGTTAAATACTTATAGATTTAACTTCGTCCGACTCTGACAGAGTGAAACTTTTACCACCAACCGCGTAGCCTGTGTTTTGTTTCAACTTAATATACCGATAATCTCGCGATTTTGTAAAGCTAAAGGTTATAAAGTTTCCCAAACGTGAGATTCGGAAAATTAGTGACCTATTATCATCTTCTAAAATTTTGATAGCCTCTGTAGCACAGCGGTTAAAGCAGAGGTCCTAGATGCAATTCCCGTTCAAAAGACATATTTATTCATGATATTTAGTTACAAATATTTATTGATACATATTATAAATACATACATATATAAATCTCATATCATCTAAAATATGTAAACTTGTAGAACTATAAATAATTCAGGTTCCAAATATAGACTACGTGTATAAATATTTTACCTGCCCGTAATGCATCAGGTTGCTGGATAGTTCGGAAGTCATTAATATTGCATCCTACCATCATGAACACACCATTAGTTCAGCAAATTGTGACGTCGCTTGGCTATTGAGAGATGATCGTAATCCAAAATTTGAGTATTTTGATATTTTAGTATAAATAGATTATTTTTAGTAAAATCATTGTTTTAAAATTGTTGTTCTAACTTAAAACAAATATGGCATTTTTGAATTGAAATATATATTTTTTAACAATAGCTTGACATGTGGCTGTAATCCGTACTCTAATATGCAAGTTGCTTGATAAAGATCAGCGATCAGATTCTGCTCAAACTTATTTTTCTAATAATCCAGCAACTTCCACACTTATCTCGAATTGAGAACATTTTAAGCTTTCAACTTCACTGAATGTGATTTTTTTTTTTGGAAAATAATGGTTTTTGTGTTAGGACAGTCTCGTAGAACGGAGTTATAATGTGGAGCTTTATGACGTAAGGCCGAAGTTTGTAGGAACTTCCGGGGGTGAACTGAAAACTTACCAATTAGTTACTTAGAACAGAGAAGTAGGCTGATACCTTTGCTTAATTCAACTTTGCTCAGCTTAGTTGTGACGTAATTGCATGCTTAATATTGGCTCTGACCTGACGCTCATTAAATGAACGTTTCGCTTTATACAATACTACTGTGCTGCGCGGGATGAGGTGCTTACGGCAGGAAGGTTAATTAACGAATTTATTAAGGTAATAATAAAATAAAATCAATTATTTTATAATTTTCAGTTATTGTGATATGAAGTAAGTTCGTGTGTTATATTCGAATCAGCTTGAGAATAGCCGGGCGTAATAGAAGTCTGCCCATCGGCATAGCGTAGTCGTCATGGGGCTGCTTAATATCAAGCGGAATGCGGTCACATGACCGGCTACTACAAAAAATTAGTTGCAAGTAAACTTCGTAGAATTTCATTCGAGCATTGTGAACATGAATTCAAGGCAAACGTTATTGTCATCGCGAATTATTTCCCAAAACGTATAAAAACAAATCAAGCCTGACAGACTGTAGCCAGATGTAATTTATTGTCAATCGGAGATTTAATTTAATTCGCAGAAGGTAAGACCTAAATATTTAATCATAAATAACTTTTTAATGAGTTCAAGTAAAAATAAATATTTCTCAAAATACAGCATATAAATTTAATTAATTAAGAAATATATTACTTCAAAATTTACTTCTACGAAACTGCTAGCCCGATTTAGATGTAATAGTATAATAGACGATCACTTTTAGGCGCAACAGTTAAAGACAATCGATCGTTGAAACAGTAACTGCGCTAGAACCGAATATGTGCTTTGTGCAGCAATTCGCATTATCCTACCAAACTATATATTTATTCCACTATTCAAGTGAACCCAAAAAGTGATATTTTAGTAAAAAAAATTACTCAAATATTGTATGTCTTTTCGGGTCCCACAATAGTAATTACTATGTTATGTTTTAAACTACACCGTCGCGGCACGTTTCATTATCTCTATAGAGTGATTGTAACGCAACATCTGTGACGCTGTTAATTGAATTTTGTGAACACGCAGGGAATTTGATCTTTACAAAACCGCTCTAATGTTCAAACTCAAATTAAACGTAGATTAATTTGAGTTCATAAATATATGTTACGTTAATTATGAATTATAAATAAGTATAGTTGATTAATAGACACAAACAATGTTCAAAGTATAGGCAGGCATATATAATAGTCTAACTAATTAGTAGCAGTGTCAGCCGCTGGCTAACATACGACGGCTGTATGAATGGGAAGGAAGCGCATTCATCGTTCCAAATTTGAAAAACTCAATAATTCAATTTCTTAATTATGCGCAAATATTATTTTTGTTACAAGAATTTGCTTAATGCATAAATAAAAATACAAAAAGGTATAAGTACATCCATCTAAATAAACACAGTACATTTCTACAAGGATCTTATTATGACGTAATCCTAAGCCTTGGTAGGAGACAGAGGTTATTATATGCGGTTCTGTATAATGCGGCAAGCAATAAGACTAAAACCCAACGACCTAAGCCACGGTCTGACATCTAAAGGCTAAGCCGTTAAGCCGACTGCAATACCACGTAAATCTGTGAAATTGAATACACTATTTTGATCCAAATTCAAATATATGTTATTCCAAATTAGAATTTCCTCGAATACATGAATAGATTTGATAAAAGTGTGTACAAACCTTAATATAGGCTCGGTTGTATGCCCAAGAGGCACATATGGTGGAAATGAAAATGTTGTCGTGGGTGTACGTGTGACTTTATACGTTTAGATCGCATATGTAACGAATACACGCGTTCACGGGAGCAAAGAATTTTCTTTTGCATAACGTGTACTATACTAATATATTAAAAGTTTCCTTAAATCTCAAACCGCGGAGATTTCCACTAAGTAAATTATAAACTTGCGATTTATATTGAGGCCGGGCTGAACTCTAATTGAATGATTGTTCAAACTCCTGACATACGTCACACATCTGAACTATGCTTTAAGTATTTCCCAGTAAGGCAAGCACCAGTCAGGGTCTCTCAAAGTTTAAATACAAGATTAAGTATCAAACATGATTAATCCATTCAAAGATAAAAGATAAACCTTACAAAAACATAATCTTAATTTGAAATCTCCTAAATAACAAGTCACCTAATTAAATATAGGTATTAATGTATTTATTTAGCTATATCAAATTTAAAATGAGTGTTATTTTATACAAAGTAAATGTATGGTAAAATACACCAACACCTTCTGCCTATTTTAATGATATTTTTTAAATTATATTTGTATTATATTAAAAATGTATAATTTTTTATTTTTAAAATTATTTATATATTATTATTAAGTATTACATGGCCATCATTAAAAAATAATCACGGTTCCTATCTTTGAAATTTTAAATATAGAACATTGATTCAAGGCCATAGTCACAAGACAATGTTAAACATGGAACAAATGATTTTGTATTCTAATCTCAAAAATACCTGCCAAATGTCTAGCAAAAAATCAATGTAAATTATATACTTTTTAAAATTTTAAATAACGAATAAGTAGGTCGAAGTATCGTCATGCTAAAAATAAATTTATTCTAAATTTGAAAATGCATTATCTTTTCTTTTTTCTACAGTCACGGAAGAGTCGTCCTTTTTGTTAAATTTAAAATAAAGAACATTGACAAGGTCATTATTATGTTGACCTAAAAATATATATTGAGCAGGTATTTCATTCTAAGTTTAAAAGTGCCATTATTTTATATCTCATTCTAAGAAATCTAAGAACATCAGGAAGGAATAAAGTCAAGCTTAAAAAATAATTGACTGAAATTTAAAATGTACATTATAAAATTTAGTTTAGAATAAAATCAAGGAAGGACCATCGGTGCACGTAAAACATGGAATAACCCTAAAATACTCAAGTTACGTTATCTTATTGATGGATAAAAAAATTCAATTATCTTCGTAATAAAGGCGAATAGGGGTGACGAAAGTGGATCGAATGAAATTGAGCCCAAGTGGAGGAAGGTGTGATTTTCAAATGTGCAAATGGGAACTGTGAAAGGTAATTGTCCCTAAGGTTCTTTTTTACAATCTTACTTTTAAAGTACACCATTGTTATTAAATAAATTATTACTATTTTTATATATTGTATTAGTCCTAGATATTTACAGAGAAATTTCTATATTAACAATCAGCTAGCAATGGCTTCCTCCAGAAGAATTTTTCTTACTATACCTACCCGACTACTACCAAACTAATTTTATGGACTTTTTTATGATTATTTTATCAAACGTCTATTGCTTTCAATTCTTTAATTGATAAGTAAGACTTTTATTAAAATAATATAAACAAATCCTATATAAATAAATGTCTTTAACGAGACGTACTAATTTTGATATAATAAAAGACACACATGTAAAAATTTCTATATTAAGTTTGACATAACTATTGAAAACAAATGAATTAGCTTGGGATTCCGAGAAAAGTTGTGTCACAGACGTACGTTATTCTAGTTCGATAACTAATTCAAAAGAGTAAGCGGCTCTCGAATCTGACGTTTCACACGCTTTGCAATAAATACATACTCATACCAAATATTATATAAATAAACATATTAATATAAAATAACACGGACCGTTCGTTCAATTAAGATTAATTGAAAAGGTTATTATTTCGTATGACAAAAACAATAACTTGTTTTGCGGGTATTTTTTCTACTCGTTCGAATTTAATACTTTTTATATTGGTTATAAATTTTTGAATGATAAAATCGTGTTACTTATTTAAAAGTCAGTAAAGAGATTAGATACTTTATAAAAGTAATAGCAGTAAGTGATTTTGGACAAACGAAACTTATCCCCTTTAATACACAACATAAAAGTAAATAGAATATAATAAAATTACAAGTCAATCGAAAGCTAATATAGTTTGCCGAACTCGGCAAGAGGGAGCAATACGCTCTCGAGTTTCTATTTCAGGCATTGTGAGGCAATAAAGGTCGCCTCATATGCACTCGCAAATACTCTTATTTCTATCGACTTAAACCATAGTAGGTTTACCAGCGAAACATTTTATGCAAGATTGAATGACTTGAACCGCATTCTATGCTAATATTAAGCCGAACTAAAAAAAGCGATGACACAGTTTATAATCATTAATTAAACGTGAGGAATATATGGGAAACCCATCGGTGGTTAAGATTGCATTCAAGAAAAGAAAGAAGTTTGTTTTAAAGATGAAGGTCATGTTAAACTTAGTTTAGAATAAATATAAATTGAAAATAAATAATCTATTATATTGTAGGAATGGGTCAATTTGAACAACAATAAAATCAGACAAATTGCCAACCTCTCAAAGCAAATCAATTGTCGGACCTCGTTATATCTCTATCCTTGTCACTTGAGCATTAGAAGAAAGAGAAAAGGAAAATGAACTTATTTGTTTCAGTGAACTTACACATGCTCTATATATTTTTTTATATATTACTCAATGAAATTGTCAAATAAACAATTATTTGTATAAAATAAAATACATACGTTGTTATCTTAATAAAGCAAGCGGTGAACATTTTATCAATGTAATAAAAAACAAACATTAATTTGTTTTTTGAAATATAAAATTTTATTTAACATTTTGTACGTATAGTAACATGTCTTTATTATTATAGGAAATATTGCTTATGTAATAGTTTTTGTTTCTCACTTAAATTTCCATCAGACGCCAAACTCACTCAGAGTTTCCGAAAAACATTGTTTACCATAATATTCCAATAGATTTAGTTGGGTGTTATGTATGCGCCCTCAACAGACATCATGTATGAAAAGAGTAATAATGGCCGAATCGAATGTAGAGAGAAAACTTAACGCTCTATTGTTTCTGCCTATCCCAGAAAAGACATGGATGTAAGCTAAATAAATATATTTGAATTACATAATGACGTGCATTTCTAAACTTATTTGTGAGTTTCGGTTTGAAAGATTCAGCGTTTTCATTATTATTAAAAGGTTGGATACTTATGTTCTTTTGTTTAGGTTTGGAGACATGTAAAGGAGATAAACAAAGGAAAATCGACTTGTCAACTTTTACCATAGAGACATGTGTGAGACACTAAGTAATTGGTGTTATACTTGAAGGGACACATACAAGCATTGAGCACATACATAATTTTGAAATAAGAATCAGCTACAAACACCTCAAGCAGGTAAGTATAAACACAAAAGAAAATAAAGTTGCTTTCCTGACTACGAGATATAAATTTCTTGAAGCATTAAGAAACGAAACTGAGTTTAAATTAAATATCTACTCGACCGAACAGCTGCTGGTCACACTGAAGTTTCTTGAAATATCTACCCTCATCAAGTGTCTGACGGAGCATCATTTATCTCACTGTACTAACATCTACAATTCAACCCAATGAACTAAATTAGAGTATGTTCATAATTTTTTTGTACGCTTGCATAAATATTACATAACGTGCACGCATACTAAGCGATATTACGCAAACTTTATGTATAATATTTCTATACATACGTATAATAATAAAAATAAATACATATACGTATAGGTATATATATAAACACACAAGGCCCTGAACACCAAACTAATAAACCCTGTGTAGGAAGAAACAAAAATATATAAACACCTAACTCGAAACAAACATGTACTTTTTTAAAATGACTATATCAAATACATATTTGCTTCGACCGGAAATTGAAGGACCTCTGCGTTACATCGGTCACGTAACAACTAACTGAAATTTCTCATTTTTCACCAGAGTATCTATTGTTGATAGTGGCATCACGCCAATGGATGAAAAAGGAAATTAGAAATATACTCGAGTAAACCTAGGAATGTTAATTCTTTTGCAATTAAATTCTGTGCTGGGGAAAGTCCAAAAAGAATTGTCAATTAGAGTTTAAGCCGAAATAAAAATGGTATAAAAAGTATTCGCAAGACGACAAAGGAAATGAGAAGTCTCTACCTATCTATAGAAAGATTTTAATTAATAGAATTATGTGAAATTCACGCTGCTAAGTTTGAATCGGTTATGTTCGTGAGTGTGCTTTATTTCTTTTGAATAGCTTATTTTTAATTACATTTGCTGCTAGCAACGGACTTATAAACAAACACTACTTCTTCACTCTCACTATCCCGGCTCATAGTTAAATATTTCAGACCCGGGATTATATGATATTTTTTACTATAGTGAGAAATTGTGATTATTTGTTTATATTTCCAAATACAAAATTAGTCAAAGGATTATTGTATCAATAAATATCACCACGTAAATTGGAAATCATAAAAGCTACAAACATAGTAAATAGAAAAATATGATACAAAGGAAAGGACATTTCTAATAGAAAAGTCGATTTAAACGCAGTCTTGATTGTGATGATATTATAATATTTTTAAACTAAATAAATTCTAATTAGTTATCGTATGAAGTCATATGCGGATCTAATGTCTGAGTATCTGATTACTTTGCTCACTTAGCTTCTACCGCGCAACAAAATAATATTCTCTTGGTTAATTATTATTATTATTAGGAAAGTAAAGTTCTAACATATGGGTAAGGAAAATAATTTTTTGAATTGAGAACGTCTAAATTCCAGGCAATGTGATGTTTTTATTTAATTTTTAAAATACTGTACAAAAAATAACTTTTAATTTTGGAATAGTTAAATTTTAGAAACAAAAGACAAAAGCAACAATTGTATTTTTTTTTTTTGAGGGCAGCCTTACGTCATTGAATTACGGAAACGTAATCATAGTTTTTTTTTTAATTAAAAAGTTATCTATAAATGTTCAACATATGCTTGAATAAACACTAGTAACAAGCAAAAACGATAATTACTGAGATTGACGTGCTCGGAGAATACAAAGGCCTTGTTAAGAGCCCATTATGTGTGTCCTTGTTACTCGTGCAGTTAAAAGCTATATATTATTTCTTTAATAAGAATATGTCATTTCTTTACTAATCAAAAGATACGATTCTATTAATTTAGTTAAAACTATTGCAATTTTAGTTTTTTAATTCTTTTAGACTTGAATGTGGATTTACAATAACATTGAAAACGAGTTAATATCGCGTTGTTGTTTTTGTATGGAGCTCTTTTGGTTTAAAGCGTCACTTGTCATTGGTTACTAACAACTACAGTTTTAGCATGCCTCTTCTTCTTTATCAAAGGTACATCATCGATCTAAGATCTTTATCCCGTATAGGCCAAACGACACCTGGAAACACGATTAAGAGACAAACATGCAAACATTTGGTACATTTTAAATATATTTTTTGCTACACAGATACCTAATATTCTTGTTCTATTGCGTGTGCGGGGTTATATTCCGATACAGTATATTATGTGCACTAATTACAAAAAATGCTATATACAATGGCAAATGATAAATATTTATTGATATATTACTATTTTTGGAATAAGCAGGATTTGTTTCTGTTTTAGGTGTTATATGTTCGTGTTGTTCGTCTCCTGATATCCATAGGACAGGCTAATTTGGAGTCAAGGGAACAGTACATGTATGTATGTATGTAGTACGTATGTACCTATTTCCACTTTATTTTAGTGAGAGGATTTTTTCTTTTACATATTTCATCGTGGAATAATAAGTAATCCTAGTTTTGTCAAAAATTTCATTGTGAAAAGTTGTATAACAAAGAGCTTCATATCATATTCAATTTTATATTATATTTTAATTTTAATAGGAGTTAACGAAATAATTAAGAGTTAAAAAAAAGCCTTTTTTTACATTTGCGACGATTTGTATTAAACAAAATAATTTTGTTAAATATATATGATAAATTTAAAATAAACCTTTTACATTTTACATTCAAATAATACTAATTGTATTATGAAAAATATTAAAAGAGAAAATAAATTAAACATTACCAAGTATTAAACATTATGTTATAGAAGAAAATAAATTTTGAAACGAAACCATTTTCCAAGCGAACAAGCGAGGAACTTCACGAAACCGCCTCCCTGTCAGCACACACCAATTACAATGTGCTACTGCGGTGACTTTATCTAGGGTTGCCAAAAGTGAAGTTAAATAAATAAATACCTTTTATGTTACTGCACTAAAGCATTTATTGAGTGTTTTTAAAATTATTTTTTGGATACTTTATAACGTCTATCGATAATATAATATTGATAAATATATAGTTATAATATCGATGAATTAACTTTAGCTTACAACACTACTACTATGGCTTTGACCTGTCAAAGTGACAATTCTTTTATACAACATATGTCAATTTGATTTAGTATATGAACCTTGCCAATGGTATTCTTATAATCTCAAGTAAAACGATATTATATTTATAGAATGGTTACTTAAATAAGTATTAATTTCACGATATTCAATTTATGAACAAAGTTTTTCGACGCTTAATATTTGAATATTTACAAAAAAGTTAAAAACAATTTAACAAAAACCCTTATACAAAATAAACATATTTAATTTAATAAAAATACGAAGTTTAATTTCCATTTAACACAAAATATAGACGTTATTTCGATAATTAAGCGACCCTAAATAGGGGCTCGGTTCTCGCAGACAGACTTGCTAATTCCAAGATTATCTCTTCATTTTCCTACGCTTCGAAGTATTATTTCCAAGTCTCTTTGTTTGATCAAAACAACATCGCATCACTCCGTTCATCTCCAAATTACAAAAAGGTCATTCGAAAGCCTTCTTCAATGGTTCAATAACTAACGTTTAATAACAATACGGACGAATTAAATTTTATATGAATTGTTTATATGGATTATTTGCTATTGTTTATAAATACATGAACATTTGTATGTTGTTTTTGCCGCTAGTGTTAAGCTTTATTCTTTGCTCGAGTTACCTAACCTATCACTAAGGTTATTATCTAAAAATATGTTTATCAATGTGAGCCTACACGCCCGTTGACCTACCTCCGATGATTGAGATTATAGCTGTAAGTCAAAAATATATTTATAAAAATTCCAATATATTATATAAAAGATTAAGGCCATCGCATAACATTTATATCCTGTTCGCATTTTTATATCATGTAACGACAAGGTTATATTTTGTATCTCGTTTCCCTCCATGCAACGACACATAAATATGCATATTTCTAAAGTGCATAAGTTTATGACGCGCTTGAGAGTGTTACTATAAAAACACGTTCATAGAATAATGTATTTAACATGTTATTGCAACTATTATTTTTAATTTATTTGTTATTATAAGTATTATATTATAAATAACGTAAGTACCTACCTATCTACATATTTGTTTCACATCTAGGTGTTTATACATTTATGTTGTTCTAGTACTGAGTTATATAACACAAGGTATCCTATTTAGAGGCTGGACATTGTATGTTTATGTATATATTATTATTTATTTATTTATTTCATAGATCGTTAAACATTTATAAGACTAATATGTTTATAACAAAAAAGCTGGTAACTTGCAATGCAATTATATTTCTTTTATTTTACATTTAATCCAGACTTTATACATGTAAAGATATGTAAGTTTGCGTATTCTAACAGAAGGTAAACCGGTTAATAGCCAAGTAGGGAGTCGCTTACCGGCCGCGGCGACCACGCGACCGTTGGTTTCTGCAGCTGTGACCATGGCCTTCCAAACATTCACAATGTCAACAGTTGTTTTTACAAATTTAGGAAGTCGAGTAAAAATGTTTCCGCATTATTATAAACGGCAATTTATAGGTTATTATGTTGATACAGTTAGATAATTGTTAAGTTTGTATTTAATTTAAAAGCCTTTATTATGCGGCATACAATCGCGTTTATTATCACAAAGTGGCTGCAAAAGTTTATGAAACGACGCGTCAGACTGAAATAATTAAAACAAGTGCAATAGGAAGCCGTAAAAGTTCTTTTAAATTATTATTTTATGATGTTTCTTGATATAAATTATTCTTAAGAAAATTTTTCAATGTTTATTTACCGTGAAAATTCCAGAAATATGAATTGTATTGTAAAAGAAGTTATAAATATATATTTGATGGAAATAATTTCCGTCGCTTCTTATTTTATTTATCGTTCTTCAAATTAAAAAAAAATGCTCATGACAGGTTTTATGAAGTTAAGTTGCGTTTTTTCCTTCAACAAGTGAAGCGAACATTTTTAATTTTCATTATTAAGGTGTGTGGTGGTAACCATGTTAAATAGTTAATAATTGTTAATTTAAAACAAACGTATATTTTCATTCTAAAATTATTTCAATTTTAAACAATAATTTCCATTGTTTTGAAAAATTTCAATTCTCTTGAGATAGATTAAAGTGTGGCAATGATTGAGAAAGGGTTACTTTGGGTACAAATAAGTGGTTCAGTGACGTAATTGAACCTGTTGGCGGAGTCCACATTGTCCAATGTCTCAGTCGCCGTGACAAATAAAGTAAATGTAATTATTGTGATAAGTTGTAAAGCATTTTGTGATTCATTGCACAGAAATTAAACGTCTAATTAGCAACTTAACACCTTATTGTCATTTACAAGTTGTAATCGTTTGCGTAAATAGGTAGGTATATGACAATTTCAGTATTATATTATTATGAGTGAAGTTTGACTTATTAATTGATAACGCTAGTAAAATTCTATTATTTAAGAAAATGTTAAAAAGCATATTGTTCCTATTGTGTATAGACTTGCAACTATCATAGTAACATAGTGTTTAAGGCGTAAACGAGAAAGTTCAAAATTGCGCATTATTTTCATGGAATGAACGCAGCGATCCGATTCTTCGCGTCACGGTCGTGGTTACATTGCACGCTGGTAGCAGTGTACAAACGACAAAATGACAGATGTGGACTCATCGTTACATTGTATTATTACGATTTTCTATTATAACTAAATTCTATAGAGATAATTAGGTAATTAGTTTTTTTAAAAATGGATATTTAATTCGTCTGAATCATTATTATAATTATTAGACATGGTTTACGAATTTAATAATCTAAAACTATGCATAAATGTGTGTGTGTGTGTGTGTGATGTGAGAAATTTTAGATAACGTAACTTGTAAATTTACGTTCACGTCATAAAAATTGTGACACAGTTTTGGTATCAAACGTTAAGGTAACGCATAGCATATTATTTGCGTCTTTAATTTATTAAATTATGCTGATATGACTTACACAAATCAAGGGCAAACGTGAGAACACGGAAGCTTAATTATAAATCAACCGAAGAACGATTCGTAAGCAAATTTGATCATTTTTTCATTTATAAATGTTTTATCAGATTGGAATATAAATCAATACTAAAACTTTATAATATATATGTCATTATTTTATCATAGGTAAAGTTAATGTGAAATAAATTACTTATTTTCCGTTCATTGGTATCTCGGTGAACTTATTAACAAAAACTAGTTTATTTAATTGACATCTTTAATGTTTAATATTAAAAATATTGATTGTTTTACCTCAATTCTTTTACATTAATATGTTGACTTTTTAAAATTATTTTATTAGGCATCGGATTTAAAATTTGTAATGAACAACAATGCCCATATAAGACCTAGACCTTCAATTGCTCCAATCACGAAACTATTTCGTGAATAATCGTAATAAGATACATGATAACAATGTGATAACAGACGCACATGGATGCTTGGAATATGTGCTAGTCTGTAACATTATATTTTACACACAAACCTTTTTTGCCGACGTTTCCTCTTTATCTTAAGACTCGGACAATTTTTGAACATTGAAAAGGAAATACTATCAAAAAATCCCATCTTCATTTTCACTAATTTTATATCACAGTTAAATCACAACACAGTTTATTAGTATTTTGAGAGTTGGCAGCGACCGCGACGCGATCTGTACGCGCGGTGACTAAGTGTTTAGCACGGGCACGCGGGTAGCTGGGGCCCTCGCTGATGGAAGCCTGCACGACATGGCAGATCGCTCACGTCCAACGGGCCGGAATGCACTCGCGTTCGAACGCACGTTTTGCCCGCGTAACGCACGTAACATTGAACTTAAACTTGTATAATATGCATGTACGTGAACTATGTAGGCCATTAATACTAGCGGAGATTTGAAAATTAATTGCGCGTTAATTCATAAACGTTCTATTGTTTTTGTGTTAATAATTAAAAAAAAAATACAGTGCGTGTATAAAACAATCTCCACTTATGTTAAAAATTTAATGTAAAAAAGTTGAAAATACAACATCGTGTTTTGCTTATTTCTAAATACAAAAAAATAATTAATTATTAATGTTAGTCGTTTTAAGGTTTTAATTCGAACAAGAGTATGCACTTGAGGCATTGTTCAGTGTGCTTATATAATTCGTTATCAGTTTACTAAATCAAGTGCTAACATGAATCATTTTAACATGCGATATTTTTACGTAGGTGATTATTAAAAAAAATGTATATTGTTGACTTAGGTCGTATGTCTTATAGGCGAATATTATTTAAATAATTTAGACTTTTTATAGTTTATTTTCGCATTCACTTTTATTATTTTAATACTATGGTCATGGCGGGATATAAAATAATAAAAAGTCGTCCTGTTAGTAGGCCGTAAAACGTAATTTTAAAAAATCGCGATATTTTTTGTGTTGTTTTTATGTGAAATATAATGTGTACCTACCCTAATTCGATAATAATATCGATAATAAACACTGATATAGTGAATTAATTAGTGGGCGTAACAAATTCAATGTTAAATTCATCAATATGAATAGTAAGCGTTACTCAGTCGAATCCAATTGTGTAAATTCTGTTCAATGACAATTTAAGAATCGTACGAACAATATCATTCGTATGATGCAAGATTACAATAACAAAGAAAACCATAATACAAAGAAACAAATTGAATTACTCCATTTGAAAGATTTTATACGGTTCACTATTGTATTTATTTCGATTTTTCTTTTAAATATAAGCAAATAACCTTACCGTTGTATCGACTTTATATGTTGCAAAATGGATGTTGAACTTACCTGAAAATAATAAATAAAATATTAACATTTGAATCAAAATGAATTGAACTAAAATACGAATTAAAAGAACATACTAATCGAAACACAAACTTTGGTTAACTGTACTTAATATTGTAAGTTATATTATAATTAAGTTAAGTTATATTTAGAAATGTAAGATGAATGTGCAGCGCCTAGACAAACCAACACTGGTTTTTGGCGCCAAGGCTACAAATTGTAAAATTTATTTGAAAATAAACGTAATAATTACGTACGTAATTATTTGAGCGTCAATGTAACTAAAGATCTGATGCACACGTTCATCACATATCGTCAATTCAATTATCAAACCGCGCATGTCCACTTCAAATTGTACGGAAAGAAGAAATAGCTGTTGACAGTAGTGTTAGTAACCAATAATGGAATTAAAATGTTTAATGGTCTTTTAAGTGTTTCGCTTGGTAGTCCTATTTAAAAATGAATAACTTTCAAAATTCAACACTAGATCGGGTAAAATTGAAAATGTTAATATTGGAGTTTCAAATCAAGTGAACGATTTATAACATTTGAAATCGTCAAAGACATTTTCGGTCGAGAGCAACCCTAAGTACGATTTTTACGAAAATTTGTAACAAATGCCATTGTAATATATTTTACACACGTTTTACGCTCTCTTGAATAACGCAATCATTTTCTATCTTAATTTCAAATTAATAAATTACTTTTGTATTGCAAAACTACTAAAGTATATTTATAATAGTAATATAGTAAATGAAATTGCGTTGAATATGCTAACTATATCATAAAAATATTAGGTTTAAAGTAATTATCATATCATAGTTTACTAAAAACACGTGTTTTTTCGTTTTCATGGTTATGAATCTTATTCATCAATATGTATGGATTCTTTCATAGAGTTAAGTACACGTAAACAACCATAGGATTTTGTTTTTGACATAATCAGTAACGAGCTTAGAAAGTTAGCAACTTGTTGCTTTCACGGATGCTTAATCGACTTTTTGATAAGGATCAAAATTTTTGAAACCATTTTTTTATTAAGTAGGTCGTGAATATTTTTAAGACTGAAATGCCGGCAATTTACCGTCTTTACTTGTCAATCTTCGGATGAAACTAAAGGTAACAAATAAACGTGAATTTCATACTAAAACACTTTAATAACGCACGAAATTGAATTTTGAATTAAAACAAATACTAGACCACAGACGTTAGACAGTTGTTAAATAAATAGTGATATGTACCTCCACGCCTTCAGAGCGCTTGTTGTATAGCTGTACATATAGTTGTTGTACACTGCGGCCAATTACATTATTTTTCTTTTGTTTTCACACATAAAAAAAAATCAAATTAACTATTAGTTAAATCACAAACAACATAGTTGTAAGTACATATATGAATAATGATTTTTGACGTCACGGCGATGTATAATAAAACAAGCAATGTATTATATACACATGTATTTTCAATTAAGTTTCTTATTTCTGATTTCTATCCATATACAACTATATTAATATGAAAATACTAAGAATTATAAATATAAGAGTTAATTATATACAAACATTAGTATTACAAGTCATTCAACGACAAGTTTCCGTTTACACGAGTCATTGTGATTTTAATACTATGTAATTACATTGGAAGGAGTAACTAAACATACAAAAGGAAGAAACTGGAGCAGGAATGTCGCTATCTCACTCGTTCACTATTGTATATGAGAATATAACACGATATATACGTACACAAAATATTAAACCATACATTTTGCATACATTGTTCAAAACAAGGCAAAATTTGAACATACATTTTTATAACTTTAAAGTAAAGCTGGGCATAAACTTTAATACGGTTACCCTTTAAGCTTATCAGAATAGTTTAGGATCTTATAAAATAAAATAAAAACCATTGATACATCGCGCTAAAGGAAGGCAGCTATTATATTCACCCTATTAAGTTAATTTGTTACCTTTCCCGTTTCAACACAAGCAAATATATATATAATATGTATATAATTAGTAAAAGGATTGTATTTTCATTCAACTTTTTTTCAAATAAATCCATGGATTATCAAACGGACGTGTATGAAGTGAATACACTCTAATACATTAATCAGATGGGCAATCACGAATTTGCTTTGAACTTTCAAACGGATTTGGTTCTAGCAATGGGATACGCCATTGTAGTTTCGAATCCCAAACAAAACAGCTCGCAGCAAATTTGATCAAAAGTCCAGCGTAAAATACTTAATTGGGCTGCGGACAGTCCGAAAATCTGACGCATTTTCAGTCTACGACGACAATTAAAGAACACTTAAATCTTAAATAAAAAATAAAAGTTTCCAAAAAATGCTCTTTAATCCAAAGAAAATAAGATTTGATATAAGATTAGGTATATAATGATAAATCGAGGAAACTTTTCCGTATTTACGTTCAGCTGCATTGTCGATTTCCTATTGCTTGTTAAAAATAATGTGGGAGTATTAGGTTTTTATTATGAAGAAATACGCACGGTTGCCATGCCAATAAAATCGTATGACTCTCTCACGCCGAAGAGCCACAAAAAGTCATCTTCTTTTCCGGGAAAAATATCCTATTTGACGATATTTGATTTCTCACTAAATACGGTCAGCGATTGATGCGATGTAGGAGGTTTTTGAATCGGTACATGTCATACAAATCTGTAGAGAATACATACATCAACATACAGTGTATGATATATGTTCATTGACCGGGCCGCAAACCGCATCCAGTTTGAAAAGTACTTTAAATTTTAATATAAAAAACGACCTTTGTTAACTGTCGAAAAAAAAGAATATCCGGCGAGGTCTAATTTAATAATGGTAACCTCTGGCATAGAAATAAGGGTGAATATATTTTATTCAAAAAAAGAAACAGACGACGTCGACTTGTCAAACTGTATAATGCAACAAGTTCTTTTAAAAATACTACATTACAGCGTCGTTTTAAAATAATATTTTATATTGTAAATGCTTTAACTTTGCGAGAGCGTTTTTGTTTTAATATTCTATTTCTATAAGTAGATTAATTTCAGATATGCAACGCATATCAAATAATAATTATACAATATTATTATGAAGTAGCTATCTACAACAGTAAATTTTGTATTCTGTTTAGAATTTTTACAATCGGCTATGTTCAATACACTTACTAATCAATAATTAAATTCCTAAAAATACAATAAAGAAAGGGATAATATTAATAATACAATAATACGACTCTTAAAAGGCAAAAGAACACAAGCCAAATTTAAAAAAAACTCTACAGGAGATCATAAAAACAATATTAAAAAATTATCTCTCTCAGCCCAAATTACATTTTAGAATTTCATGAAAGTTGCCGCTTATGCCCTTTTGCTTTTCACACGTCGAATAACTTCTTCACGGTTTTGAAGATGTCATAAGTATTTTAATGGCATAACCTAAAAGTTTGCAGACTCGATGAATACCAAATGGATGAGAATAAATGTACAAAAAAGTTTTAATTTATTCAACTGCGTGGCATCAAAAATATTATCTTCATTGAAATTCTTATGGCAAAACGCTTTTCCTTATAAATAGACGCATTAAGGTTGATTTTGATAAAAAATCTTTGAACAGATCTAACGACTTGATCTTGAGTCATTTTTAAACTCTAATAGGTATATTATACCCACCCCTTATTGATTTGCATTTACATATGAAAATAAAACTTCCAAATAAAATCTATAAATGAAATAATCTAGGTACACGTATAGGTAGGTATATTTAAAAAAAATATTTCAAGTATTTCAGTATCTAAACTTGCAGGTGATTTTATAATTAATATCCACTCATTCCAATGTTAATGGGTCCATAATGCCTCGCCGTGATGTGGTGGCACGAACTGATTATTTAAATGAACCCACAAAAACCCTTCAGGAGCTCTACAAAAGTGGTATCGAATTTTAACAATGAACACAATAATAGTTTTTACTATTTGTATTAAAAATTATATAAACATTTATATTACCTAAATAAAGTAATAACTTTTTTATATTGGCATGTAGAACGTAACTTAAAACACGTCAAATTCGACCACTATTCGTTTGGTGTATGTATTTTTAATGTCAAATAATCGATGGAACATTGAATCTACTATGTATGTACATATAGTATCAAGCCACAGTTCAATAAATACCCAGCTAATATCTTTTGAAATAACTCGTGAAGTCAGTTACAAATTTATTTTTTAAAAGCCTTAATGGCACAATTTTAATGCAATTTACGTATTCACTTAGACGGCGCTATTGCCTTAATTTGTGCTCTTAATAGTTTCACGCTATTTTACATGGAAACCATAGAGTGAGTTTTTGTGATCATAGTCAATCTGTGTGGTATTTAACATTAGAAAAGCACTTTTTTGTAAATGTTATGTTAAAAGTTGTTTTATAAAGAGTGATTCAATGCGAATCTATCAATGACTTGTAAAACCAAAAACAGTTCATACAAAAAAAACTGACATTTAGATGATAATTGCATTTTCAATATTAAAATTCACTTAGGAGCTGACATTTTATTTTGATGGCCTCTATAGCGCAGTAGTCTCGGTCAAACGAATTTATAAAAAAATTTAAATATGGGTTTGCATGTGTAAGTACATGTATTTATTATTATTATTTTTTAAGATTATTTAAACTTCAATGACGAGAGAAGACAATCTAGTTTTTCTATTTAATAAATTCTAAAATACCGACCGTGTATACAAGAGAATAAGTGCCGACTAAACGTGCCTCTGTTGCTCCACGTAAATGCGATAGTGCATCCTAGTTTAACTTCTTAGAACTTACAAACTACCCTCCACAGTTCCTCGCTGTGTTAAATGCCACGTAAACTTTTAACCACTAATAAAAGACAAACGTGCTTAAACATAGCAAGCACGTAATTCACAACTTTCACTGTAAACTTTATACCATTACACCTTTGTTTAATTAAAATTTAAAATTAATCCAAAATAATATACAAAACAAGTCATAACTAAATTTAACTATTGTCACGTTTTGAATTTTAAGTTTTAGTACACAAATAAAGAATGGAGTTTAAAACATTTCGAAAAGCATGTCTCATAAAACCTTCTTTGAATTTCTACATCTTCAAGAGTTGGCAGATACTATAGAGTGTAAATCACTTCTTATATATACTAATTCTTCTTATGAATGCAACTCAATTAATTTAAAAGACTTTAAGCGGCTTACTATCATGTTTATTTTTGCAACAATCTTGGTAATTATATTAATCAAAATAAACGCTGCAGTAAGATACATATTTTTAAAAATTAATTTCTCATCATTCAACCTCAATTTAAGATGGCTCTGATAAAGAATGTCTACAAACATAATCATTGTTATATACCTGCCCTGGTACTGCCTACCCCTGCTTTGAATAAAAGTCAGAGGTACGTAGGATGTATTGCAGCAAATAAAAATAATAATTAGGCAGTTCACTCGTCCGGAAAATCTGCACAAATTGGATTCCACCGTTTACCGTGACTTGCTGGCATTTTGCACACGTAAACACGACTGTACTATTTTCGATTCTATTAAAAACCTGCTATTTTAAATATGTAATTAAATTAATTGAATAACATATATAAACATTAAAATGCAGAAATAAAAAAATATTTAGTTGTTATAGATTTGTGAGCATTGGTTGCTGGACCAATTCCCGTTGCCCAGCAAGTTGGTTTCTGATGTCATTACATAATCTAATGTAGGTCATAGGATATCTGATCGAGGATTCATAAGAGATTAGAAATTACATTATATATAAATTACATGAACTAATATTTTTTACATCTGTGTATAGGTACCTATCTATTCTTAAAGATATAAAACATTAATAACCTTACTTGCTTACTTATGGCCTAGTGGTCGAGAGTGCGACCCTGTGTTCGAATCTCTCAAAAATTAAGCCAGTTTGTTACACACTTTCAAGCGAAACACCCGTGAAGTGACCTAGTCGCGTTTCAGGAACAGCTTGGAAAAAAATAAAAAACTTTTCGACGTTGCGGTTTGACGATTATTTAAAAATAAAAGGCAACGTATAACACCTATGCATGGTGACGCATTATGTGTCGTGCGGGCTAATGTTACCCCAACGTTAGCCTCATGCCTCCCGCGACTGTATCTAGATCGCGTGAAGACCCCCTTGTCGTGTCACACGATATTTTCACATAGCAAACACTCGCAACGTTTGACATAAATGTTAAAAAAAAAACAACAACAACATGAACTCACTTTGTTACCTGATTTACGTTAAAATGACGTTCGAGATGCAGGCAACAATAATTAGTTGTGGATGTTTGATGCTAAAAAAAACTTAATGTTTTCGTTTAATCAAGTTTCCGTATATTTTAATAAACAAGTAAACAAAGAAATATACGAAATCAGAATAAAAATGGCTGAAAACAAAGCTGTACGTAAATTTTTAATCTAGCTCAGTTATTCTTCTATGCATTTATGAAAACCATTTGTTTTCCGAAATATTTTTCATTTTTATAAATGCATATAAAATTTGTAGCCACATATGAGGTTTGCACATATTAAGTAACAACTTTATGTGTCTATTTAAAATCGTATAAAAAAGTTTACATTCAAATAAATAAAAACAAAAGAACGAATATATAAGCGAATGAAAAGATACAATTTGGAATACAATAAATGCATGTAAAAGATGATCTCGGGACCAACTTGTTGTAAAATATATACCTTGAAATAAGGTGTGTTTTGATAAGAAATCTGGATCTGGATCTGATGAGAAAAATAATGAGCAATAAGAGGAACAATGAGAGTGAACGGTATGGCTCTAGAGCTAATAAAAAAAATCAAAGAAATGCACCGAAACGGTAGGTATATAGGCAAATAAACACAATCCTTGTATAATACAATAACTGTAAATCAAATGAGATTTAATGCTGAACCTTATAGGCACTCGTATTTTACAACATCACACTTGAACGATGTCTAAATAAATAATAAAAATCTTTTATCCGATAAAAATACTAAAAGCGTTTAATGAGCGCAGGCGGAACTGCAATAAAATATTATTGTTCATAAAATTGTTGTACGGTGTCGAATCAAGCGACAAAAATAGCGAAAAGTTAAATATATAAAAAAGTTATAACCAAAAATAAAACTAAATATAAGAAGAATATACTAGTTTATAGTTTGTTTTTATTGATTTAACGAGACATTTGCAGAACACTTCTGCTGTTATTCTGGCTTAAAATGTGATTAGAGGTACTCTTAAAAGTGTTATTACTACATCGGGACATCAGGCTGCGCTAGTAACCACCATCATTGTGTCTACCACTGGCATAGACCGGAAACAGTTGCGAATAGACCAAAACAACACTACAATCTTTTACTATTTATTGCAATATGTTTCAATACAAAACATTGTATATTTTATATGAGACAATACATTGATCCAATCAATATAATACCCAAATGTAAATACGCAATTACTCATATGAAAACGAAAAACAGTTTTATTTAAAACAATAACATTAAGAATTCACGGCAATTAAACCGCCTGACAGTATTTTCATGAATAACAATAATTTAGTGTCATGACAATATAAACTCGACTGTTTTTGCAATAAAATCACATTATATTAGTACGCGCAAGACTTTATATTATCTATAAATGCAAACATTTGTTTCACCTTGAAATCTTTTCAAATCTACATCAGAGTCCGTCATTACAAATGTCATAACTAATGACCATAACTGATTAACAAGAACTGCTTGTGTTAAATGTTTTAGCTTCTGGCTTGTTAGTTGAGATGCGATTTTGATCATATATTCTTACGTGTAAATAAATTGCTAGACTTACGCTATATAGGTTGATGTTTGAAAAAAATATAGGTATATGAAAATTGTATGTAGCATCCAAAAATATCCTTACATTTATACCTCCCTAAACAAAATCCTTTGAGATATAACGAAATACTCTACTTATGTAGAAAAGATAAAACTTATAACATCTATAACATTATTAAGAATAATAGTATTTGAAAACTTTTTCGTTTAACAAAAAAAAAACAGCATTTGAAATTCTTCAAGGGAAAAATACGATACTTAGTACTTTAGTCGCTAAATGCCTGTTTCAAGCGTTGTTTAGTATAACAATGTAAATAAATAAATAAAACAGTTCGTGATGTCTTCAAAACACGAAAATAGCACTCACACTCCGATATCTGATGATCGATTGATCTTATCTTTTTACTACAAAAACATTATACACATAAACTCACGCCTTTATCTTGTTTTACGTGACGTTCACACCTTCCGTTTCATATTACTGTCAAATAAATACGGGTAGACAGAGAAACAAAACTATAAACTAAGGCACGTACACCTTTATTTATTTTTTTGCTAATTGAGCTAGAGTATGGGTCCGTAAACCGGCTTGAACAGGTAGGCGCTTCCGCTATACCGGCTTGAGAAAACGATTCTATGCAATATATTGACAACAGCACTCTTAGGCGCGTCGAATTCAGTAACGAGGCTCGTACGTAGTTTAATCTGCAATTACCTGACCATTACTAGAATGTTGAATCTGTGCTTAAGAAGAAAGTAATTAAGCGCGATTCTGGAATATACGCTCCACTAAAATCTTATTTCAAGTAGAGAAATCATTATTTGAACGTCATTTCTCTATGCGGGCCTTAAATATATTTTTAAAAATATATTCCCTGAAACTTTGACTAATTTAAGAAGATAATAAATTGTGGAAACTAGATTTATTATGAAAAATAAAAAACAATGTATTACTCACAGTATAGTGATTACAAACTGGAGCGGATTTCTGGTCGGTATCAATTTATTATAAAGTAATTAACCTAAGTTATAATTGGGTAAAACCAGAAGTGTCAAAGTCAAGACATGCTCACGATGTATTCTGAATTTAAACTAGCAATTAATTTTAGATATCACACGTAGTTCAAATGACGCGAACTGTTTTATTAATTATTTATGTTCGCACGAACGTTACTCTCATATGACGTATGAACACTGATGTACGTACTACGTAATATCATAAATATTAATATTATTTACAAATTTCAATGTTTTATTATTTTTCTTTTCAAGTAAGTGGAAAAAGTTACATACGTTTGTAGTCATACAAATAAGTAAAAATCGTTTAGTGACAAAAAGCATATAACTTTATTAGCATGGCATTTGATTGCTAAAACCTGGAACATGTCCAGCATCCAGCCATTGTGAACTTGGCAATGGAATTGGTATTTAGTTATTAAACTACACTTTAATTTCCATTATTGTTCATTTCTGTTTTGTTTTTAAAGATGAACGACATTGTTCTTGTTTTAGTTCAAGAAATCATTTCAATTTGAGAGTCATTCATTCATTTATTTTAATCCAATGATGTCACAATGAGATTTTTTCTTAATTAATTAATTAAACACAAAATAAGCCGCAAAAATTCATTTAAATTAATTGAATCATCAGACATTTCGATACCGCGTTAAGTTTCAATATTAATAGTAAAATAATGAATGAACCTAGATCGTAAACCAAAATAGAGAGGGTTCAAAAGCTCTTATGTAAGAACGACCTGTCGTTTGCGCTTGATTGGCAGTACAATTTAATTTTCACGCCCTTCAATAACTATGCCGTTCGATACCCTCAGTATTCAAATGCTCTGTGGTTTAGCCCATCTAACATTACTCCATATGTTATATTATTCATATAGCGCTGTAATTGCTTTTTGTAGTTGAAAGAAAAAGTGTCTTGTTAATCTGGACGGTATTTATATAGTAAAGCCAGCTTAAAGCATGACTACTGCTTGCATACTTTATCTCCGCTCATAGACCATAATCTAGCTTAACATCAGGCGAAGTGTGATCATATGCCAGGCTACTATAAACAGTAGAATTGTTATACAACTCGCTTTTTTATTTATATAAACAAATTGTAAACAGTTTATGATTCCGTTATTCCCATCCGATCTATTAATTACTGCCATTGAATACCAACCTACATGGTCTAAAACAAAGTCGTCCGCAACTGAATTTCGTTTTCAAGATTAAATATATTAATTTAAAAGAGTTTATGCAGTTTGTTTTCATTATTATATCCGCTGTATCCATGGTAGATGTAATTATATCTACTTAAATCTGATTAAAAAGTCTGACGAAGGTGGAAATATTATTTCAAATGTAGCAAAATAAAATTATACAATATTTATCTGAGCTTATAAAATATTATGTTTCCTACAACACGAAACCTTGTAAAATATTTACCAAGGTCAGAAAATAAGAATACCTGAACACCTAAAAATCCTCATCTATACTATTATATAAAGAGGAAACATTTGATCTATACTATTATATAAAGAGGAAACATTTGATTGTTTGTATGTATTGAATAGGCTCAGAAACTACTGGACCGATTTGAAAAATTCTTTTACCATTAGAATCGTAAAAAATCCCTGATGAACATAGGCTATAGAATATTTTCAATTGTTTTTTAAGATATATTTCATTTTATTTTAAGTTCACACAATTCGAAGTCTGTGCCTAATTTTGGCGGGCAAATGTGCTGTCAGTTTTTCAATTGTTTCTTAAGATATATTTAATTTTATTTTAAGTTCACATTGTAATTCATATCTAATTCAATGAAAATAAAAGCGAAAGTTCTCTCGAAATCCGCTTGACATACAAAGATGAAATTTGACAGAGAGGTAATTTATAGTTAGTTGACGTCTGCAAAGAACGGATTTTGCAACGGGGCCAGATTAAGGAGTTGTAAGGGCTCTCGCAGGTTTGTATATTTTTTGCTACAAACTAGAAATTTGACGGAGAGGCAGTTAGTAGATTTTGCAACAGGGGTGTGTAAGGCATTTTCTGTTGACTGAAATATGAAACATCATTAAACTTCATAGTACTCTATATCTTCATTATTACGCAGACGTAGTCGCGGGCAACTGCTAGTATTTTATAATTTTATTTTTCTTCATTCGTTTATTCATTTGCCTGTTTTTAATTAAACTTATTACAGTATACAGCATGTTCATAAGAAAATTTTAATTTTATGAACAACTCCCACATTTCGTCTTAGAACTTGACATCGCAACATGAAATAAAATACCGGCAATACCTTTAACATCACATACATAAGTTAAATGAGTTACATTTGCAAAATTTACTTTAAAACATCTCGTATGTAATCTCGTAGTCTATCTCTATGCAATTTCAATTTAATTTGACTTGAGAATTTCATATAAACTTATTACTTATGAGATTCATTTGCTCTCACGATTTCAAACTCATTATTGTAATTTTATAAGAGCATATATATACCTACATATGCTAAAGGAAAAACTAATTTTTTTCAGTATAGGCACTATAGGTGTGCACTTGCTCATCGTTATATTCTGTAAATATAATACAATATATAAAATGTTCTCAAATATTATAATAACTAAATATACACTCAAGAAATGTATTAATTAATATAAACCAAAATCTATCACGTGATCTCTGAAATTATTCGCGAACATGATTATGCCGCTATTGCTAAATAATATTTCTTTTGATTAATCTTCGAAAGCATCACATATTTGTTATCCTATAAAGAACTTCCATTTCATTATACATGGCGAATTCATGTTTAAGGTAGAATCTAAAATTCTTCCATGTTTCGCGCTAAAACCTTCATTCCCCAGCTGTTGTCTTGACGTACCCCACGTCCACTCGCTTATTTCATAACTTTATTAGAATTTTTGATATATTTAGTTTATACGTGATGTTAAAAAGTACAGATTAAGTCGTTGACATTTATAAAAACACATTCGCTTCTCTACGACTGAATAGTGCTGAAAATGTCGTAACATTATTTTGTATTTTTATGAACGATATTATACACACATACTTAATATTCCATTTTATAGATTCAGAATAAATGAAAAGATTTAGGAGCGATTTAGACCAGAATAATTCAATTTTACGAAGAATTGATTTTAAGATATGTATAGTAATATCTCTGAAACGTAATATAATAAATAACTATTGTAATATTTTTATCTACTATTATTTTAAATTTATTAAATAATTATTAAATTTTGTTTTATATTCTATAGTAAATATTATTATATTTTATTTTTATACAAAAAACAGTATTTTATTAACACATGGAATATTTTAAACAATTATGTATTTATTATACATAGAATGCGAATGATGGAACGCGTTTCGAATACAATGTCGTCATAGTATTTATTGTATGTCGTAGTGGAGGACTGCACAGTGGTCTCTCGGGTGTTACGCGTTTAGAATACTAATTACCTTCACGTTTGTGAACATCCGGTCTGTTCTACACAATATAAGATAATCCTATTGATGTTCAAAATAATACAGAGAATATGGAACGCCAATGGCTTCTCTCCTAACATACAAATTGGGTTTCGACTACATCCATAACCTTTCTCAGGAGGATATCGGTGGAAAATACTCCTCATTTAAGTAAGATGTTAAGTAACATTAAAAATTAAAAAGAAAACAAAAGCGGTTATGTGCAAACTAGACAATCGAATCATTGTTTGACCTAAATTCCCTGACAATAAACGTTCAGTTTATACTCTCACTGCCACTCTCAGCAGATTTAGATATTAACAGATCACAATTGCATTAAATTTCATCCAATAACACTCAATTGAGATTAAAATGGACAATCGAGTGATATGATTGTAGGAGAGATATATATAGGTACAATTTTATAATAATATTATTGTGTTAAATATTAACGATAACTCAATTTAGTCTTGCTTATTTCCGCACATCTAAATGATGTGCATCTAATTTAAAAGAGTTAAGTTTATTTAAAAGATTGCCTAGTTCTATCTCGTTGTGACCACATTCATTGTAAAACTTCGTGAAATGTCGTATTCAAAATACATAGTCAAAATAAACACGACATATATCCTCAAAAAATCTTCTAAATGAGATAATTATCATTATTTAATTTGTACAAGCAAACTAACCTTAAACATTTGAAATTAATTTTAGATCTTCTTTTAATTCGTATTGCATGCCGTCGTCTAGCGAGAGCGGCTGCGCCTGCAAGCAAAGGGCCCTCCGCGTCGTCGTGGTCACTGCCGTGGCCGTTATTGTTGATTTCCGGCGGCGGCGGCGGAGGTACTGTCCCAGAGCTGCTCGGGGTGATCTTGCTCGACCCCCAAGACAGCATGGAACTCCGAAGAGATTTAAGAGTCTCCGTTGTACCGACTCTCGTTCCACTAAGTCATGCAACAACATATCGACACACACAGTCGAAGTACGCCACTTTGTATTCACTATCAATACTATAATCATCGATATAATATTTACTTAATTTAACACTAGAGATGAGGGATTATGCACTAAATAAATATTTATTTGCTCGGAGAATGTCATATCAGTGAGCAAACATCAATATCAGCCGGCGCGCACGACGGTAATGATCGTTCGGATTCGTTTCGTGAATGCGGGCATGGTGTTGTGATTATGTCGCTTTATCGCGGGCCAATGCCTATCGCAGACACCTATTGTATCCTAATTTAGATTGAAACTTATTGTACAATGCAACTGAACACATACGAGTACACACGAAATATTATCTTTTTTATTAAACTTTTCTTCTCGTCTATTAATCGCACTATTTATTGTTTATGTCCATCGTTATGTTCACTATCTTTTGATAAAGAATGTTCCTCACCTCCGCACATCAACAATAAGTTATTTAGAATACGAGTTGAGATGCGTGCTTATGGTATGTAGAAGCGAGTCACTTGTAACTACATAGTTAACATGTTACCTCTGCGAGATGAGGGGAACTCGTTTACATACAATTAATTATACATACACGTGTTCTGCTTTAGTACAGGTGAGGTGACGTTGGAGATAAGCGATAAATATGGCCGGCGTTGTATTAAACACAGAATTTAAGATGACTGAGCAATTTGCATAATTGAAGTGAACATAGATGTCACAGGCGGCTTTGTATACAAGTCTATATGTAGAGAAAACTTCCTACGGGCGCACCATTACGCGCAATAAGAAACAATCACGTACCTACTACAAGCTCACAATGATATAAATTGGTCACAATTATTCGTGAAACGGTTATTTATTTAAGTGTTAACTAGTAGTTCCTTTGTCGGTTACGATTACATCACTTGTTGATACTTTAACGATATTTCAACTCGCGCATTGTTTTGACTCAACCTTAGATATGGGAGTACAGAATCAGGAAGGAGTGTCCGACAACGCATAAACACGATGGGGTACTGTGTCCGACCGCATGCCGCCGCGTCTCTCGCGCCGGTCGCCGTTCTTCCCCACGACGAATTGGCATTCGCTCCAAAATAGAAGCAAGAGACACGTCTACACAAAAACTGATGCTAAATATTGTTTGCTGACGTCCCTATATCGCTATGTCATTCTTTATAACAAGATTATAGGCAAAATTGTTTGGCAAGAATCTGGACTTTTCCCTTTATTTTATGGAAGTCGGTTAAATAATTTTTCAAAAGATTCTCCAGCTATTGTTACATGTACAAGGTTGAAAAGCATATTTTACGATGTAGCGGTAACATTGAATGGTATAATTAATCTTTAAAGTGCGTGAAAAGAAAATGTTATTGTATTTCAAAAAAGACTAATTTAAATCGCCATAAATCCTACTTATAAACATTATGTTTAACGTAAATTTTGCCTTTTAAATACATTGAGCCGATAACATTGCGAATATCCCTCGTGGCATTATATTATGATTATGCTGGTTACGAAAAAACTGTTTATTTGAATCGAGTTGCAAAATTTCGGTTAAACCAATCCCTAAGGAACATAAGCGCGATATATAAAAAACTTTGTACTAAATATTAAATGGAAATTTTTCATAAAATAATTTGACGCTTTTATTTATATTCAGAATTTGTTTTAGTAATACCTACATATTAAATAGAATGAAAGCCCAAAAATATTTTTCTATTAATAGGATAATTATGATTGTATTGTAGGAAGTACCTGCCTACTTATTCCTCAAATAAATTCTTGTAAATATAGACTTTATTATCTATGAATTAGTTTATATTTAATAACAATAAAGGCTCTATTAATAGTATAAAATATAAGTGTCTACACAATTAACAGCCTCCGTTTATGAAAGGTTATATAGCTTTGTTTGTGTTGTTGTTGACAAATTTAATAGAATGAATGATAGTAATTAATTGGATAATATAAACCAGCGGTTCTCAAACTTTTTGGAGAAAGAAAAAGCCCTAATATAATTTTAAAAGACTGATTTATATGTATTTATTAATAACCATATTGCAATGTAATATAACGTAATATTTATGCATATAATTATGTACGTATTACTGTTTTTAAATTTTATGTGGCAATATCTCCCTTTGGTAGGTATTCTTTGCAGTATTTTCGCCCTAGAGCTCCGCGAAGCACACTTTGAGAATGGCTGATATAAACTCACAATTGATAATTTAATTCCATGTAATGTTACTGAGTTATATTTAAATTTGGAATTACTAATTTACTAAATTAGCTATTTAATACCCAAATTAATTTCTAATATTTAATTCGATAGTTCAGTTCTCTTCCTACCTTCTACCTCCACCCTTTTTCTCCCTTTATCTCTACAGGCTCAAAGCGACCACGGTGGCTGTAAGGCTTTCGATAATAAAAGTAAACGCAATAGTAAACCACATATGTTAAATAAGTAAAATTCACGAATAACCTAAGAAAAGTATCTTCTATTATTCCCGGTAATTTTATGCATTTCCCAAAACTATTTCAAACCACAAACAACTTTAAAACCTGGTTTTATTTACAATTAAGGGTACAACACCAAATACTACATACAGATTGCAAATATATATAAATTTAGCTGTAAAATGTGACAGACAAACACACATTTTGTATTTATATATTACTAAGGATACAGATTAGATACGTTAGAAAATAACTATAGCGTAGAAAGGACGAGTGTATTTTAACAATACGTTCTTTTCATGTTTGGAAAAATATTTGTATAGTCCCTTCTGGTAGGTTGACTTGTTTAACCATCGCAATTTGTATTCTTTCCCACTGTTATTGCTATATTATTTTGAGCCTTCAGCATATGAACATAACAGCAAAGTCTACATAAACATATCTGAAAGATAATTGAAGGAAAACACGTGTAATTTGAGGATAACAAAAAAACACATAATATTGTTAATTGGTGGGATAATCCCCCCTGGACATGGGCCTATTATAATATTATATTTATTATACGATTAGCTCAAAATTAAACTCCAGTTTTGTATAAACATTTAGACAGTGATAGATATACAATAAATAAATCATAAATTAAACAAATATATTTTGTAGTCCAATGCTAATATGGCAAAGTGTGGATTCAGAAAAGAAGACGATGTATAAAACTACAAAAAATGGCATACGAGCAAGTGTCTGTGGTTCCTATTGCTATCGCAGTCCCATGCGAGCTGCATAATATAAACTGCTCAACGTCGCGTCGGGCTAAATAATTATAAAAATGTATACCCGTATGGACAATTCGGTACTGCTATATAGGTATAGCACTATACCTATATGTATGTACGTATAGTATGTGTGTTAGTTATCAAAGTTTAATCAATCTACGAGAATGTTTGTTTTAATTAATTTCCGAATTGAAACACATTATGACGTTGAAATTGTTTTTAGAGAGATCGCTTTGAAATCACGTAGTTGTTATCCAATAAGCTTTTATTGTAATTAGAATAGAATTGCCTACCAAAGCATACATCATTATAGAAGTTTTTTTGGACTTAAACAGTTAAACCAATCGTTGTAGCATTTACCGTTTTACTTGTGACGTCATGCCAACGACCCACGCTCATTGGTCGACTCATAATTGCGGATTACGCCATGTGTGGTGGTATGACACACAGATTATGTTGCAGTTACCTACACATTTAATATTATATGAATAGTTTCGGCAGTATCAATATAATATCATTAAAAAAATATTTTTATTTTTAATAAAATCCAATACGAATCATGTTGTTCTACACCTTAAAATTTATATGTCAAAAACCTAAAAATACAAGATACGTCTCTTTAGAATCTTCGTGTAGTACGAGCGATGTGGGAAACTCCAGGGCACCTGCCAAATGATCCCGGTAAAAATAGACAGCGAACTATGCGCGTGATCGGCCACTCTGACAAATCTATTTTGATTACATGCAAAATAACAACTCAATACGAATAAATATTTACGTAACACTTATCACATGTCACTTTGATGTATTATCCTCTAGTCGTTAATGCAAAGGCTTACTTTTCCGGATTTAGACATTGCTATATGTATGCAAATACGATGGATATTACAACTTGTTCAAAAGATAACTCCCACTATTCCGGCATATATCTCTTATTATAGGTAAGTGATAATCGTATCAGATTCATCATTCTATCTGTTCTTTTGCTCAAACTATAAGCAATCACATTGTAGTACAATTTGCAAGCACTATACATACAACTACTATAAGCACGTATTCAAGTCGTATATGGTATACCTAACGTCATCCAGTTCAGTGTTCTTTTGCATTGTCCGTTTTTGGTTCTGCGCCTGACTGATGGGTTCGCGCTGAATCGCTTTATATAAGAAACTTTTGACATTTATACTTCAGTCGTTGAGTCGTAATTAGGATAAACATCCGTGCATTTAAAATATAAACTCATTAGAACTGGACAATATTAACTCTTTTGTTAGGGCTTGGCAACAAAACGTGCATATGACGTATATGACGCACTATTGTGGATATCTGCGTATGTATTAAGACGACATTGAAGACGATCATTTAAACACATAAACAAACGATCCTTTCTTATTTATATATAGTCACTATATTCCCTATAGTCTATAGAGTGACCAGAGAATACAATAGGACACGCCAGCCGTCTTCCACGTTCCTTACATTCACATACCTCTTCTTTTCATCTTTTATTTCATACAATCTCTACGGTTATAGATACTATACACACTCACTTTTTAAAGCATTACTTAATATGAAGACCAAATAAATATATAGAATAAAAATCAAACAAAGCGATTCAAAAGCAAACTTTTAAAGCCCAAGAGATGTTCATTAATTACGAAACAAAGTTTAGAAACATAAAATATTTACAATAAAAATATACAAAGTTTTATAAACCTTCAAATATAAACAATTCAGTTGAACCAAATTACAATAACATATAAGAAGATTTTTTAAATACGGGGAATACAAAAAAAAAGATAATCTATGTTAAACCAAAAACCAACCATGAAAATGTTCAAATAAGTAAAAAAAATAAACAGCCGGTTTTTTAAACCCATATTCTTTAGAACGTTGAATGACATGACTTCACAGTTCATAACTTTAAAAATATATTAATAAGCTAAATTGAAAAGAATCATAAATTAAAAAAAACATAGCGATAGTTATTTCTGAGGTCCTATTTGTAGAGAAGGAACGTTGAATTAAACAAAAATAAATTTCAAAACATTTTTATTCATTGAATGACCGAGTACCGAAATCGATATTGAGCATGTCGTAGTTCTATTCCCAGTGCCGACCGGTACCAATCTACCACAGCCAAGAGCTATTGTTAGAATTTGTTGCTTAAAACTTAAAAAAAGATGGGCCAATTTTAGATTAAAATCAAACTGCATTTTATTATCAATTCGTATGTGATTTGGGTTCGTATGTCTATAATAAAAATGTGTAGTTTTCAGAATAAAAAACACACATAAAATGAAATAAACATTTTTATAGATCTTAAAGAAAACCACTAGAGAAAACATGTACCTACTTCGAAATCTGCGAAACCCAATACGACGGACGACGCACGTAACGTTCCTGTTCGTAGTATTAGATACGTAATAGTTACAAAAAAATTTACTTGGAAACATGAGTCCATTGGGCCAATCCTCGTAGTGTAACAAATTTGTTTCTGTAGTCTCTATGAAATTTTGTTCAATGTAAAAAATAGTAATTTTCAAATTGCAATATAATTCATGGTTTAAGTAACAGCAATACAAAATATAACTACACTCTGTAACGTATACACGGCTGGGCGAAGTTAAACTACTTCGTATCAACGTACAATTCTGTCCTCATTTGCATTTTTATTGAAAAGCAAATAAGTAAAGTTTCTATGAAATGAACACTAAAGTTTAACGGTCAGTAGTTAATTCACCTATCTATGTTGTGTAAGTGCTATTTCAAATTGAAACGTTGCCAGCTTTTTAATTTTCAAATAGGCATTGATTAGTTAAAAAACTAAAAACTGAAAAAGTTCATTTTCCATTAAAAACAAAAGCGAAACGAGGAAACTCTTATTTCAAAATAATTACTGCATTTATTTTATTCATGGCCGTTGGGATTCGTTTGAACTGAACGAAGGCTTTGTTCATTGAATTAATAATTTGGAAAATGTTATTTAACAAATTAATTTTATTAATGATCATATTGCAGGGAAATTACTATTTTAAAGCCAAAGGTCAATATAAAATATTGAGTTTTATTAAAATAACCTTTACAAAATTATATAAATAAAACTATGATAATAAATAATTAAATAAAATATATAATTTATAAATGAAAACAACCAACGGAACGTAAGTAGGTATAAAACTAATTGAAGTAACCTAATTAAATAAAAGAGCAAACAATTTCGTTTCTCCGAGAAGATAACAACACTCACTTGTTGTAATTTCGTTTACAAAACAAAAAGATAGGCAATTCGAGTAAACATAGAAGATGCGTATAATAAGAAAAAATAAGTAGCACCTGGTACATTAGAAAGACGCTATCCCCAAAGGTTTCATTTACACGCAGGCCCTTTTACGATAGATTGCTCAGAGGCCATACCACTATACCTTATAGCAGGGCTGTCCAACTGGCGGCCCGCGGGCCGTATACGGCCCGCCAAATTATTTTTACGGCCCGCGAGTACACTTTACTATGAATAAATTGGTTACTAAATTATTATTATCAATATTAAAATTACTTTACTATGTGAAAATATAATCTAATTTGAATTTAAAGTAGGTACTATTTAGTTTGCGTAACTTCACTTAACCTAGCTGAATACAGCAGCAGTCCGTTTAACATCTGACTCAAAGTATTTGGTTTCTTCTTGGCCCCCGAAATGTTTGGTGAAGAAAATATGGCCCGCGGGCTATGATAAGTTGGACAGCGCTGCCTTATAGCATTATTCATACAACAATTTAACGTTTTATATGACTACTGCCCCCTAAAACCATTATTACGCAACTACAATGATTTTTTATAACAACTAGTTTGTTAATGAAAATTTTTATCTTTTAGGACAAGGCTCTTCAAACAATAGTTTTGGATATAAATAGCTTGGATAATAGAATTATTTTTCAAAATATATAATCAATATATTTGGTAAAATTTATTTATCTTTATTCTTGAATAAAAAAAATGATTACGCTGTCGTTTTTTTTAATTGAATACTTTTGTAGTAAATTACATAGATTAGCTCGCGAAGGTATGTAGTTTGGACAGGGCCGGTTTTAGGTAATTCAAACATGTTTATGCACTTAAACCTAGTACAGACACCAGCTCGGTCATGATTGTTTTTAAAGAGAGCTCATGCAGACCAAATTATCAATCGTTTATTAGTTTAATGTGGTCAATCTGCGTTCGTTGTGATATGCACACTTACATATAGTAGGTACATCTTTATACTGATTAAGAGTCCGATTAAACTATCTGTTGATGTTATAGACGTAAATATCGTGTGACACAGGCATATAGTAATCCCTTTAGTATTGTTATACAAACTAGAGTAATGTGTACGGCAAATGCTCATCTAATTTATTATACAGAAATTAACTTTATAAATAGAAGCAAACAATGCTCATTTATGTTTTAGTTGTGAGACATAAAAAGTTATGTTAAGAAATTTGAATTTAAATTGTCTTTTATAAAAAAGAATCTAGAGCTTATTTTTATCTTAGACTTTGATATCAGTTTACTTTAATGTGATGTAAAAATAAATGTTAAAAGATTTTTTTGTGAAATAAAAAGAACGTCGTAAGTATCAATCATTATTTTATGAAAGTTATTAATATGTATGAACCACATAAAAATAAATACACTAAAATAATAATATATCTTGCCGAGGTTTCAGCCATTAAGGCTTACAAGTTCTACATTACTACTTTTTTATATAAAAACTTTTCGCAGATTATTCAACCGTCAACTAAATAATTGAGATGTATAATAAGTACCATCTATCGGTAGTCATACGAAAAACTATTTATTTATTAATAGAAGAAGACAGATGTGGACTTTAAAGTTGTTTTTTTTATCGCAAATAAAATTAATATACTATCTATCAATGTCCCACTGTGAACAAGTTTAATATAGGTAATAAAAAACCTATAAAAACCATGCATAAAATGACCTTACATCCTGTTTTGAACGGAACTGTCTTTTACCGATTCTTTGTCCCGAAGTCATCAAGAATAACTTATATAAATATACGTTGTTTTAAAAATAGAAAATAATGCATTTTTAGCTAACATTGCTTTACTTAACACTGCCTGTCTACAAACTAATGAAATATTAAAAGTGTTTGATTTTTGTTATTAAAATATATTTTCTGTTATAAAGTTTACGTTGTCTTCATGTCTCGATAGAAAAAATAAATGGTCACGAAAACTACGCACTATGTCGTGGATCTAATTAATTAGACTTTGGAGACTTATCAAACAGTATGTTACTAGTATCGCAGGCAATATTAATAATGAATGCAAAGGTTCTTAAGAGTAATAATAGCTTTTATTGTAAAAGAATAACCCTATAAATTGAATTCTGTAATAAATAAATAGTATTTGCTGTCAAAACTAGGGGCGCAAAATAACATCTATGTTCTTGTATAATATCGCAATCTAAAGCTCCTCTGCCACGTTTCGCAGTATAATAATGGGCCCATAGATGGCTTGGCAGTGCAGAGATGACATGATGAACCGACTGGATCAAAGCTACGGCGCAGTAGTAATGATTTATTAGGTACTGGACTGATTTCAGAAAACAAAACATATTATTTTTTCATAGTTGTATTTATTTATCAGATTTCTATGAATATTATATGTATCAGAAATTCAATTACTTAGTATAAAATCGAGAAAATCTACCACAAGGGTATTAACTTGTACAAAAATTTCGAAACACCAATTTCAATCATAATACCAAATCATCCTAAAAGCATTCATTTTCCAATGGGAAATATTGGTTATAACTTTTTAAAAGAATAATTCGTAAACATTGTTATGCATTAAAAAACCTTTTCGTAAATGAAAATATTTATAATATAATTTTATCATTATTTTTGTAATATCATAATTATTACGTATAAATCTATTTAGCACAATAACATTTATTTTAGATCTATTGAGGTGTGAGTTATATATAATAGTATACCTACCTATATGTTGCCGGCACCAAAATTCATTTTATTACTATCGCATGTGAAGGAATCGTTCAATTTTTGGATAACCAGCACAAATGATGATGATTGGTTCATGTTGTTTCATATTTATATTCCTTGTAGTTTGATAAATTTCGCTATTTCCATTATTTTGTGATTTCACTGTCAAATATTTATATAGATAAAATATTTAATTCCCACGAGAATTAAATCAGAGTTAAAATGTAATCCCGCATCTCTTGACTTACAAAAGAGCTGCGTTCAACAGACAACCCGCCAGTTGTTTAATCATAATAAATTAACTTTAAAATGAATTATTATAACTACAACTTAACTTTAATTAAAATATATTGGAAAATATAAATCTATTTTAGAGCCTATAGCGTATTTTGGGATTTTATGAAAATAATTTACATTAATTATTATGACGTAGTAATATTATGTCCAAAAAACTAATAAAATTAATGAAATGCTTTATATAATGCTGTAAATTTTACATACAAATACGTAAATCTAATAATAAAAGTAGAAAAAATATAAAAGACGGACAATAAAGCATACATTTCCATATAACGAATTCGTTTACGTCATTTTAACAAAATGGAATATATGAGTTGAGTATAAGGATAGTTGAACCAAATAATCATATTATTATAAATAATATATAATAGTAACAACGTCCGGCATACGGATGACCAAACATATTTTATATTGTTGAGAGAGCAATTTTTTTCTACAGAAATAATAAAAATAGCTTTTATTAAATTATTCTAACAAAAATATTATATCACATTCTCATATATATCATTACGTAGGAAATAAAAAGATGATGTAACGTCGTTGTTCGAAGAGTAGTCATGTGAAATGAAATATGTGCCAAGAGGGTGTGCACGAGACTTAATTTAGTTAAAGAGTAGTGCGTACAATCATAATACAAATAACATTAATCAGTTTAATTTGAAAACTATCCAAAATATGTCTGTACATAGGATTGGCCATACCGTATTGGTCGAATAGACTAACATCAGTAATAACGTGTCATAAATTTTAAACATTTTGATCCGTATGTAATATATTTATTGTTCTTAAAAACAATAGGTTTTTTAGTTTAAAAATACAGTTTTATATAAAGTTTATTAAAAATATCAAACTAAATAGTAATTAATTATAGTACTACACATAAAATTGTGGTCGATTAATTAAATATTATTAATTAAGAACTATTGAAATTTACTGTTTTATTATTACAAGGGACACTAGAACTCCATTAAGCTAATGTTTTATAAGTAGCGAGCCTTCTCTGTATACTCGTAAATCTTGCCATTACATCATCGACTTAGAACGTACCAAAGTAGAGCAACTGACGAATAAGAAGCTCCCTTCACTATGTCGACTGTAGAGATCTATTCACGCTTCGTTTCAACAACTGAAATGTGGGATAAAACACCCTGACATAGAATGAATGGCTATGCTACCTTTCAAAGGTTCAATTTACATGAAACCGGTTTTATTTACACTCGTGACTTGTTCATGACTATAATAGATAAACATTCGTCTACTGCGGCTTTATTCGTGTTACAGAATTTGATCGCAGTTTTAATGGTATTTGAAAAGAAATTGCATTTTACAATAAAAAAAAGTTTATGTGAACGTTGAAATAAACGTGGTCTTTATATTAGTTAAAATTTTGAATAAAAAACATAATGATTAATTAATGAAAATTAGTGTCAGTTATTTATAAAGAAACGAGGTGTCCAAGCAAAACAATTCGCATCTCTTGCATTTATATTCTTTATTATGCGACATTTAAAAAAAAACCATTGTCATTTTTCCTTTGTTTTGGCATTTTCCGGTGTTCGCTTCGCTCGGTGAATACGCAAAAGTATAATAACTAGACTTGTAGTAAAACTTCAGTGAATTAACTAGAGGTTATACTCGAGATTTCTTTATTTAAATCGTAATGGTATTCTATTTCACAATGTACGGATGTTTGAACGTTTGCTTCTTAAACGCCTGAAGTTATTTACTTTTAAATTTCTCCAAAGAAGTCTTCTTTTATGAACTGCACTCTATCACCATCAGGCGGAATGCGGTCACATGACGTGCTTACTTATAAGAAAATTAAAACTGCGCACATTCGCCGTTCTAATGCTACTAATAGAATTAACTATTTATAATATTAACAATAAAACGTATTTCTCTATAATTGTATTAATATAAATTTGATGGCTGAACCTTTATAATCCTGATCCCCTAATGGGAATGCGAAATATTATTATCCTCGATATTTTTAGGGCAAGCAATTAATGGCATGACCACCGTTATCCCTAAACGGAATTCTGCGGCTATAGAAATTCACAAAATCGTAATAAGAATTGGTCCCAACAAAATACATCGGCTGAATCATTAACGAGCCGCTTCAGTAATTTCAATTCATCTTTTATTAACACCCACATTGAATTAACTAAACATTTATATACGTGTGTGAAATTCACAATCTTTGTCAATTATTTTATAATTATACAAAAGAATTATAAAAATATTTTTTTAATATCATTTTTGATGATATCTACTTTTCTTCAAACTTTCTTTGTGGCAATTTTTTCATTATTATTTCCTATTAATTCTTTACAAAATACAAAAGTGAAGTGATAATTCCGCAACTACTGATCATTCGCCCAAACTACAACCGAATGAAACATTATCTCGTTTGTTCTATACTGAATATACAATCCTAAACTATTCTTTTTTATTTAAAATATATATTATAAAAATAATTCTTTTTTGCTCTTAAATAATTATAGAGCGCTTACAAAAACATAGGTTTCAATAATAAGTACTAAAACTACACTGATTTATATCATTAGTTCCTGAAACAAACATAGAAGAAAACATTGTAAGGATGTGCTATAAATCGTAGAATCCATAAATTGTTGTGAATTTACGATGCGATTTATATTTCAACTTCTAAACATTGTCAATTTCATACTTTTGTTTTATTTGAAGAATACAACTACATATATTCATTCTATAAAAACAATTGCCTATAGGTGCACATACAATGCACTAACAAATATGTTGAATGTTGAAATGAAACACAATGTTATAACACACGAATCCGAAACGAGTTTTTTTTTCAATAATGTTAGATTTATACTATTTATATAGTTATAGTTACATGTTACGAGAATTGAACCTGAGGTCTCCGCTTAATACGCCGGCGTAAATGGTATTAAAATCGAGCAAAATGGACAAGTACCTACTTTTAAAGACAAGAAAACGTGACGGCCGTTTCGTATCTTACAAAATTCAAGTATAATCCGACTAATTAAGGTTGTCTTTATGTAATTGTTAATTAGTTGGATTATATTCTTATAAACAAACACGAAAGACCGTCATATCAACCACAAACATTGAAAGTTAATGAAGCCAGTGGAAAGAAAAGTTTTTATCTATTTTTCTCATCGTAACAGTTTTGTAATTTTCTTATTTGTTCCGCGTGAGATGCCCTTTTGTTTCGTTTACATAATCTTATTCATAAGGAGTTAGTTCCTTGTGACAGCCCTACCTACATGGTAACATAATTAAAATTCTAAAAAGTTATAAAAGATTTTCTAGAATATTTCAACGGTAAGAAATCTTTTGACGCTGAAATAGACAGTTACGTGTAGCAACTTTCTTTTTAATTAAATACTGTAAACGTTAAAAGAAGTCGTAATATACATTTTTAAGACTAGATAATATTAAAGGCTACAATTTTCTTTTACAATTTTTATAATTATATTTCATTATTTTAGCAACACATAAAGGGATAATTTCTTACGTTATAACAATAATACGAGTGTATTATTTATATTTAATATAGAATGCTCAAAATATCCTTTATAAATAACATTTTATTGCTTTCTATAATTAAAATTTTAATTTATTACAAAAGGGAAAACAATATTACTTCCTACCCCCCGCTTGTTCGATTAAATAGTAATTACGAACCCAAATTATTCAAGGACACAGGCTCGCCTAATGTAATCTGGAGGTTGATGTAGTAGGAACTAGCAATTAGAGTCTCTCTGTTCACATAATAAGGGACTTGAGCTGTGAATACTATATTTTTCCGTTTGAATTTACGAGTCCTTCAATCACAAAATTAAACCTTAAATTTACGTCGCATAGTTAGTATTCAGTAAAACAAATGATTAACGGAAAACTCGCAGGTTTATTGCACATGTAGGCTGTCAAAAAATAAAGAAAACAAAGCGAATGAATGAATACCGAAATTGTTACATTATTTGGTTCATTAGGCGATGTGAACGGCCTCTGTGACGCAGTGGTCAGCTCGGCAGTCAATTACAATTCCCAGTCGAAACGAGTATTTATTCGTAATATTTACATTATTAGTTTTGGGTAGTATATATTTGTCATCTTTGCTTTGAGATCCATAGCATAGGGGTACTTTCGTATGGAATCAAATAATTTAATGTGTACTGTCTTTTAACACTCTAGCTAAATATTATTTTCCTTTTCTGTTTCAGCGGCTCGACAGTGGAACAAGCTGCCACTTACGATAAGACAATCACCAAAATTGAATAATAACAATGCACTGCAACATTAAAGAAAAATAAATATGAATTATTTCACAAACACTGGAAAAGCATTTGAAAGACTGCAGAGTGTCCTGTCAAGCTGACTGACTCGTCTATTAAAATATATTTCTCCAGTCATCACTTAAAGAATTTAAAATCAGACATAGTCATATTTAGTTAAATAATTCGTTTAATTGAAATTCTATTAATGAGAAAGACGTGGTTAAACAGCTAAGTGGATAATATTTATGAATACATGTTAATTGAAGGTGAACTTTTGTTATCCTTATAAATGAATAAAAAAATGAATTCGACATGATTGATCGATATATTCAAAGCCTCGAGAGAACCTTTTCAATAAGCATCAAATATACACTCTTTGGATGGAGAATGGACGTCTTTTTTAATTAATTAATTACCAATTAATAAAAATTAATTGCATACTCTATTATTGGCTACACGCTTATATACAGGAGTGAAATTAATGCAGGATTTTCATTAAGGTATTGGTTTACGGAGAGGTTTAAGTGTTTAATTTATAAAATGTTTGTTTAAATTTGTCAAACTATAATAGTTGTCAAGGGGTGCTGTCCAAGGAGGACGACAGTCTGTCTCACAAAGGGCTTGGATTCAATTCAATCGATACAATGTTTAACAATAAAAAATGCAATTCTAATATAAATAAAAATCTTCTTTTAAATATTTAATTAACAACAAAACAAACTTGTCATGAAATTGTGAATTTGCTTGAGGAAAATTCAAGTTTCCAACTTATCACGCATTTGCTAAGTTGAACAACTTAATACATATCTCATCTTAAAGTCCTCAGAGAGGAGAAAAGACACCATGTGCCACTTGAGTCGTATTACGTACACCTTTTGTTCAACAACTCCAACAAATAATGAAGTAAGTTTCATATACAATAAAACAAATGACTATGTTCATATTGCTCTCTCGGTCACGCACCGCACTATAAGTGTCCATTTGCAGAGAAAGAGAGAGTAGTTATTTTCAACATAACAATAATGAAACCCTTCATTGCAGAGATAGTAGCAGTTGTCTAACAGAGGGTGCTAATAGTGAAATAATAAAATAAATTGAACAAACAGTAACCAAATAAATAAAATAAATGTATAACGTAATAGGATTAATAAAACTGTTTGTGATATAGAGCAACTTTTTAAATCCGATGATGGATTGCGCATTCCTGACATTAAGCGGTAATCTGTTGCATTTGCGAACTAAAAGTCACAACTGATCGGTTTAAATTGTTTTATTTCTTACAATGTATTTTATAATTGTGTAATAAATAAAATGTATTACATATTATGTTAACTTTGTATTTGTTGCGGGTTTGTGTTGTCCCCAAACTGATCTGATAATTTAGTACAGAGTTTAGTTTGAATTAGTCATAATACGTGGAAAAAAATTAATAGTTATCTTGCTCGGCCAGAAATATAGATCAAGTTGCTCATTTACAATTTCTAGCAATTCAATACAACGCTATTTTCTAAAGTACAAACTAGTTCAGGTAAATAAATTGAGTTTCCAACTTTATGTTTTTAAACTTTTCTCCTCTTTCAGCACTTCCCTCCTGAAACTAACCAATTACCATATCTTTTAACTATAATAATATGAAGAAAACTCTAGTATTTATATTTAATAATAATTAATTCTTAATATTGTACTAATTAAATGATTTATAAAGTAATTTTAAAAAAACTCAATTACATTATTTTTAAAAGAAGAATAAAAATTCTCAATAGAAAATACATGAGAGTAGTAGTAATAATGAATATAAGTATGACGTCAGCAAAAACTTAGAGAAACCGCAACTCTCATAAAATATTATTACGTTAGAAGTTTCAAAGGTCGTCGTGTAGACAAGTTTAAAATTTTCCAAATTGTCACTCTTGTTTACCAAAACTTTCGACCTAATGAAACAAAGTTAGTCAATATGAACTTTTATCTATCAATACCTGATACCCTAAAGGTCTATTTACACTAGAATAAAACACACATATAAATTCGAAAAACTTTCGTAATAAATATTGTACATTAATACAAATTACATTGGTAACTCAACAAATAAACTTTTAGGCATATTACGAGTTATTACTTGATAGAGACGAGTATAGTTTTATGTTTAGAGAGCCTCCTGGAGTGTCCTAGTGTAAATGAAGCCTAAAACTTAAAATATGCAGGTACTTTATCCCCGAGCCTTTCATGAATTGTCAATCTAATTTTGGCAATTCAACAAAGAGGTTAATCTATACCTACAATGGAATTGAAAACAGTTTAGATCCAACCGCTTAACTCGTTTATCTGTATCAAGTATAAACATACCTTTGGGGTAAACAGAACTTTGGTAATTTCAATACAAAGAGCAATAAATACATAGATCTACCTACATTGAAATTAAAAGGCAATAATGATAAATAAATAAATACATATAAGTACATACAGATATAATGTCCTGATCCAAAACTAGATAATGGGTGTTAGAGTATAACTACAGTATTGGTACTAAAAATATTTTAAAAAAATAACATATGTTAGTTAGAAATCGAACCAAGGGAGTTACTAACTGGCGCGCTAACTAAAAATGTTTGAGATAAATCGATTCTGTGAAGTGAGGTAACTGCATTTGGTGATTACTTGGAAATAGTCGACGAATAAGAAGAGCGTGCCCTGCAAACTTGGCCTCTGCACATGTCAGACATTCTAACGCAGCAGTTGACATCGCTCTCTGAATTTCACATAAAGCATAAAAAGTTTAGTGATATTAATACAAAATTTAAAGCACGGATATATATGCACTTTAATTCAAACTTTAAGCTATTATATTCTATTATAATTCCCCACTGAAAGCGCCTGTCAGGAGTAACTTTGTTCTAAAAGCTGACCCGTAAAACAAAAAACAGTTTTAAAGCATATATTTTTATTAAAACTATTTTTATCATTTTTGCTTTATGTAATATGTTCTTTTGTAATTAAATAATGTTTGCTAAACACAAGCAAACTGATATAAAAGGGCATGCTTTTCGGTTCTAATAAATATGAGTTTTATATTATTTACCAAAATAAGGTATTTATAAAGGTTTCTTTAAAATAACATAATAAATAAGATTTGCACTCACTAACATGACGATATCAGCTCTATTAAATCAAGTCCAAATATATTATCAATAATAACAAACTAAGATAAATTTAACAATACGTTAAATTTTCAATTTATTTGACATACAAATAAAATAACTTCAACATTTAACACAAGCTAACATGTATTCGTGATAATCAACTAAAGGGAGAGAGGAAACTCGCGAAATTTCAACTATTCGCGGTTACACAGAATGCTGGAATTCCTTAAAGCAGAATTGGATGTCAGAAGTGTTGCCTTGATGCTTAAATTAGAGCTCTAATATAAAATAGGAACTAAACTATTTCTCTGTTGATCTACTGCATTGTGGAACAACCTTCGAAACCACGTCTTTCCTTCTATGGCAGCAGTCGTCATCGGCGATGGAATTTGCTTAAGCTGAACGTTAGGCGTAATACATATCTAGATCACATAGTATAGTCAGGTCAAATATGCGTGATGTACACATACAATGTCATTTGTAATGTATGAAACTGACTGTTGCACGCATGTCACGCGACATATTAGGGCCTCAGAATAAACGGCATATATAGGTAGGTACCTATATATACTCGTAAATATAAACGAACTAATGTGGATAGCGTGTTCAATTAAAAACTGAAAACTGATTCGTCAACGGAAGAGCTGAGGTACTATTTTATGATACCTATATTTCTATTAGAAACACGAAAATGCTTTTAATATTTTAATAAACTGATGCCGGGTTAAACCCTAAAAAGATACCTACTCCATAAACACGGTAATAGCATGCCCGCAGAAATAAACGTCAATTTTAAAATTAATATTCTCTTAAATTTTGGTAACCTGACTTAAATTATTAAGTTTTACTCTGATTATATTATCTTAGTAAAATGTGCCTTGTTTTTGTAAGTTCCTTTGAGCTTGCGACATTTATTTCATCATAGTGCCTGCAGCTACAAAGGATCTCATGCGTGTGGAATTGTTAGTCGTAGAGAATATCTACCTATACCTACATATAACAGGTACAAAATTAAATATGACACGATAGGTACTCGTTTCACGTTTTATTGAAATTCGTAACAAACATAATTATAAAGAAGACATCGCTATGAAGAAGAACAGTAATTCGGTTACCAAATCTGTGCAAATTCAATTTTCAATTTCTTCTATTTTCGTTCATGTACAAAGCCTCGTGAGAATTATGCTTTATTCAAGTCCATATTATTATACAGACATACTCAATATTATTATTATTATAGATAACGGAAGCTAATTAAAGATAAAAATAAAACAACAAACAAACTAATAATTATGTAATAATTTGTCACGTGCTACTGACCTTGTATCAGGTGCCGGCAAGACTGTAGAAACGACAACGCTATCTGTTTGTTCTGGCTCTTGTTGTATGGGAGCTGGTGGTTGAGGAGAAGTCAATGCAAGAGCTTTATATCTCGCCTGTTCGGCAGTCGGCAACACTATATCCACTGAACGTGACCGTAATCCCGTAACAGGCACAGTTAACGAATCTCCGCCCACACTTAGCTCTTCGGCACGAGCTCCGCCGGATACTTTAGAAAAGCACGAATCCACAGATGCTGCTCGGTCACGTTTTAATTCCGGTACAGCAAGGTAAATGTCATGTACAAGTGCATCGCGAACCGCAGCCGGAGCGACGCCTTCAGAAGCCCGAACATTTTCTAAGGAACTCCCAGTCGGTTCAACAAAGAAAGCCTCCTGTCGAGAAATGGAACGCCTTCGAGCAGGAGGCATGGGAGGCTCATCCGTTGGCGGCTGCAACTCGAATGAGGGTGCACCGGGAGATGGTGGTGGTGATGTAGGAGGCGGTGGAATGTATGTTCTGGGTGGAGGCGGAGGCGCCAAAAGCACCCGAGGAGATTCTCCTTCACTTTCATCGTCCTCATCGTCATCCTCAGCGGAACTAGAAGCTGGCAATCTGTCTGGAGTGCTCCTTTCTTCACTACGTCTAGATAACCATGTTTCCATATGCCTGCAATGTACACATGGCGGAGGTGTTCCTTTACCAGATTTCCGCCTTGAAAATATACGGGGAACCTACAACAAAATTATGATTTCAATTTAAAAATATATATTAAAATTGTTTATATGGGTATTATCTTATAGTTTACCTACCTCCAAATAGGTTCCAGAATCATCGGAGCCGGCGGAATCGAAGGACCTGGAGCGGGCGCCCTGTTGGGGGACCACAAGTAATGTGCTTCCCCCAGCACCACGCGCCGCTTCCAGCTGTATCTCATCGAAAGACGCCGACCGTACCTAAAACCACCAAGCAAGTATTAAATAACAAAGATTGTTATAAAGAAAAGAGAATATTGATTTTATGTGATCAAAATCAATTAATTAATGTCATTTTGATGAGGATGCTTAGACGTGCGGAGTAAACTTAATATGATATTAATACTATCGCATGACTTAAACAACTCCTAACTCAAAACCTAATTTTGTTAATGGAAATAGTTTGCCACATACGAGCAACTATGAAATTATAATACAATGAATCAAATTCTTGGAGTATTACTTTGATTATGAAAAGCTCCAACAAATTCAATTTACATTTTGATTCTTTATCTATTTTAAGATCTCTAACAAAGAAACTTGTCGTGCAAAATACAATAAATACTTTACCTGTTTGGGTACTTCGAGGCTGCTTTGGGTCTTCATATCTGCTGGCGTAGGTGTCTTTGATCGCTTGAAAGTTGTTCGCAGTCGCTGCATGGCGGGCGGGGCGGGTGCGCGCGCGCATCTCGCGGCCCTAGCCCCGCCCCGCCCCGCAGCCCGAGCGCTACCCGCCCCGGAAAGGGCCTCAGACTCTCACCAACACTACAAAATAATTTCAATGCAATAACAAAAATTGTTAATTACATAATTATCCTTGGCACGCAATAAAGTATTTTAGACAATTACATTACGTATTTATTTATTTATTTTAAAAGATAAACTACTTGAGGATTTTTTTTAATCGAAAAATTTACTGCTTAAACACTGCTACGAACGGACTCGTAGCGACCACTTGTGTAGTATATGTACCGTATATGACCTACAGTGCAGTCTTTAATTACACGTTATTCTAACCCCATACATAGAAATATAATTAAATTATATCTACAAATCTGATTATAATAGCATAAAATCTATGCAACATTAATTATATTTTATTCAAACAGAACATTTAATCCAGATTACATTTGAACGAATCCAAACTAATCCATGGGTTTTCATTTATCGAAATATATTTTTGACTTAATGCCCGCATGTGTATTAAAACTACAAATTTAAAGTGGGGGTAATGCCAAACTTCTTTCTACACCTATTTCGAATCATAGGCCTGACCTAATTAGAAATACTAGACGTTTGTCATATACTATAGACGTTTTGCGGTCCGGATAAAGCTAACAATAGGCACGCGGTAAAGTCACACGGGCCGGAATAATATACCTACATACCTATATATATAAATCACTAAATTCCTAAAATATGTATTTAAGAAAGAGGTGTATACGTTAACATATAATAAATACTCCAGAAGACATATATTACAAAAAAGTACATAATAATAATGTTGAAGAAGACCAAAGAATACAGATCGCATTTAATATGACAAATTCGTTATAGTCAAGAGTGGTTCATTAAATTTTATTCAGGAAATTGCGTGTTTTATATGGATTGTAATATATGAGGTCCATTTCATAAACGTGACAAAGACTCATTACTATAATTATCATATGAATATAATATGTAAATTAATTTATGCAACACGATAAGGTTTTTAGAAACCAATTTATTACAGAAATTATATATAAAAGCTATATTATAATACCTATAGTTAAAATAATTATATCAACTACCTATACTCAGCCTATGTTAAAGCCTTCAAATTATGTATATAATTACTGCATATAAAGACAAAATTTACCCTTATATAAACCAATTGTAAGCTTCTGTAAAGAAGAACGATTATTATAATATAGAAAATTTAACATGTAATAAATATTTATTTTAAGGTAATTTAAAAGCTATGAAGACGTAATTTTTAAGCTTAATATTTGCAATCGTTAAAAAATTTAACAAGTCATTGGACAATAGGCCTTACTTAGTTTACTGTTATGTGTTAATTTTGCGATTCAAAGATGATCATTGTTCCTCCATCATTTATAAAGGCAATTGAAGCAAATATTAAACTATTGGTTTGCTTTTTTTGCAACGTCCGAAAATTGCAATAAAATCTTTAGAGCATTTTATAACGCTTTGAGCAGAAGTATGAATAGTCATAAAACTATTCGTGTACTGCTGTGATAACTACAAATAACAATAATGAAAATAAATGTAGCAGCTATATGACTTGTATTCTAAGTAAAATAATTATAAATTATGATGCACACTCTTGTCTCTCATCAAGTCTCCGCAAAGGTCATTTACCAAAAAAATCTGCTTTCTAAACTCACCTAAGCTAGTATTTATAAAAAAGAAACCACAAAGAAACTAAATAATGAGTGACTTATGGAAATAACTTATAAATTATTTATTTTCATGATTGAGCAGTTTCATAAAACCTTTGAGTTAAAAATATGCTTTTGTACGAAAAAAACTTATACTCAAATTTTACTACAAATTAAAATGTTAACAAAAAAACATTAATATAATAAACAAATTGAGTTGTTTAATGTGTTTACGTAACACATAAACGACTAAACATTACATTACATTATAGATTCTGTGTACTTACATGCAGTACACGAATAGACAACTAAAACTCATTATTAACTAAATCAAAAAGCACTTCATAATAGTTAGAATTAAAAGGGAATGATAAAAGAGAGACAAACAACGTTAAATATTCAAAAGCCGCGTCACATTTTATTTTGTAAAAGTACTTTTATCTCTTTCGGTCGCATTTTTCTCTTCCCCGAGGCTCAAGCCTATTAATTATTTCCGAGTTTCTCTTCACCACGTGTTTTTCTGCTGTCTTTTTATACTTAGACTATCCAGTGATATATGGACAAGTCTTAAAAAACTTTTGCAGTAGAAAATAATCTATTTGAGATATATTGGTCGTTATCAAAATATTAACTGCGTTTGATTGTTGTGGATAGGACGCCGGTACTATTTGGATATTTGATTTCAGGTTGACATATGCGGTTTACTTCGATTAATTAAATTCGAATCATTAACTACAAAATCGAAGTAATAGACGTAAACACATCTGCCATACCTGATCGAGGATTACACAATGTTAATCTTCTATATTAATATCGAATTTGTTCGAGCAAATTAATTAATTATCAATTATCAAATCATTTAATTATTTCATTATGAAGTTTCAAATTTAATCATAACTTAATTATGATAAGTCCTTGATTAAATAACTTGTGTCAGCGAATATTTAATTAGATTTCTTAATATTGAATATTTATTTATGGTGTTTGTGATTAGATTTAAATTTTCGAAAACTTCTAAATTGGTTGAGCGGAAGAATATTTGCTAAATTAAATAATGTATATTATGAAATAGCTATTAGGGAACGTTGTAGCACATCTGGTTTATGGACTATACTATGAGGAAAGAAGTCACGTGCATCAGCCGTGGTATACACTGGCTATATAGTACATTTAACTCAATGCATTATTTTTTTAATAATAAAAGAAAAATCAATTAAAAATGAAATACACTAGAGGGCAAATAAAACAACAAAAATATATCACCTTCTACTGACTTATAAAGATGAAAAGAAGTTTTTTGTAAAAGAAAATTTGACATGCGGGAGTGCCCCAGGGGTGACTGCTCGTTTTTTTACTCTGACATCAAAAAAGTAAATTACGTGTACCTATATCAACTTATTAAAGAATTTCCACCTAAATATTTATTCAGATATTATTACTAATTATGTAAGTAAATGTGGTAATTTTGTTTCTCTTTTGATATAAGCGCTTTGAGTGTCATTTAGACTTCTAAGTTAAAACATTCTCTTTGCTATTTCAGTTGAAAACCGTCTGGCAAATAGTGTAAGTTTCACTAATATTTGGAGTACCTACTTACTTCATGCAAATAACAAAATAATTTAAAATTCGAGCCAGAAGCCCAAAATGACACTATCATTATTACAAATATTTGATAACATATTTTAAACGATGTTAATAACGTCAAATAAGAAATATTTTCTTGCCTTATGTAGATTATGTGCGTAAAGCGAAGTACGTAAGATCGACATTATTACGTCAATTCACTCGATGCACATAAAAAGGTTACGCACTCCCACGTGAAATGTCTGTCTATAGGCAAAACAAGCAGAATGCAAAATCAAATTATACAATGTTATCATTTATTATATTTTATTATAACTTGTCATCCGACCACACTCCACCTGATATTCAGTTAGAACGTGGTTCTTGAGTGTTATTATAGACACGTTTTATTATTAACTAGTGAATTTTGGAAAAAATAATTTGTCCTCTAATTATCTGATGCGACATTGTTTCAGTCTACTGTCATACAATTCTATTTACCTTTGTACTTATTCCCTATAGTTCTAATGTTTGAAAACAAAACAATAGCTAATTCCTAATTACAGATTGGTACTCGCGTACTTTGTTATTAGTACAAAATAAATAGTAGTTTTAATATTATGATCGTAACACTCGAGTTACACACGCTAGTAAATCAAATAGTGAAATGTTTTTTCCTGTTGTTTATTTAACAACTGTCACGTATACGATAAGGGTGTGGATATGAGACGAAAACTCCAACGACAAACTCTACTAATGAAAATTATACATTATATCTATCTAGTAGGTACATTAATAGGTAAATAATATATTTTGGACAACGTTGGATAAAATCAATAAAAAAATAAACCCGATAGTAATTCATGTGTCTTTTAAATAATGTTTCCAAGTAAATTCACATATATATATTTTTTATTTTATACAGTTTACGTTTAATAAAAATTCTACAATGCTTGTGATTTAACTACACTCAAATGAAATTCATATAATAGTATCAATATTTAAATAACAACGTGGGTTTATATTAATTTGTAGTGTATCTTAAAAATGATTTTAAGAGAGGCGTGACCTTACTCTACCTCATATGAAGCTCCGGTGTCATCCGAGAGTTGAGGCAACTTCCACTAATCGTGTCTACGGCAATCGCTTCCGCTACACCGTGCACCGGGGCTTGATGGGACATGGAATTCAATCTAATGCTTACTTCATGGGTATTTTACTCTTCAAATTGGTGGTACTAGCCAGGTACGACAAATTATATACTATACTAATTTTCATCTTAATCCTGCCTACCACCGTTTTAATTATTGTCTACATTATTCAATAAGAGTTGGGTAATAGTTATAACACTAGATTGTTACACAGAGGTGCCGTGATAGATTTCTCGTAGAAACAAACATTTAACAAATGAGGAGGACAACAGAGTAGGTATTTATTTTGGGTCTGAGTATGTTATGTTTGTCTTGTTCTGATATCCATAACAAATTACAATAATTACAATAATAACAAATAAAATAGCTGATATTTAATATTCAAAATATCCTCTTAAGTGGGCTTTAATGTGATAAAGGACTAACCCTCAAGCGTCTTCCACAATGAAAGTGATAGAATAGCCATTTTTTTTATTTTATCCTCAAAATTTCATATCGTTGGATGCTCACTTAAAGATTTAAAGTGATCAGGTGCGTGCCATAATTTTAATGTAAGAGTTTATAAACAAAGATATATGACAAGATTACTTAAACATTAGTAAGCCTTCCTTTTTGTTTAATATTTTATATGAGAAAAAAATGGAAAAGTGATTCTGTTACATTGCTGGTAATAAAAATATATCTCTCCCATGATCTGTGATTTGTGAACTATTAACACCATTTTTAACGTAGGTTAGAATTGCTGGATACCGGTCAGGTGCATCCTCCGAGAGGTAGATGTAATCCACGGTGCTTATAAAAGAACTGTCTCGGGCTGACTATACTTTCATAAGTGCCTTGACGGTCATATTACAGAAAATTGCATTTCAGTTCTGCGAGGTGACTAAATAATTATAATAAAAGCAATTCGGAACGCATTTTAATAAATATATTACTTTCTTTTGATAAAACTAATTATCACACCATGTGAACTCTCAAAGCGAAAACTCGTGTTCGTTTCCTCTTACAGTTCTTTAGAAAGACTTTTCAGGAAAAAGGAATTACAAATACTTCTAGCTTGGAATTAGTAGAAGTTACTCGGGTGTACCATTCTATTGATTTTAAAATTTAAAACTTTTATTTTTAAAATTCAGACATGAGTTATTATTAACTATAGACGTTAATGTAAATTTATAGCTTAACTATTATTTACATTGCAGGAAGAAGAACGCGGTTCGATTACCGATTCAATTCGATCAAGGCCGGTGTTTTTTCTTTATAAATTAAATGTTGTCCTCGTGTTAAGACCAAATAGCATTGTATAGATACATTTATAATTTATGATTAGTATTATAAACAATAATAAAGAAATCGAATATTATTTGAGACCTGTGAGAATTTAGCTTTCAGGAATGTTGTAAGTTAGTCGAATTCATTTCACTTTTCTTTGTGTTTGTTTTTTAAAACTGAATTTTATAACAATAATAAAAACTGTTTTGCTGAGAGGGCGGAAAGTTAACCTTTTTTCTTGGAAAATTGAATAATTTGTTCGTTCTGTAACTTTCATAACTACCATTATAAAATTAAATGTAAAAAACATTTTAAAAATTGTTTCTCATATTTATATTTACGTTCTAGTGAAAATGTTCCACGTCAGTGAGTCGCATTACAATGGCTATATATAGTATTACTGAATATAATGTTAACTTTAAATTGACAGATCCATTAGTTGTGTATTTGCTTGTTAAGAACGACATTGTATGACATCCCGCCCACTCAAGTAAGCGACGCTTGGACACCTATCTTATTACCACTTTAGCAATTAAAGTCAAAGCTTACAAAGCCGTTATGATGAAGAATGCCATCTTGACAGCAGCCACCCGATCCTCCCCGTATACTCATTAAACAAATGCCTACTCGTTGGTGGAGAAGACGCCCGAATGAATGGCGATCATGATTAATTAAGAAACTCGCAAAATTCATGACACGAGGCAGCTTGTTGCGGCTCTAAAACGCGTTAAAGTATGCAAATTAACATTGTTTGTAAAGCTATATGGTGTCGACGGCATTAATGTAAACACTTTCTGTACACAACATTAACGAGTAGAAAACATTTACCTTTATTCGCTTACTTTGCAGATTTACGACTGTTTACTAAAACTAATCTTGATGATGATTTTAAACGAAGTAACACTATTTCTAAGTATAACATACGTAAAGGCATCTCGGAGTGTGTTCTTTCCGCCTGGACAGTGCACATTCAACCATAGTAATAATATTGCAATCACAACATAGCTAACTCTAAAAATATCTCCATGTCACTAAAATTGTAAGAGAAATGTAATTTTCAACTCAATATTAATATCGTCTCTGTTTATAATAACATTGTGGTATTTTGTATCGCTATAATAATTTTGAGAGAGTGAGCCCTGTGAATAGCACCCGCTATTGGCTGAATTATAAATGAAAGTGACGTCAAGCACGTTGCGGGTGAAAATCGCTGTTCGAATTTGACAGAGAGACAGTTCGACCCCTCATGTAGAACGAGTGTTATTCCGTTACAAGAAATATATGTTATTAAGTAAAAAAATACATTTTCATGCTACTTATGTTATCCCTCTGACATTATAATTCGTATGTAAATATCAATATCATAAATATAGCTTGTACATTATTACTAAGTCGAGTGTGTAAACAAACCCTTTAAAAACGTAACCTAAACGAAAATGAATAGGTACAATATAATTTTTTCTCTCTGACTTTTTATAATAAATTAAAAGGAAGTAAGAACGAGTCGTAAATTTAAATTAATTACGAAGAGTTGTCTGTCTTTTCTTGAATAAATAAATAAGATAAAGTTACCTTCCTTTATAAAGCATATTATTTAGCGGGCAATTTAAGTTAATTTTATTTAGCGCAATTTTTTTTAGCTTCAGATTCCTGTACCTATACCCAACCCGAATAACAAAATTGTTTTGCTAGTGACTATTACTTCTCTTTGATATTGTATTTTTAAATTCTGTAATTTTTACAATAATTTGTAATTGAAGTGTATGATTTTTTTTGTTTTATTATTACATATCTATACTAATATTATAAAGAGAAAAGATTTGTATTTTTGTATGTGTGTATGTATGTTCGTAACTAATTAGCTAAAAAACTACTGGACCGATTTCAAAAATTCTTTCACCATTTGAATGTTACATTATCACTTATCAATACAGGCTGTATAATACAGGAAATAAGGATTCTTACTAAGACTACAATAATGTAACCCAATCTTGCCAAAAATTGCCATAAAAAATTATTCATTGCTTTTTCTAAAATTCTAAATGTTTAAAAAATAAATGCTAGTAATAAATATTTAGCAGAGGAAATGTTTAACATAATTGATTTACAATTGAAATGAATAGTTTCTAAATTGTCAGCTCGAAGCTTAAGCCACTTAGAGTAACTCGTGCCTTCTAATTCAGTTATAATTAATTTACAAACGCAGCCTGAATGAGTAGCTCGCGCTGTAATTTGTTAAATTACTATAAATAACTGTCATTTACATTTTTATTGCAAATATTAACTTGGTATTTTAATTGTTATTTAATATTCTTTTGTGAACATTTCTTAACTTACATTTATACTGTCAATTTAATACATAATATATATTTAAATTGATATATCGCGTTAATTATAATTGTAATTTTTATTTTACCGAAATTTCGGTATAATTAGTTGTTTCAGGCGTTACTTTGCGGAAATCCATATTAAAGGAAATTATTCAAAATTATTTTGCTTATAATTCCCGCTACAACATTCAGTAATTTGTCTCGACGCGTTTCGCCACTTCACGTGGCATCATCAGGATACGTCGTTGAAGCGAAGCCGAAGCGACAGCACGTATCCTGATGATGCCACGTGAAGTGGCGAAACGCGTCGAGACAAATTACTGAATGTTGTAGCGGGAATTATAAGCAAAATAATTTTGAATAATTTCCTTTGAAATTTCGCTATACAACGTATACAATCAATATTAAAATAATCAAACTATACGCTATAGTTAATTAACGACATAAAGTTTTTTAAATTAATTAAATCATGTTCGCGGATAATCCCAAAGGTAATAGTCGTAATAATGATAGATTTAACTTTAAACTGAACCCAATAATAACTAAATAAAATATCTGTGAAACATTATTCTGAAAATATGAATATCTATTTAATTATTCCTTATATTGTACAACATTATTATTTACAAGAACACCGCAGAAAGCAATATTAAATTTACAAAATGTGTACTCAAGCGCATGATAACTTTCGACTATAAACCTGTTTTGTCATCCATACAAAGCCGTTTTCGATTTTCGCATTTAAATTAGAACCTTCGTAACGTTATTTATTTTCTTGTCAAGTGCAGACTCCTTTGTAACTTTAGAACTTTCTAGAACTAACCTCTCGATTGGAGTACCTAGAAAATACCTTATTAAACTGATATTCACAATGTGGACGCGAGAGAAGATGCACTTTCAAAGAAGATTACAGAAATAAGGCCAGTCTTTATAAAGACTTTTGTATTAAAGGGAATATGTGTGCTTCTAATAATTGAGTTGTGTATGATATAAAAATAGTAAACTCCTTTTCAGTTTTATCCTTGCCCTGATACATACAACGTAGAATATTCTAGTATCAAATATGGAGATACCTTTTATACATTTTATTAATTTTCGTCGTACGTATAAAGAAGTAGAACAATGATGTGATTAACTTAATATCTTAAATATATTTGAGAATTGCACAATTAAGTATAAGACAAAAAATTAAAGTGTCGTCATATTCTATATATTTACGCGTGTGATTATTATTTCGAAGCATTTATAATGTGTATAAATTTATTTGTAAGATTTGTAAATATTATTGGTATTGTTTAAAGTATTGATTAGGACTGTCAAAATGACATTTAATTCATATTTAGTCTCTCTTTCAATAAATAGTAAATAGGAACTGCGTTCAAAATGTTTCTGTAACATTTTGTTTAATATATTTAAGTGAATGCATTAAAAGTAATGGAAGAAAATGTATTGGAGCTTTATTTAAGTTTTATATAACGTTTCAACTTGCGCACCTGTGTTCGATAATACTATGGAAACGGCTATTTTATAATACAAAGTACACGAGTTACTAGTTCTATATTGGATTTCCGAACATTCGTGAAATACATTTTTAAGAGAAAAACACCAGGTTTTTTCTTAAGCGTTTAGTTGTAAAATTGAACGTGTGCTACCTATATTTTCTTAATAAATTAATAATCATTATTGAGGCTTGGAAAAGGCGCAATACGTTTGTCATTTATAAACAAAAAATAACGTAATTTAATAGCTTTATCACTAACTGTTAAATATGCAATGTGCTGCCATCTTGTGTAGTTAATAAGAAATAAACAACCTAAGCTGTACACGCCAGCGTCTGAATATCGCAAAAAATCCCTGCTAAAACATGTTAACGATTGTGATTGACAGATAACACATCTAAGGAAGTCGTCTGACATCATCCAAAGAGATGAAGTAACAAGATTATTTAAGTATTCATGTTATACGATACTGTGGGCCTACTCAAAGAGTTTGGTAAGCGTAAAATTTGATTTTAAGTTCAAAAGGATTTCAATCGGCATGCTGTTTTTGGTCTTGAACTTATGGTACTGGAAGAATGTGTAAATAACCAACATGTAAATGTTTGAAACTATGTTTGAAGTTTCAAATTCTAACATTTTAAACTATGTTTCACTTGAATAAGTTTTGTGTAACAAGAATACAGTATACAATGTATACTGCATTAGTTTGAAGCAATATTTTCACTTAAGACTTAATGCCAATATAGCTTCGTTGCTTACTAGTATAATAGCGCAAATAAAATCATATAATGTCGAACCCTTGAAGTAGACCTTCTGTTTCTTTTATCTACTCATAAATTAAAAATACCATCGAAGGTATTTTTAATTTATATGAAACGCAAATTATTTCTTTCCTGAATTATTTGATGTAAGCAATTCTCTAAGCATATTTTGTGCTAAACTTAACGTAAGTAATTTCTAACCTTGTCAACAGCCTAGATATACGACTTCCAATAGACATCTTTATTCCGTATACCAAATTTCTTTGCATAATAAAATAGAGAAAATAGTGTCTATATATAGTGGAACCAAACATTCCCATCGCAATGTTTGCTAACTCGTTATCCTTACACCTACGCTGTACTGTCTTCACACCGCACCATTTCCGTTTAATACTGTTGTGCCAAAAGGTCTTTGGGAAATAGATTATACAAACACATTCAATTGTATTGGAATCTTACCGTTATCAATCAGTGAATATATAAATCTTTAAATTAATCAATAAAAGAAATTAAAGGATTCACAATTTACTGTTGCTTACCTGGTACCGTGATCAAATTTAAAAAAAAAATCCAAAAAAAATTGAACATGCGCTAGTCTTAGTGATGTCATTTAGGTTTATTTCCATTTTAAAATAGTAATAATACAATATAATGTCAGTGCGAGCAGTTCGCCGCTATCCTTTACTACGGGTATCAGACAAGGATAGCACAAACATGAAATGCTAAGATACGAATCAAACACTTTTTTAAAACAATATCATAATTAAATTGTTAATTAAATAAATAAAATCTTTTAAATTAGTTCTAAATTATATTGGCTAAACATTACTACAATACCATATCCTCGCTGATGCAGAAATAATATTTACGGAAAAGATAATTATAGAATTTTAATGAGCTACCACACTCCTAAATAATCTTAGGGATCATAAAATTATAAATGTCCGAACAGTAAAAGTTTATTGTTGATCCAGTACGTACAGTCTAAAAATACGTGAAATAAGTTTTCTGTTTGTCTTTAACCCGTTCGCTGTCGTCGACTTCAAGTTAATATTTACTCTGACAGGAGAAAATTCTCGGTTTGGGTCCTGTAAACTTGCTTAAAACAAACCGGATTAAGCATAAAATATAGCTTATTAAATATTTTCTTGGAACATCAAGATTTATATCCGGATACCATAGAAATAAAGAATTATAAAAGGCACGAGCACAAGATTAAAACACTTAGTAATAATTCTGTTATGGATTAATACTTATTTTATTATTTTATAAACCCAATAATAAAATTTGAAAAATTTCCATCTTCAATGTACCTACTTTATTGGTTTATAATACATAGATACATATATGGCTACATAAAAACATGATGGGAATTCTGTAAGCGGTTATTAGTTTATAAATAAGAAAAGTGTATTTTCGAAGCTAAAATTCCACATTTTGCCATCGTTATGTCGTATTATATAACAATTTTGTAGACTTAATCTTACCTACAAGCTTCTTTTATCATTTTGAGTGCTCTTTTTAGTAACCGTTGGAAAGATAAAAGCCACGTATTACTGGAACATAATATTCCAAAATATATGTCATCGTCAAGTTTATGTCCATAAAATATCTTCACCTACGCATTAACCGATGGAAACGCTCAAATTTGTCAGAGCTCGCTTCAATATCTTCCAGCAAATATCATCTATAACTTTTAGGACCACCATAAACATGCTACATTTTTTTATAGCTTTTTGGTGCAATGAGGGAGGCCGTGATATTTTGTTAACAAATATGCTAACATACAAACTAACGCTTATAATCATAATAAGGAATATTTTTTTGCTAAAAGCAACATTTTTATTAATTTATTGGAAACCATTTTCATTGTTGCAAATAATTTAACAAATAAATCCATTAAACACATTATTACATTGAATTATAACATATTAAAGAAAATAATCTGCTATTTACAAAAAAAATATCGCACTAAATGAAAATTCGAAAATGAAACCACTACAAGATATTAAAACACCTGAATTTTACCTTTAAGAATTACAAATTGGGTTCGAAATTAATTTGAAATATATATTTCTGTTTATTAGTTTCAAAAAGCTGAGGCTAAAACTAATTTCTTACTATTGACTTTACTTCTGAAGTATATGTTATATAATATATGTTATAGAAACTTGTATCACAATATCTTTTCAAATATAATATTATATTATTAAAATAAAATAGAATATTTTTAAATTAGTTATTTTTCTGTAAACATTTTTTGTTAATTTCTCGTTTTTGCTTGATTACGGACATATTTTTATACGCATCCGGATTAAAACATATTTTTTTAACAACAATATTATATGATATTATGTGAATATTTCGTATATATTATTATTTAACATGTTTGTGTTTATTTAGTTATTATTATTTGATAATGCTTTATTTGATTTTTGTGCAATAAATGTTTCAATAATTTTTAATAAATTGCAGCTAAATGTTATAATCGAATAATAAAGTCGAATACTGTTTTGTTAGATTCTTAAAATAAATACAGCAGACAGAGGAAAGGGGGTTCTCGAAGCCATATTGGCTAATAAAATTGACATTTGATAGATATATTTAGAATCTCCGAGAATAATGTCGGTTTAGTCAGAAATAGTAGAAGAAATAGTTATTAACTGTAGTGACGTTGAAGTTAGGCACGAATATGTATTATTAACTTAAAACACTTTTTGAAATCTTTGCAATCATTGTGGACACGACGAAACAGACAGTTTTCGTGACATAGGATTAATGTAAACGAAGTAAACGCGATATTAAGCCTAGTAAAGTCTTTTAAATTATTATATCTAGTTATCTATTGCCTAACTAACCCTGCAGAAGTTTTCAATACAAATAAAGCTTTTGAAAGAGGAATAAATTCGTGTGTATAATAAAAAGGATGGGTAAATATTTTCAGGAAAGTATCAACGTAAAATATTTTACGTACGCTTTGTGTTCACATAATAATATAAAACGTAATGGGTAATAATCACTAGGCATTGCTTTGGAATAAGGAAAATCTTCTCTGATTATTTTTCTCATGTCAACATATATTATAATACTCGTATGTACACAAAACGTATTCCTCTCTGAAGCTATTGATGTTTATTTTGTTGTTATAACAATGAAAATCATTCGCAACGAACGTAAAATTATTCGGGACACATTTTTTTATATTCTTTACGTTTGTAGGTATAGCTAGTATATGTTTTTAATAACGAGAAATATGTGATGGAATCCTCTGAAAGTTAGAAGAAACGTTTTTACTATATTAATGAAAAAATACAATCTGGTTAATGTGCAATCTCATTGAACTATCCAGAATTACTGTTTCACAATTTTATTTTTTAATTGAAATATAAGCAACTATACATTGTTAATATATTAGTGCAAATAATAGTAGAAGTAAAGAGTCCGTTGCTTCTATCTATCCTGAATGGGGAAGCGGCGAAATGAGGCCCGTTCAATGCCAGGAAAATTGAAGTATACGCGATTTATTCAATGTGAAGTGTCGGTGTGTTAGCCGAATCTTAAGCCTGACGCAGATACATATTCAATATTTAACACACGTTTTATACGTGTCTGATCTATTATTGGTGTACGCTTATTGATCTAAGACAATATTATGTGGGTTTGACAACCGCAGAACTCGTTACCCATCCAACTCTAATCTAAGGATTTTAATTCTTATGTTTTGGTATTAAAGGTTTATGATTTGTTTTGTTAATGTGTAACGATGTATTCGACGTATTGTTAATGCCAGGCAGGTGTTGACCTGTCATCATTCTTGTATCAGTGATTAATGTTATTACTTTTATTTTTCCAACTACAATACTAAACATTAGCTAATAAATATGCTTCATAATATATTGGTGTAGAAAATCATTAATCATATAAATGAATGGGATACTGCATTCGAGGGAAATTATAATTATTAAAATATATAATCGTTAAAATTTTACAGCTTAAAAAGAATTAAATAAAAATTTCAGAACACATTTTTTACGAAAATTGTATTGTATATACCTTTAGTAAATATATTTGTTGAATTTATAATTTGTTGTTTAACCCTATGATCAAAAAGCTTGAAATTATATGATAAATTATACAGATTTCCAAATGTAGCCAGCACAAGGCGTTTTAATGACAATTTAATATTAACAACACGACTATTACTATCACATAATTAAATATTTCCATTGACGTCATGTGTCATGGATTAACAATCATGCATTAACCATAGAAAATAGGTTTTGAACAAAATTTCGACATTAAACAGTAAGTATTGGGAATTGTACATAATCTATGGAATCTTACAACTTTTTGAAGATATAAAAAAGTTAAAAGTAGCCTACCATATGACCATACTCCAAGAGGGGGCAACCACTACCAAGAACAAATGCCTGATTGAGGAGAAGAATGTACACATTATAAATGGACAAAGCACACTTCTTTCGTTATACTCTATAGATATATATAGTAATTTCACTGCATAACAAAAACCACTATCTTTTTAAACCTATAGTATAGTAAGTACAGTTATTGAGTTTATGATATTGTCATTGAGTGTACCTACATGATATCGATTTTAGGAATCAAATATGAACAAAAAAACAAAATTACTCACCCTCAATTACTCAAATTACTCGAACCGATTATAAACAGTTTATTGTTTTAGTATTCCGTATAATTAAAAAAAAAATTACTAAACATAAGTTATTACTCTGTTATACATATCCTTACTTACCTATCCTTTTGCAGAAAAAACTTTATCATTTCCACTCAACTATTTATATAGGTTACTTAAGAACAACGAACTATTGATGAGTCTGATATCTGATCTGATCTTTAGTAGCTTAGCATGTGTGGTGGCACTTACTACGTCAGGACGACAGAAAGGGCTATAACTATCATTACTTTACGTACCTATGTAAACATACGGAACCATTTTTTTTAACCACAGAAGCTAGCAGTAACTTCAACTCGTTCTATAATTGCCAGTAAAAACGCATTAACAATTCTAAAAGTTTACTATCAATCAGGATATGCGATGGAAAATATTTTATTGTAATATTGAGTTTAGTGAAAAGAAACGCTGGAAATTTTTGTAAATGAAAAAACATGAATGCTTTACTCATATGAGATTTAGTGTGAATGATTTTTTTATTTTACGACTTAAAATATTGCTCTTTCATAAGACTGTAGACTTTATGGGAAAGCTTCTTGCGTAGGTTAAACTATTTGTTTCATAGGCACTAATTGACTTTACACAACAAATTTCCTTTTGTACCGGGCGGGCTATTAAAGAGATTAATGAAGGGATTTGAAAGCACAGATTACACAGATATAATTCATATTTTCTTAATACTGAAATGCTTATTTTTAAGTTCATATATTAAATAATTAAATAGTGTTGCATGTATTTACTATTCTATATTGTATTTATTACATATTATATAATATAAAGAAAATAATAGTAAAAATAAAATATGTAGTTTTATTCTAGACAACCATTCTAGTGTAAAAGTAAATGTCGCCGATATCAGATATCGGCACAACATGACTGATGAGTCTGGAGTTATATAACACGCGGCAAATTGTTAAGATATATTTAGAGCATCTTGCACTCAGCTGTAAAGAGCTCTGTGAACATAGGATTGAGTCATAAAGCAACATTGACGTCACTGGAATGTTTCCATGCATCGACGTTGTTAGCGAAAGTGCCCGGAAGGAAAACATCTTATGCTGTGGTTCTATATCGAAAATGATTTACAAATACCCTCTTCAAAACGCGTTCTCACATGTTTTCACATTTTATGCATCATCCGTTTTTGCCATAACCGTGTCGTAAGTGTGAAGACAGCGAATGAGGACTGTAATGGTTGCGGAAGATGGCGATTTGTGAACCTAGAGTTTGACACTACACATAGCAAATTTAAATGTTTCATCATACTTGGAAATTGTATGAAACTCTATGACATTTTTGACTCTCAATAACAAGCGTCAATATATACACATACATAAAATACAAAATTTCAAACTAGGATACAATATGCATAACAATACCCAGACTCGAAACAAATACCTACTTTTTAAATATAATAATATCATATTTATAATATACGAATAAATATTACTAGCTGTCTAATATAAATCGCGTAGCTTTTGTGAGTTGATTTTACATTTGCCTGACTACTGTTATATAATCTTTTTTAATTATTATTTTAGCTAATTTAAGATAATTTGCAGCTTACTATTGCGTTTGTTTGTTATTTAAATCATACGTTGGAAAGTTTCACAGCCATCGTGGTCGCGGCCAGACTCTTATTATTGATTTTATTTTGACATATCGTTTATTGTAAATAGATATGCAAGTGTTAAATAAGTAAATAAAATTACAAATAAATAATGCCCTCATCACCACAGCGCATAAGAGGCTGTCAAAATATATTATGTGATCTAGCCTTAATAAAACAATGTAATTTGTATAGATCTGAAGCTTACTAATAAACCTAAAGGAGTGTACAAAGCTAAATTTACCTTTGAATTCAAATTTAGCTTTCCACACTATTCAAACATGAGTCTTAGCTTCTGTATAGAAAATGATTCACAAATAGCACCCTCAAAGCAAATGCGGAGTTCCCACATTTCCCCAATACTAATATCCGCGATTGATATCGAATGTACCTCATATTAAATAGGAATTCAAATAGAAGCTTTCTGTTAGACGGATTATCATACATAATTCCTATGTCTAGTTATGATTAGCTATTCATTCGTGTAAATTTATGTGAATTTACTAAATGCTCTAGACTCTACCTAGAGGATTATCAAAACTTCAATGTTATCAACAGTGTTTTATCAAAGCGCCCATACAAATTGTTGTATATAATATATCCGCAGACAACGTTATATTACATCTATATACTTTGTGTTAGTTACATCGATACCGACAAAATTTCTGGAATATTCGCACATTGGATTTATTGATTGCAAACCTACGTATTTACCAAGACGAAATTAATCGAAAATAAAATGAAATAAATACACAAAATGGTACGAAATTAATAGAAGAAATATATTTAAAAAAACATCAAAACGTTGTCGGTTGTATTCCAATAGAAGTCACTTGTCGAGACAAGCCACTAGCAAATTGTGTGACATTAGCTCTAAGTCAGTTCTAGAGAGCGTTCCCATGTACCCTTCACGGACCCTAAACGATACCAACGAGCTTTCAATCACAATTCGAATTCGATTTAATGATCCATTTATCACGCTCACAGCCAATTTCGACTCTTCCTTATGTTACCTAAACTGTTATTTGACAAAATCGGTTATAAAGATACATGTGTAATAATAAATAAAATTGTTACTATAATTGCGCTAATTAATTTTTGAAATATCAACTTTAGCAAGAATAATTATATGTATTTTAAAATTAAAAATTAAAAATCACCTGGGACACCAACTCAAATCCCAAGTCCGACAAACCATCAGCGCGTTAAATATCATATAGCATTTACTGTCAAAATCTGAACAACCCTCATCAAATTAAAACCACCAAGGGTAGTTTAGTTAGCTTTCAAAAATGTCAACTACTGTCAAACAACTTAATTATTCAAAATAATATATACCTACTAATTCCATACTTCATTCGTTTCAAATAAAAAAGCTACATACAAATTCAATTACGAATATTGAGCCGTTTGGTTCACAAATAACCACCTATTTAATATTCAATGACACATTTATTAAGAGTTAGTAACAAAATAACGTCTTTACTTACCTTCTTCCCCTAATTTGGAATGGATAAAGTCGATATTAGAGGCAATACTCATAAATACAGAATTTAAGAGATGTGAAGTTGATTTTGTTTGTGTGGAGTGGGGTTCGTATAACGAGCTAAGTCACGCTCGCTCGCTGCACTCAACCCACCCTTAATGAACCTAATTGCTGGTACTATAGGTACTACGTAGTTGAACGAATCACTTAAATATACTGTATACTTGTAATTATGTCTTTAGAATTTGATTAAAAAATAATAATGTCTAGATTTTTTTTACGTAGGAATATTTAATATGTAGGTACATACATAGGGGTTTAAAGAGAGTGCAGGAATTAAATGTTAAATTTCTTAATCTGGATCTACTGGATCTACCGACTAACCCATGGTGTTCATAATTATAAAAGTACCGATAGCCTAGGGCTAGGCACACGTTAGCATTCTAGCTCCTCAGCGCGATATGCCTATACTTGATACATATTTGTATACATGTTTGCATACGTCGACTAGTGTAATGATACATTATGCTATATCCCTCACAGTGGCTATCTAATTGCACATAAGAGACAGAAAGAAATGGCGTGATGAGTTCGATGCGAAATAATTAAGGGAATCTGAGAAGGTACCGTCAGTTCTGCAACAATGTTTATCATTGAAGATATCATCGTTTATTAGAAATTTACATACAATTTATTATATGTAAATAAACCGCATATATGAGGAGACATATCGATAAATAGTTATGGTAGATACAGATACATTTTCCAACTGAATATTATGTAAATAAATGGAGATGTTTTCCTTTGAGTATTTAATTATCTGTATATCGAATTGATACGCAGTAATCACTACTGAATACAAACTATCGCGTTTTATTCTAATTAAAAAAATAGAGTTAACAAACTAGCACATGCGCCTAAATCAATAAAACGTATTTAGAGGTAAATATTTATGTTACATATGTTATTTCTTTTCTCGCACTGACGTTAAATCAGTTTTATTGCAGTTTTTAATTGGTCATAAATACCATCGCACTGTTGTCTTATTTAAAGAAAAACTTGAAATTGAAATGTAAATTCAATGAATGGATAGATATGAAAGAAGGTATGGAATGATATTGGAAAGGGGGGAATGGGATATTCATCGTGAAACAAAAAGCGAAGCTAAATAAAAATAATTTATAAATATTTTCATATGAAAACCAGAACAAAAACGATCTTGTTGAGCAAAATTATGAGCCGTTCAAAGGCACTTATATCAAATTCCTATTTGAGTGAAAAATACCAAAAATAGTGACCGAATTCAATTTCTCTTTGTCAAATACATTTTATGTTGAACTATTCACTCAAACTCGTGTTTATTTATCACGAATGTGTTATATACAATAATAATAAAATACTATCATTATTAATTAATAATTTAATCTCTTTCCTTATTCTATAAAATAATATACTACTACCTTTAGTTATAACTACTACAATACTTAGCCTAGGGCTGTTCATGGGTAAAGTCTAAGGCTCGAACTCCTTTAAATATATAGTTACACTATTGTATTATATATAAAATAATACTGTTAAATTTTATTAAAATAATGAATTCGTATGATCATAAATATTAAATTAATTTTTGCATCGCCCTGTATAAAGTGATATTCGCATTGTTATTACATTTTCAATGACACGAAGTCTCTATAAAATTCCTTTGCACATTTAATTATAAATAACGATTTCAGTCTTCTTCTCTACTGAATAATAAATAAAACTACACTAAAAACTAACTTCGGCAACACTATTAATCAACGGAACCTTGTTTGTCCTAGTCTTCATTTTTTCCTAGCTCTTCAATCATGTGATTGGAAGTATTTTATTGCGAGAGAGAAAATGTTATCTTAGAATAAAAATGGAATGAATATTACATCAGCTGTTTTAAGTAGTCGAATAAAAACTTTCTGAATTTTGACGAACGAAACCCGAAAGTTATAAAAGTTAAAACAGACCGTTTTGCAACCTGCCTACCTAACTTATTCCTCTTAATTTTGTAAAAGGTAATCATAAGTTAATTAATTGAAATATGCAAATACAATATTGCGTCCACAAGGTTTTTATGTAGATAAAAAATATATATTACATGGGCAGAGTATAAAAAAAAGTTATTTACCTTAGAGTCGTAGTCAAGTGTGTACAAATGCTCAACCAGCCGCTGTGATTAACTCGTGGAAACCAACACACATGGCACTTGAATGCAGCCACAACAGATGTTTCACGAAAAAATATTTTCAACTCAAAATAAACGGTCAAAATACAGTCAAAAATTTGTTGTCGAGTTCGTTACCAAAGTATACAAAAACATCGAAGTTTTTACCGTTCGCGAGGGTGATGTCGCCGGGCGATCCCGCGTACCCACGAGCATCCACCCGACTGACGCTAGGCGGCGAGTAAGGTTACCCCGCGCCCGCGTCACATCTGCCCGCCCATCACGGGTATATGCCTTAAATTCTCAACATTCTAACACTTTTAACCCGCACTCTTGAATTCCTTTTTGTATTGCCTCAAAAGCTTTTCTTTATAATATACTTCATACATAAAGTTTAATTTTTAATACGTAAAAGGTTTATTATGACAAAAATTTTGAAATAAACGTTAAATTATAATAAAATATCTTCTGATTGGCATAACATTAATACAAAATTAAGATTGTTTTTATTTCATGAAACAGCATTAAACATGTCTGGCCGAAAACACATTATATATTAAAAAAATATATGCATAATTTAACAACTCATTAGCAATGGAAATAGGACCGGGATACGACTCTTTATGCCAAGTAATTTATACAACAAAAAAAAGCAAATTTGTTTATTTTTATTAGGACGTTTTAATTACGCCGTTAAATATTTATCTTAATATTTCATAATACTGTTCATTGTGCGAATAATAAATTGTAACTTTAAAGAAAAAATTAAGCGAAAAAAAATAAACACATAAATTCAGTTAATTGTAAAGAACCTTTAGTTATAGTTCTCTCATAATTTTCATATGAAAGAATATAAAATATATGTTTATAATAAAATTCCATTGATTTCCAGTAAAAAAAAACAAATTCTCAATAAAAAATACCCTCGAGTACTCACCAATAAATAATTTATCGTGAAGATAAGATGTTTACATCGTATCATAACAGCTACTTACCTGTAAAACATTTATATTTAATGAGCATTTTCCTGAAACATTTTATACAAAAAAAAATACAACATTCATAATATATAATATTAAACAATTAAAAAAAATAAAACATATATTCAATTTTTATAACTTTCATTGTGTTAAAGAAAAAGTGTAGATCGATACATAAGTTACTACAAAAACAAAATTTTAATAAGTACATCGTATTTAATTTAACTATAAACAAATTTGTAACCTTTACACTAAATAGGTTTGAAGGAATTGACTTCTTAAATCTATGGAATAATTTAAAGGACTTTCTGCGGCTTACTACAGTGTTTATTTTGATTATTTTTTACTAACATTTCAAATTATTGCCTTACAAAAGCCACGGGCGCCGCGGTGAGATTGCCAAATGCCAAACTATAACAATAGGTTTTGAAAGATCGAGTTGAAATAATCTATATTAGCCCGATGGTCATAAACATTGAAATAAAAATATTATATGTATATTAAAACAATATTAACAAGTTTAATTTAATGATATGATTAACTTAAATTAAAGTAGGTAATCAGATAAAACATTTTGTTAAACTTCTTGACTCAATTTACTAAATACGCACTCACTTTTCACATATGACGTCACTGGGGAAATGAACGCGGCAGCCCAATTTAGGATCAACGTCCAATCTAAAAGAAAAAGGTACTATTTAAATAGGTTTTGTTTTTAAAATATCCAAGATTTTTATATCTTTTGTTACCTTTATAACAATATGTAACATATTACGTACCACTTGGTTTATAAAAAATATCATTAAATTATCTAAACACATACAAAAATCATGATGTGCCAAAATTAGAGTGCTTAGTAACTTCAAAAAACAAATTATTTTTAATAAGGTTTAAATATTATTATTTTATGAGCTGACGCCTTAATTAAAACAAAAGCAAAAACCACGTTGTAATAATTGCATTTTTTATTTTTCAGGTAAAAGCTACTATATGTAGTTTATTATTTAAAGAAAACATTTAATTAACTTATTTCTATAATTCAAAGCACCTAATAGTCTAATAGTAAACGACCGCATTTTAAATTTAAATATTTTTTCATAACAATATTATTTCAGGAATAAATTTTGAGACCGCTTTTTATACCTCGAATAATAAATAATCGTGAGTTGCTCTAACCACAGCTCTAACCAAAACTAGGAATTCAATGATAACTACTATTGAAATGTTACTATGCCGAATCGTACACATGTTATATCATAGTTGTAGATAGCTACTTAGAACATGTTAGCAACATTAATGAACTAATTCGAACATTCCTAAGTCCACAATTAGTGCAGCGCTAAATAGCAACGAATTAAATTATACAGAGAGTAATGAACATGTTATAGAATAATATTGTACCTACCTACTATTCGGAAAAAAAAATTACGTAAAAGTAACGTTTAATTAATTTTAAATACAATACAAATTAATGAAATGATATTCTAGCTCGTATTGAATTTTTCTTTTTAACCATCAAAAGAGTTTCTAATATAGGGCGTTTTTGATTAACGCATAATGTTTGCGGAAAGTAAAGTTTACAGGGCTGCAATAAAACACCAAGCTTGCGTTTAATTTACAAAGTTGTATTATACCCGTCATTTTGTTCAGGTTCCTCCAATTCTTCATCTGGACATTTCTCTCCGTTTTCAACTCCATTGCACTCTTCAACTATAATTTGAGGTGTCTCACCCATTTTTTAAGATCACAAAACTCGACCGGACTCGTATAAGCCACAAACAAACTGCCTTATTTCGCCCTTGTAAAAGATTACTTCAACTACTTGTATTATTAAATTAAATAAGGTTTACCGATCGACAACATAGGGCAAAGCTTGCGGTGTTGTAGCCAGCAAGCAGGTCACGAATGCATGCATAGGGCTTCACCGAGCCGTAATCCCTTTATGGTAAGAACGCTATGTTTTTGTTTTAAGGGTTTCGGCTACGCTTACCTATATATTTACTACAATAGGTTTGATTTCAGTACATATAACAAAATATAATTTATTTTATTTTTCAACTGTTTAATAAATAACGCATTAAGTAGCTCCGAATTACCATTATATTTGAGTTAGCAAAAACATGTCTATTTTTATTATAATTTCTCAAATACTCGTGTATCATTTGAATGGACATTTATATTCACGTAAAATCTACATCAAAAATGTCATGATAATCTATTCGACCTGATATTTTTGATGCTGATTGTACATTATATAATTTTAAATTGAAAGTTTAAATATAATATTATCAAAATTAAAAGAAGGAAGTAGGTGCTATAATTTCACTGACTCTGGAATGGATTATTATTATTGTATAATTTAAAAAAGTGAAGCTATTATAAATGAACTCAATGAGTGAGATAAATAGTAGATGAAGTCAATGAACTTGATGAGACGAGTTTGCAACATTCCTTTTCTAGTTTGAGCTAATAATCATCATCAGACTGGTCACCACTTTAAATATAACAGCTATAGAATTAACAAATGAAGTGATAAAAGTAAATTAAAACGTTTACCAACACAACAAGGATAGAAATCGCGACACAAGGTGTATGATCGTGCACAAATAACCACAAAGCAATTTGCAAGCGTACGGTCATTTTATGTCTTTTATATTTCTCTGCCTCTCATTACTATGAAATACTTATGTATAAAGTTTCATATAAAAATACGAATCATAAGCTAAGAACTTTAATGCATTTTTTGTCGTAACTATTAAATAAATGTATGTCTTTCTGCTGATTAAATATTTACAATAAACATATTACAGTATTTTATTTGAAACGCATCAAATATCAAATTATAGTAATATATTTGTATTTATGATTCTATAATCCGTAAAATTTAAATTAACTCATCAATATTTTTACTACTGAAATATCTTCACGAGCTTAATAAGCCTGTCACAATGTTATCAAAGGATTATTACATAACAAAAAATAATTCAGATTATTGATAGATAACCGTTTATGCTGACTAAACTAAATTTTAGATAACCCACAAATTTTCCATTCATTATATTGTATATCACAAAACTTCTGTCAATATAATATTTTAAAATATCAATATTATTATAGACGTAAGGCTATCCCCGAACTTTTAATATATTACTTGGATCCCTCTGTAGACCACTTAAACTAATGGTTGCAGTTACCTAATGTACTTCCTAATAACGTCGGTTATATTTTCTAATTTCAATATTAATAAATACTAGGGTTTATTTATCCTTAGCCCAAATTAACGTACCAGCGTAATTTACCACCACGTACAAATCCCTCAAGTGACAGAAGTAAACAAGTAAAACGAGAGCAGTATAATTAATCTCACAAAGCCGGCATAATAGAGGCTACCTATTTATATATAAGTTATTTGTGTGCAATTTATACGTAGTACCTTAACATTTAAAAATACCCTCGTTTTTATACAACCATTCAGCTGACACAAAGAGTAAACTTTCATTATTTCAGCCTACAATTTAGTTTATAAATGATTTTAAATTAGATAAACATGACTCATATTTATGTTCTATAAAAGAGACGTGTTATTAATAATCGGCAAGTAAAAATAAAAATGTAATCGGCATGGGCATACACTTTACTGATAAGACATCAAAAATATCTATTAATGTGTTTAAAGTCAGATAAAGAAACTAAGTATTATCTTATCTAAATATTGATTGAACAATTTCTACACAAATGTAATTGTATTTAATACTGTCAACTTTTTAAAATCTTATCATATTGAACAACTTTTTAAATAAATATTGCAATTTCAAGTACGTATTTGTTAAATAAAATACATGTAGATTTATTAGGTTCGTATGTCGTTGATGTAACTTATGATACAGTTTACGAGTAAGTCGACAAAGTTGCAGAGTTCTAAGATACTAGAAATTACTAATGGACAAAGTTTCTCTTTTGGCTGAATCTCCGTTTGGATTGAATAAGTTAGAATAAGATTTTCAATTAAAATATCCGAGGTCATACATATTTTATTTAATAAAGTATTTCGTTTATTTGCCTAATGTCACTCCTTATACGTCCTTTCCTTTCACGTCTATTTCCTTCATACGAATCCTTATTAAATACGTTATTTCATTACGTCTATTTTATAACTTTGGAATACTTTGAAATGTTCAGAATATGTGTGAATGGCTTTTGTCCCTATCTTGACCCTTGTCACGGAAAAATGAATCAAGCAGCTTGACTTCGGTTTAAATTATTTCAAAAGGGAAGGCGATTTTGATTTACTTATAAATAGATAGAGACTGGTGGAAAAGTGCCAATTAAAGAATTATTTGAACTGTTATAAAAAGGTTAAAAATAAACTTTTATAAATCGAATGATGTTAACATGAGAAGAGATTTAACAGATGCACCATCAGACAATAAAAATAGTGTGCTTCATAATCCGATAGTTGCCTCGTGCGAAAATTGGCTGTCTACCCAATCTGACGTTAGTAAATGAAATTGAGAATCAGCTCAAAAACAGCATTTGTAAAGTTTAAAATCATTTATATTACTTAACAATTTAATATATATATATATATACACCTCTTTCAAAAATGTACTTTATCAAAAAACTATAGTAGTACTGATCTTATAGAATTTTACGATAAAGAATTGTTTTTATAACATTTTATTTAAATACAAGATTGTGAATTACAGTTATTTTTATTATTTAGTTTCTTACATTTTGATATCAAATTTGTTATTGTGTTTGTATGGAATTGGTCCGATGAGAAGTTCAGCCATAAAAAAGGTGCAATTATTACGATAAAAATAATGTCTTAACACGTTGACGGACAATTGCGGCTATAGCCGTCAAAGCGAAGTTCACAATGTGGCATGACTGCTATAGCCGTCCAAAACGAAACTGTCGTTTTTAGACACTACGGCTATAGCAGCACAAATGTGCACTTACTGGCGTATACGTAGAAGCATAGTGTCGTGTTTTGAAAACATCTTTTTAGGTTGAAGTTCATATTTCACCTGTTATACGAGTTGCAGATTCAGTATGCACGTGGTTGTGAAGGGAGTAGTGCGATCGTGTGAAGGGAGTAGTGTGTCGTGAAAAACATATAGTGTCAATTTTCGAACTTCGCTTGTTCCTACTGTCCGTCAACGTGTTAAAATAGCACGTGAACCGATGTTTGTTGTCCGTGTCACACAACGATTGCATTCGTTTATGTCAACAGAGAAAAAAAAAACAAAAATGCTCGAGTACAGCTTAAAAAATTTGAAAAAGGAAACTGATGGGTTTACTAGGACGATAATAGTATGAAATTTAGAATGGAATATTTAGTCTGCCCTTTAAATAGACTACATGTTTGTGGCCTTCAGGTTGTACTAAAAAATAGGGTCAAATAGCAATTGACGAATTAACATGACACCTCGAATTAACCTTCTAATAAAATCATAAATGTAAACGAACCAACAAAATTAATTATTGTTTGTACTTTATTTTTAATTATTGTATAGCTTATAAAATAAGTGATTTCAATTAATATTATTATTTTATGATACATGTATAAGCAATAGGGAAAAACCAAGTGTAATGTCACATTTTTTCTTAATTCCAAACCGATGTTTACATTGTTATATGTATTTGCTAGAACTGTTTATTAGTAGCAAAAATAAATCTATTAGTACAACTAATTTTACATATAATCGACACACGTGAAATGATTCTTCAGTCCGCTTCATAACCGGGTATATAGCGAATGCTGCCTGCAGATATTTACCTACCATGTAGGAGCAATTGGGTCACCTAAAAAGACTTGTTTTAATTGGAGAATAATAATTTTAACATTATAATAAGAAACTTATAAAATAATTCCAGCAAAATAAAAACTTACTATAACCACTTAATATAGTAAATTTATTGAAAAATATTGAATATATTTTATTGCTCCATAGATACGTATATCAATAAACATTATAGGTAGATAAAAGATTATATTATCAGAATTTAGATTTGATTCATGCAAAAAACTCTGAGTCACATTATGATTTTAAAACAAAACTATTCTACTATACTATATATCTCCTATCATCTCGTACATATCAAATAAACAGTATTTTTCCCCTTAATCTTAAACTTTTATCTCTATCTGACGCATCAAAATATACTTAAGACGTATCAATGCTTATTTTCAACTCATGAGGAATCATAAATCGTAAATCGTGCTATCAGAATCTATTCAAATAAAATAATGATCAAAAAGCAACGACTGAGCATCTGTTACTCACAACCAACATGTCACCTTTATTTACACTATTAGGTAGTAGTCAGTTTTGGTAAATATCAACACGGCAAATCTCCTATCAAATGTCACAAGCTACGAAACTTGTCTACATACTTTCGGAAAAACAGTGTTATATAATGATCAAGACACCATTCCTACTACATACATAAGACATTTTAATTGTATGGAATTAATTGCATGCCATACATACACAATTTGTAAAATATATGATACTTTCTAACATTACTTTAAGACCGATTTTACTAACCATGTTTAAGGCAAATAAGTGATATTAAATGTATTTTTCTGAAAAAAAAAAAAATTTGCGTTAAACACGTGTAAACATGCAATATCGATAAGTCTTCGCAACCCTCTGAAAACACTGGCTTGCATTGCAATTAAAAAATAGAGTCGTCAACTATTGCTATCCCCAAATATTTAAGTCGCAGAAAATAATTTATATTACATAGAGTTAATAAAAACCCTAATAAAAATTGTTATAGGCATAAATCACATCTGTAAATACATACATTTGTGATTTTAAGGAATATTTTTATCTACTAAACACCTTGTGGCTCGATTCGTGTTGACCAACGTTCATTGTTAATCTGGTAATCGGAATGTAAATATGTATCAGTAGAACTGGCCATGGACTATGATAATCACACAGGAATGCTTTTATAAGTATGCGTGCATACAGTAAGAACGAAGAATTATAATTCCCGAGCGTACTCTTAGCGAAAATACAATGTTCATGTTTTTTAAAATCATTTTGTGTATTGCATGTAAACATTTCAATAATTATCCACTGATAGGGCAATAAGTTTTCATAGTTACATATCCAGATCGTTACACTAGTCCGTGGTATAAATACACGTAAATGATATGTACAAGGGCTTCATTATTAGTATTGTTAGTGCGCTCGCACCTTTAATCTTCATATTCAATGTCAAATATTACGTTACTACGTCAATAGATGTCTAGTACACCGCCCTTGGTAGCATTTGCTTTATTTCTATTTAAAAAATTGTATTAAAACTACTTTATTTTCTATTATAAAACGTCAGAGCATGTGTACTAGAACAAAACACTATCAGCATACTAGAATCCTAGTTTTAACATAAAAAAAATGTTATCCACTGAAGTGTTCGATATTAAAGAATTATCATATTACCTAGTCGTAAGTGGGTTGACATTTTTGTGTTGCTTGAGCAACTCCTGCAGTACATATTTTTCTATTGGAATTCCTTCATTAGCTATCAGTAAATTGTTTTTTTTTATTATCAACAATATCATGCCTTTGAAATTTCCATTTAATTGCTATTGACCCTGCAATATCGATATCGAGTATCACCAAGAGCTAGTTTCATTGTCAGCTGTCTTCAGATTTCTATTTAAAATGATAATATCTAATAACTAAAATAATCTGATAATCTAAATTTTGTAAGCCAATTAATATACCGTCCCTTTCAGCGTATTTCTGTAATAGGCGGGCAAATAACCACGCCGCCTAGAGTGTAGTCCATAAACGGAGATAGCTGCTACCAGAGAAATATCTACAGACAACAGTTGCCTCAGCTATACTGGCTCCAGGAAACGAATGTGCACTCCTTTTTCACGACTTTAAGCGCTGCGGTTGCAAATTGGTGGAAAGGCATATCAGGCTGATAACGCAACATAATCGAGCGACAAAGCTCCGTTGATAGTGGTAAGAGTCAGGGAAGAAATGAAAATGCATTCTAAATTTTGTACAATTTATTTAAATAAAGCTTTCATAGCTTTTAATGCATTTCAATCAAACATATTATAACCTATCTAATCTAAATAGACAAAACGCACTTAGAACGAAGAGATCTAATAAATATTACCGTTCATACTTACAATAATTTAGGGAACTTACAAATGCTTATATCAGTCAAGCAAAGACTGCCAAAATTATATAATTTTTTTGCTAATTTTGTGACATATCAAACATAATTTTACCCTTCTGACATCGTCACATAAACAACTAATACCAAAAGCATTACGAAATTTGAGTCATGGTGTGACATCAGGCGACCATAAAGTAAATATTATGTGCGCTAAGTTTGTTTATCTCCTTAGCCTTATAGCCTTGTGCTACAATTATTATTAAAACAATGAAACATTAGCAATGGAACATACTAACCCAAAACAGGTTGTCGAGAAGCGGAAAATCGAGGTGCTACCTTGTATTTGTCCGAGAACTCACTAGAACATCTCAAATACGACAGACAAATGAAATGAATAAATAAATCAAATTGAATTCATTATAAAAAATTATATTCACTACCTTCATGGTAGTGAATATATGTATGTGGTTTAAGTTTGCTCTCAAAATGCTGTAAAATTTATTTTGTAGAAATTAATACGCAATTTAAGAAATATGGATTGAATTAAATACAAACATATTGCAGTCCCAATAACTGTGCCCAAAGATTTTTTGTTCCTTAAAAATAAGAGAATTTGATGTTCTACTAGTTTTCGAACAATTAAAAATTGGAGAAAAACTACTTATTACGGTAGAACTATTGCTATTGAAATAACTTACATAATAATTAAAATGCTATATATTATTGATGACTAGTTGATCACGATATTCATAAATTTTAATTACTTTATTAACTATTTATTACTTTGTAGTTTTCTAAATCTAATCTATTTTATGTAACATACGAACTGGCGAAACTTGCAGTTCAATTAAGTGTTGTAAATTTGTAATTGTGCGCTAAATAAAAACTATATTATTCATCTAAAACAAAAAATGTATATCTAAGATGTTTAACATGCTATTCCAAATACAATACCTCTATTGTTTTATATTACTAAAACTGTGTGATAAGTAAGGGAAGCCATAAATAAAATTAAAAGTAAAATAAAATTTTGAGGTAACAATAATAATTTCACGAAATTACTTAATAAAATATCACATGCACAGGAGAGAAGTTATTTAAATGGAAACAATAAATATTAAACTAAAATAGCATTCAAAAAATAAATCTTAAATGAGTAAAAAACTTTGGTCACGATCTTTGGCCGCACTCGCACACATATAATGATTGTTCAATGGCGGATTCTCGGCTAAGATATAGTATATGTACAATCACAACGTAAATTTTTATATTATACATCAATATATATTGAAGATAATTAGGAAAGTTCAGAGTCTAAAATACCTCTTAAATAAAATAAATCAATTTGTACGCAATCATAGTTGTGCTTAAAGTACTTCTTCAGCCTTTCGTGGAATTTACTCAGTCCAGTGTTTAAAGTAGGGATAGCAATTGTCAAGAATTATTTTTATATAAGTAAAAACAAATGGGTTGTATATAACGTTTTAAAAATATAATCCATGAACTAAAATTAGCATTTGATGATACAATGCTGTTCTGTGACCACTTTAAAATGTGCGTCATTGTTCCTTATCGGCGTATCGATGAAGTGCTAATATACGTTCATGGAATTTACTACAATGTATTGTTAAAAAACAATTGACGGAAAATAATATAATGGCATTCTTGTAATAGTAGAGTACCATTTTTGCTTGAGTACTTTCGTACTTACTTATTTTAAAACGCTATTTACTACAACCGATTTCAGATGCCTTACTAAACTATGGAACTGGCTGATTTTAGTGATAAGTGAATTTTACAATAATTAACATTTAGTTGTCATAGGTATATAGGAATATAAATACAAAACATTTCCGAAAACATTGAAGTAAATTGGACCAATTGTAGGACGAATGTTAACCTATTTCTATAAATAAATATCATTATAATACTATAAATATTTACATACGACATAATAGTATTGAGTTATTGTATATTATCTAATTGATCTTAATAAAAAACCAGTTTGTTCAACATTACTTCAAGTGAAGAGGTATCTGCATAAGGGAAGATAAGCCGTCTACAATGCCATATCTTATCAAACGATAAGAACATGAGTTCATCGCAAATTGTTAAGATTAAATAATTATACTACAATTACTACACCACTATACTATTAACTTTCGACTCAGCCGCGAATGGCCGAAGGCTGAACCATCGCAGCTGACCAATACTATTTGCGTGTGATAGAACACACAAGCAAATTAGTAATCCTGCATACTGTTTATTTATTTAGCAGACTCATTCGTGTATCATGTTACAGTACAGATAGAAGACACTTTTGTGACAATGTGTCATCTATCAAAGTGCAATTTACTCATACGCCATATTTGTATTTTATAACACAAACTATTTATCCTACTACCAAGGTTAGACTAGACTGTATTTGTCCTTGTTTTTTATATCTAAATTATTTATCACAAATGCGATAAATTCTATACTAAAAATATAATATGAAATATTATTTTTGTAATAAACGATAATATTATTATATGGCCATAATGCTATTTCCAATTGTTTTTTTTATATTAAAAACAATATAAATTTAAACAATTCTATGTTGCAAATTGAATTGCCTTCATTTGAATTTAAGTAATTTACTAATTCTAATTAAGAAATACTATTAAATACAACGTGTCATGGATGTTACACACACACGCCTACAATAATAATCACATAACACAAATTAAATAACAAAAACAAAACATTCCTCATTCAAATAGTTGATAAAAAATTATATAAAAATAACATTAAAATAAAAACAATACTTGCAATCACAATATGTTATGTTGTGCATAAAAACGCACGCCCACATCGAGCAGACGGCTGAATGATATAATTGCCTAAAACATTAGCAATTAATCGCTTCAAACTAAAGTAGCATAACTCATAAAATAAATGTTTACAAATTTTGTTAAAACATACGATAATGATATGATGATACCTACATAAAAATTATGAATCACATACAAATAATCTATTTTACAATAATTAAATTTATTATTCATTATGACTCAGTTAATGAGTTAATATAAGTTAGTACCACTGAGAGTCCAAAAGAAAAGTAAAAATATCTAAAATGAACACAATACGTTTTTAATTATCATTATATAACACAAAACAGCACTAAGCGCCTTCCATAGCACTAGCAATTTGTGCGAGAAAAAAAGAAAAAGAAATAACTCCAATCCAATACCTAAACACATCATACTGTCACTGGTATTTTAATTTCTTTATTAACTATATAAAATTTGTGCTTCTTACCGATTAAGCCCCAAACAACAGCCACATTCTCTATAACTATATTAATAGGTATTGTTGCGACTGCGCCAATAATAAACAGTATAAACCTCCACACACCAAACCGGTACAATGAGAATGATTTCAGTACTCCAAAAATGTACATGTAAATATTCACAGCACCAACAAAAGCACAAATGACGTCCAAGAATTGTGGACAAGGTATTGGACAGACTGCTGCCAAGAACACATTACTTGTAGACAGTGGCAGCGTCACCCAAGAGTAACATGATATAGCTAACCATATTTTATTCCACACAGGAATATTTTTCGAATGTACCACGAGGAGAATACCCTGTATCCATCTTTTTCGCTGTTGAATAAAGTCCCATAGAGTGAAAGGTGACTTCTCCCACATTTCTCCTTCAACAAAGTTAAATGTGTGTCCCATTGTATAGGCCTTCATAGCAAAATAACAATCCTCGGCCACAGAACCATCTAACCCATTGTCAAAGGACACTTTTTTTTCTGCACCCACCTGTTGGTAAGACACAAAAATATGTAATTATAAACAATATACTTTTATTTATTTATAATCTACTAGCAAAAACGCTGTTTTCAGAATAAATCAGTTGATTAGCAGATGACTCTGATTTGAAAGACAGATGCTAAACAGATGTTTGATTTAATTAGTTGTTTCAGGCGTTACTTTGCGGAAATCCATATTAAAGGAAATTATTCAAAATTATTTTGCTTATAATTCCTGCTACAACATTCAGTAATTTGTCTCGACGCGTTTCGCCACTTCACGTGGCATCATCAGGATATGTGCTGTCGCTTCGGCTTCGCTTCAATGACTGATATTTGCAAGCACAGCGAAATTGCAGCTCATTCTGTATAATTATTTATATTACTTTTAAATTGTACATACGCACCTGAGTAACTACATATGAACCTTTCCAACTAAATAAAGGTTTATGAAAGATATAAAACTGCACCCTCATCTTCCCCATGTCATCAGCAACACGAAAACTATCGGCCAGGGTAGTCAACCAATTAACTACATGTTCATTCGCGTAAGTAATAAGCCCTTGCCCAAAATGATGCTGACCATTCATTACAAAGTTTAATATGCCACGGACAGCATTCTCAGTAAGTAAGGTCTCCTCATCCAAGTGAACTATCCAATCAGTATCAGTCAAAATATTCACATTGTCTTCTAAACAATATTGTAATGCACGGGATTTGAACAGAGCACCTGTTTTAGTCTTGTACTCAGATGGAACAACGATCTCGCGAATTTGTTGATGTTTAGGCAGGTTTATAGCTTTATCAGTTACAACTTCAATCATAAAGTTCTTTAAACCTGCTGCTTCACATATGTTCATATTCCTGGAAACATTTTTTGTCACTAACTCGGGAAAATCTCCTCGAGTGACCACTCTTATGCATATAAACGGAGCTAACAACTGCGACCCTATTAGCTGCACCTTTCCAGGAAATGTGTTGAATATAGTTAATCCAAGGAAATTAAACAGTACTTGAGGTATGGTCATAAGAGTTAACAGCCTCAACAGATATAATAATATAGTCCCAATTACTCCATAGCTTTCGAAAGGATCAATTACTTCTTTTTCCTTGTCGTTTAAACTAATAGCTCCGGAAAAAATTAAGAATAAGTATATAAATGACATAAAAAATGTACAGTGTAATATGTGCTTGATCTTGTCGCGTAACATCCTGAAAGAATAAAATAAATACTGTAAAATACCTGCAAAGTAGTATTAGCGTTGTAACAGTTATGAAAAGCCAAATCCGTTAAAAATTACCTGCTTTATATTTGGAGTATATCCAAGGGCAAGGACACACGGAAGTGATGATTTATTTTCAATAGTTGGATATATTAAATTTGTAATTGCGGAATCACTCTCGGTAACATTGTAAAAATAAATGTAATAAAAAATATCGATCCCAACTACAGCACCGCACAGACCGCACACCAAGCACACACACACCTACAGTACAAAACGAAACAAAACTGACTTTTTGTAATTCATCTATCTTGTCTATGGCAAGGAGCCAGTGTTAAAAATAAAAATTTAGCTCCTTTTAATTGCAAATACCTGTTAAATAGTTTAACAAATTACTTACTTACAATTTTATTACATTCTTATGTTTTACATTTTAATTTATGTAAACAAAACTAACTAATAAATGCATTCTACGCCAAAGAGCTCAGAAGCTTCTAAAAAAATCAGTAATCGGTATTTGTCTATTTCTGGGTTGACGTTTAATGCCTTGTTCCCACTTGTTTTATGGTTTTGCAGACGTGTTATATTAGAGTACAGTTTCCAAATAACTATATAGTTCCACGTAAATTGTTGGAAGATGCCTGAAACTAAAAAAACTGAAGTGCCTGAGGTATTCTTTTTAATAATTTCTATTTTTCTCAGTTAAAAGACTGACTTGGACACGTCATTTTTGCCGACTACTTAAATTAATTCCTATTTTTAAAATACTATGAAATGCTGTTTTACATTGAGCACTAAACAAAATTAGGCTCATTTCTTATAGCATGCCCATAGAATTTTAAATTGAAAACACTTTTAATATACGTAAATTATGACTGAAGTTTTAGTTTACATATTTTATATTGCATATTTTTATCTTATAATATTACAAATTTCAGACTGTAAAAATAAACAAGTGGGATGGAGCTGCAGCAAAGCATGCAATAGATGATGCTATAAGAGAGGTATTGTATTGCTGATTCAATGCAACATTATTTAACATATGTAAGATATGTATATATGTGTAGTATGCCTCTGAAAAGGGATGCATTTACAGAATTCCAGTCAAAGACTCAAACATTTTTCCATATGATATAAATACACTTATACAAACTATTTACGTTATTTAAACATCTAAATATGTTTATTTACGCTTTGTATATACACAATAACAATTTTTGTAGTCAAATCTCTTTTCACTAGTGGCACAGAATTAACCCAAAACATATGTTACAGGTTCTAACAGGTGATTTAAAATGCAAAGAAAGTTTCAAGTTAATTGATACTAGACTGTTCCTGAGTGCTCTCGCTGTCGGTATTGCTCTCTATGCTTTATTGTGGGATTATTTATATCCTTTTCCTCAATCTAAGTAAGTAAAATCTTTTACATGGGTATGTCAGAGAATAATCTGTGAAAAACAAGAAAAAACATCATTTCTTTTTAATCATCCACACCAACTCTGTATTAAATTAATTAATAAAGTCTATGCACCTTTCTCGTGTGTTTACTTAACAATGTCTGATTAAGTTTGCAGATATGAAACAAAGAGATACTGTAAGGCCATTAATAAAAGTAGAGAGAACAGTAGTAAAGATTTTAATTTAACTTCAGACATCGCTGTAATAATGTTTTTTTTTAACTTTAACATGGTGCATATCTTATTTAGAAAATAACTGCAATTGTAGCAATATAATATAGGAATTTCATACCAATGACATAACACTAGATTTGTCACTCATATCTTTTAAAATTACTTTTGTTATTTCAGAATGGTCCTCATTATATGTGTTATGTCATATTTCATACTTATGGGAATTCTCACATTGCACACTACATTTGTGGAGAAAGGCATCTTTGTTGTTGTTAAGGAGAAGAAAGGAAATGAAACAATTGTATGGGAAGCAAGTTCTACTGTTAAAAAGTAAGTTATTCATGAATAATTTAAACTGCTGTATTTGTTCATTCAATAAAGGATCAAACGACAAGGCTATTTTGAATATACACTATTTTAGCAATAAATATTTATGCTTCTTTCCTACAACATTTAATGTCATTAATAATATTATATTTTCTACTATTTCAGGCATGATGATACTTACAAATTTGAGCTGGTTTCGTGTGACTCTAATGGCAAAGGACACCAAGGTGCCTTCGTACACTCCTTCGCTCGGTACATTGATGTAAATGGGTTGATTGTGCAAAATTTGGTCTCCCGAGATGTCACCAAGCTCTTCCAGTTTGTCTCTGAGAAGAGGCAAAAAAAAGGAATGTAATACTCTCAAGAGTTATGATAAGATACAAAGTATTTCTGTCTTAATGTTATAATAAAATTTCAATTCAGTATTTTGTTTTATTTGCTATTTTGACAGATAAGAGCCTTGGAGACTTATACTGAAAAAAATTGTTTGAACTTGTTATCAGATTTCAACTACTGTTAGATAATTTAATCGTATCTACAAAGCCTTGTCTCCAGCAAAACTCAAAGCCAGTCCTTTTCTCTAGTTATCCCATTTTTAAACCCTTTGAGTAGTTTTGCTTTATAAAAACAAAAGAACCAGTTTCTTATGCAGCTTTATCTGCAATATTTCACTTTTATAAAAAAGAAAATTCCGCTAATTAGTATTTGTTTATTTTTTACCAATTTTTAATCAATAAACGTGTTAATTAATACATATATTTATAAAACCAATTTTTTTGTTTCCCTTGCCGTCGATGTCGTTGCCCTGTTTTTTTTTTAAATTGGTGTGGTGTTTTTGACAAATTGTTTTCATAGCGTAGTTTCTTTTTGAGATAGGTGTAATCATAAATATTAATTATACCTGTCTATAATTATGCAACGACGAGGATGTGGTCTAATACCAAATAAAATTGTTTAAACTAGGGCTATAACGGAGCATACTCTCTATTTAATCAATATTATCATGTTCACACAATACTATGTTACGGGGAGAAAGTGTCTTACCATTCGTATGAGATGGTAAATAACTGGTCGATATGAATACGAGCATGTCAGTGTCTGATTTATCTGTAGGATGTCGTTTTGCTGATTATTTTGTAATATGCGGGCTCGATATAGATTCTGGGCTAGAACCAGATAGATTATGTGGTAAGTTTAATCAATGTTAAAGAACAATTGTTTGTTTTCACGCACAATTTTATTAACATTGTTTTGTTTTAGGAGATAACTTGCATGTATCACCATTAGATCGATCTTACAAAGGAAAGGTGTTAGCTCATTATCCTGACAATGTTCAAAGTAACCCATTTGATGAACATGCAGTTTGTATGGTGAGTTGTTTTTGTTAACATTAAACTATAGTAGCACTTAATCATATGTGCTTTGTTTTCAGCTATGCCTACCAGCAGGATTGCAATTTCGTACACAAAAACATTCATTAGAAACAAGATTTCATAGTTTTGTTGTTACTAGAGAAAATGCATCTAGGTACTATGGATTTAGTCTTATATTTTATGAAGAAGTTAGGAATAGGAACATTTGTAGTGCCATGCATACATTGCAGGTGAGTCATCTGTTAGTTGTAAATGTAAGTGTAATAATTCTGTTTACTAATTCTTTTATCATTTTTGTGGAAAACGTTTTGTAATATTCACTAATAAATGTTAAGTCTGTAATTTTGTATGTTGCTTCAAAAACAATAAATATCTGAAATATTGACATAGTACCAATTTTTTTCTAGGCGATGTATATCACAGAATTATCCAGTGGTCAGACACCACCTGGACATAGGAAAGGGTCAGGAAAGGAAAGCTCAAGATCATTACCTCGTTCTTTTAAATTAACCCCACACACGGGAGCTGCTCTCACATACTACGATATTACCAAAGACAAGCTCTATGTAGCTAAAAGTATAGCTCTCATTTGCCAATATCCATATGCCAGGGTTGCCCAGTTATTTTTAGAAAATTTGTATAAGTAAGTTGACTTTGTTATTTTGTTATAAACTTTTTTTTTATAAAAACAGCAGCTTAATAATGGTCTTATTGTTTTTTTTTAATGGTTTTTAGGTAGATTACTGTCATATTTAATTACAATCTATGAAACTAAATATGGTATGTAAGAGACATAATAAAAAACTATGAAATAATAAAAACAAAATAATCAGTTATTAAATTATGACATTGTAAATAACAACCAATTCAAAATTAATTTTCAATAATCCTATGTTAATTTATCTCTGTTTCAATCTAAATAGACTAGTCCCTGAATGGATGTTAACATCATAATAACTGTAACATAAATATGTTGATGCTTCATGTAGATGTTATGTATATACCTAATTAGTTTTACCTTGGCATTGTGGGATATTGAATCATTATTGTTGATAGGTTGTTAGTCTTATTGGTATGTTACTATGCTATCATTTTGCTTTGAAATTTAAAAACAATAACATTCTGGAAAACAATTGAATACTATTGAAAAAGTAACTTGCTACGGTTGTCATTTCAGATCATTGCCACGTCAGCCTGGACCGGGTTTAAGTCCTGAGTCTTATGTATTCAATCTGTTATATGAAGTCCCTGTTCCTTTACCTGGTCAAGCTTTACGTCTATATCTACCTCCAGCCAAACCACATCTTAATCCTATACCTGTTGTAAGTAATTTATACAAGTTAACATATACTAAATATTTAACACTGCTTCTTTTACTTATTATGAAAACATAAATCACGATTTTGTATTGTCCATACTTTTTAAATTATCAAGAAGAAAAACAAGCTAAACTTTGTCTACCTTCTCTGATATGTACTATGTATGTATGTCATACGTGTTGGCATGTAGATATAATATCAGACAATTATAACTGTTACAGTAGGTATGAGTTTTATTTGATAGAAAGAACCCTACATTAAACTACTACTAGATTAAACATGTTCCTGATTATAAGATTATTAATGATTTTTCCAGATTATAAGAATGCCAAATCTTCCTGAAGAGTTACCACTACTGGATTATCCTCTTCGTGTGATGTTCTCATTGTTAGGCGTCGAATGTGTCGTGCAATTATTTACTTGTGTTTTACTTGAGAATCAAGTCTTGCTACGGTGTAGTGGTAAGATACTAATCTCTTGCATTTTCAATGATTATAATTTACGTTGTATCAAAACGTCAAATGAAACTCCGATTAAACCAAACTTTTCTCTTTAAGATTACAATAAGTTGATGTTAGTTGCCGAATGTATTGTGTCATTGTTATTACCGTTTTCATGGGCGCATGTTTATGTACCCATATTGCCAGCGCCTCTCTATCATTTCTTGGATGCTCCTGTTCCATTTGTTATGGGTAAGTTTTCATTTAATAATTTTTCTCAGGGAACTTAGCTGTCCATTTTTTACTAATACCAATGTTAAAATTTAACATTTAAAAAAACTTCTTTATGTTTTCAATATAATTACTTTCTAATAAAAAAGCTCATTGTATCTGCCAGGTCTCCATTCTGAAAGTGTGATGTCAATTAGTGGTGTGTCAGGTGGCCGAGGTGTTGCCCTAAGTTCAGAAGCGGCTCTATGTTTAGTTGATATTGATAAACCGGACATACAATTACCAGAGGAACTGCCTATATTCCCACATAGAACGCCGTTTATTGATGAACTAAATCATATTTTGGACAAACACCAGGTAATTATTATTTTTTAGAAATGTTACATTTAATCAAAATCTAGCCACCCTATATATTTAGCTTTAGGCACTTAAATCTTCATGCTAATCTTATGCATATATTTCTATTTTTAATGCAACTTGTGCATCCAGGAAGATGAAGCAAAAACTATCAAATCTTTATTTTGATGCTATGTTACATTGACATTTATATTAAAGATTACATATATTAATATGGATAAATAGAATTAAATTAATTCTTATTGATTTTGCAAAATGATTGGTTTTTCTAAAAATAAAAACAAAAGAAATTTGAAGTGAATAATATCCTCTTGATGATTTACAGATTCAAAGACCAGAAACTGAGCCAACGAAATTGAATCCTCCCATAAATGGCGCATCCAATAAATATAATGATAGTATGAGTAGCAGCTGCACATTACCATCAGGTAAATATTAGCTTTTCGTTAGTCATGTGTTATGCGTTTTAAATGTAAGTGAACGTTTCGTAGGTGGAGTGAGACGCAAGCATTCCTTCCACGATGTGTTAGAGTGGGACGAGATGAGACCGCTCACAGGATCACCGCCCAGTTCACCTACTCGGCGCACCATTCCTCCGCGCTCTGATGCGTTACAACGAATTGTCGACATTGTACGACGGACTGGTCAGTTTTTGTTGCTTTTAACTTTAATATAGGGACTCAAATCCATATGAAAAGAAAAAGAGTGAAGGAAGCGATTTAAATGCGTTTTTTGTTCATAAACATAATGTCCAAATATAATGATTAAAAGGTTTTTTTTAATGTTCTGATAGATTTTGTTATATTTTAAAATTATCACATTTATTTGTTATTTACAGGAGTAAATATAGATGATGTTGATTCTGAAACAGTGATGCCAGCTGTAAAAAAGAAAATACTCAATGATGAAGATCAATACAATGAAGATATAAAATTCAATGCCACAATAAGAGAAACGTTTTTGAATAGATTTGTGAATATGTTTCTTATGTATGAAAATTTTGTTATTATGCCTGATCAGGTAAGAGAACTGTCTTTTTATGCATAGAAAACATCAAAATCTACTCTTTTTAATATTGGTTCTGAGAAATTTTCTTTTGTTTAAATCACGATACATCCTTATTCTTTTAATAATGGGTATGGTAAACTAGTACTTATAACATAGGCACTGAGAGACCTAAGTAGATATAATATATTGGTAGTGAAATTTCTAGCAGCTTTGAAGATGGGCGCTATAATCATATTTAAATTGTAGCTATTTTAAATTTGTCAGGATCGTCATTCATGGTTAACCGCGCGTGAGTCGATGGTGAATTTTGACAAAGCTTCATTTCTCTCTGATCAACCACAAAGGCATCGACCATTTCTGTCAAGATTTTTGGAAACACAAATGTTTGCCACATTAATTGATAATAAAATAATGGCAAATTGGGGGGATTTTGATGCTAATCTACAAGTGTTTGAAAATAGGATAAAGGCCGTTAGGTAATTTTTTTATTTTAATTTTGAATGTTAAGAACGCTCTTAATCTATGTTGTTTTTTATTTATTTTTTATTTGTTCTCTTCAATAATCGTCTTCTAACTTATTTATAATTGTTAATGGTTATGTATAAAGTAAGTAAGATTAAATTATCATATTAGTGTAGAGTATAATTTAGCTTCTATTGGCATGACCACATAATTGCAAGCTGCTTTTTTTAAAATACTTCTCACTTGCACTGATGTTGAATGTCCCAGTTCTTACTTATTCAGTTTGTATAAAGTTTTGTGTGCATACTTCAGGCGTCGTGTCGGCGAGGGTGGTGCAGCGCGCGGGTACAGCGTGTGCGCCTGGTCCAGTGCGTGTGCGGAGACGAGCGTGGAGCTGGAGGTGGGTGCGCCGGCGGAGAGGCTCTCCAATCGAGCCGCTTACTACCGCGCATTTCCTGCCAGGCTGGACGCCGTTGTTTTGGCACCGCCAGCACGAACAGATGCCAGGTGCGATAATGATACACAAACATAGACATACATATAGAGCTGACAGTCATGTTGGAATATCTTTTGGTTCATGCATTTTATTTGCTACTGTGAAATAATGACTGGAATATTTTTGTTTTATTTTTATTCGAATTTCGCGTCGGTTAACATTTAAAATTGTGGTGAAATTGTGTCTGCTAATCTATAGAGGATTTATTTAATAATTACATAGAGTTCCGTCATTGTTCAAAGATCGCGACGAATGTTGTTTTTTATAATGCGTTATTTTTGTCTATGAACGGAAATAATGGGGCGTTTTATTTTTTTGCTTTATGTTATGGCATGCCTGTTTGCTTGTTTTGTTTTAATTACAGGATTTTAGTGATATTATAGTATGTATGTGAAATTGACAATTTAAATGGTTTTGTTTGAGACATAACAATAAATAAAAAGTGTAAGTAACATTAAAATGTTATTTACATTGTCTGTATTAATGTTTCTTTCTAATAAGCAGTAATTATTGTTTGCACTTAGGCAGTAGATATTGTTTATTATGTTAAAGTATGGCACCTATAATGTAGCATAATAGTAAAAAATTAATTGAATGAAAAATGTTTAATATGGTAGTGAAATAAATTGCATGCAATTAACGTTAATGAATCTCATATTTATTGTTGTTTTTTGTTGTGTACCTTTGTTTTGGTATGTGATATTGTTTACATTTAATGTGATTATCTTATTTCCAATAATACTCTATTGGCCCGAATTTATGTGGTTTTTTTTTGACTCAATTGCTTAGCGATTTAGTACTCATAGCTTTTAATTCGTATAAAAATTTGATTTGATTAATTATTTCTTAAAAATCAATTAATGCAACTATCGTTGAAACGAATTTACATAAATATTCTTAAAGATATTTTTTGTTATAAGTTAATAATAGTTTTATTATTGATATTTTAGTTCAATTTACATTATTTAATCAAGTAACTACCTACGGGTATAAAATTATTCCATAGATTTATGCTAGTTTAATTTAAATAATAAATAAATGTATTTATGCTATTTTTATGCATTTTTATTGTTTCACCTAAATAGGAAAAATATTTTTGAAGTGTTCGTACAGTCAAGTTTACTTCGGACTTATTTGGAACGCTTAGGAAACAATTTTAAAGGGAAATTTGTCCGGCATGATATTGCTATTGCTTTGCATTTAAAATGCATGTAATTACTTACAAAAGTGCTTTGTTACGTTTGCATGTTATATCTGTGTATACGCTCACGCCTTTGTCTGTACCAGGGTGTAGGCAGAGACTGCAGAAGACCAGACTAATCTTTCTACACATAGTCCTCGCTTTCTCCTTCCTTTTGATTAAACAGATAGTCTCTTCCTACATCACCCTTTCCATATTCTCGTCTGTTTCCTTCCAACCAGGTCACTATTTGAAATATACCTTATTCTTCACAATAGTCTTACATATAGATGCACATAGTGTGTCGAAACACGCAGCAGTCGCCACCGTTACATCAACCTGAGGACTCGAGTGTTTCAGGGCGCACTCCTCTCGTTATAACTTTTAAATTAAGCTACGAATCGTTTAAAAAGATGTATCATAAATATTGTCGCCTTATATCTAAATCTAGTGAAAGGGAAGAAACGAAACCTTCCTGCGTGGTGGGAGAAAGGATCCATTTTGAATCGCTTAAAGTTTATTTGATTACCCTAAATTTTATATATTTTCTAATTTGCTCTTTTGATATAAATAGTATAGATATAATTTATATTTAATTCATTTTTACTAGAGACACAAATTTGTGATGTTTTATGCGGTTAGTAAATCTGTAGAAGATCAATATTTTTAATATATCACATAAGTTAATTAAACAGCTAATTTAAAAGATCATAAAATGGCAATATGTGTCTTTTTCTAGAACGAACAGTTTGAAGAGGATTAAGAATTCGAAGTGGCAAGTGAAAGATTGTCCACCAGATATGTTATTAAGTGATATTAATAGAAAATTATCAACCGATGTTACTCCACAAGCCATTGCACAAAATAATCGCACTTTTGTCGAAAAACTTTTAAAGGTATAGTCATTACTATTTTCTTTAATATTTATACCATCGGCGAAATCCACGCAACATCATTTTATAATCGCCTAAGCTCTCAGAAGGGTAGAACGCGTTTATTTTTACTACTATTAGAAGGTATGAAAACAGCTCCTAAAGTGGTACAGCTAACCTTTTGTTCATTGTACATGATGATAGTTGTAGTTTAGTTTAATTTTATTCGTAATTCAATTTGACATAAATGTAGTATAGGGTCGATTCTTCTTTAATAAATCCAGTAAAAATGTTTACAGATCAAATGAGCCACCTAATATATTGTCCCTAAGAAGCTAGAAACTTTGGATTTGTTAATATTTAGTACTATTTTCTAGGAATGCAAAAGTAAAACAAAACGTATGTTAGTTGAGAAGATGGGTACTGAAGAACCAGATTTGGGCTTAGGGAGTGAAATTTCCATCATGGGTGTGGAAGAAAGTACTATGATAGCGTCACTGTGCGATTTATTAGAACGATTGTGGTCGCATGGAGTGCAGCATAAGATGGGCAAATCTGCACTTTGGATGCATTTGTGCAACTATCAAGAATTGGAGCAGTGCAGCAATTCTACACAGCCTATAGATCCTAATTATCTCACACCAGGTAATTTGTTTTTTAATCTTATATACTTTTTTATATTCTGGGATAATAACACCGCCTAAAGTGAGTCCATTCATCCATGATCTAGAAATAGCAGCTGCCACCGCTATGCCTGCTTGAGGAGGCGAATGTACACCATCCAGACTGACAGCGCACTCTCCTGTCGTTATATCCGATTACTTTATGTTAAAAAAATGAGATATGAATTTGAAATCTCAATACTTTATCTATAAACAGTGATTCTCAACTATTGTCTCTTAATAAACGTACTTTTAAACTTATATTTTTGTGTGTGCCGCCAAATATTGAAATCGCTAAGTGTGCCGCAAAAAAATGTTGAGAATCACTGATCTACGATGTATTATTTGTTTGTATATTAGTTTTTATTTATTTTTTGCTATATTTATTTACATGCAGCTCTGGCTTGGTGTGTTTTACGCAAACGTTTGGATTGTAAGTATTAAACATATTGAACTTTAATATATAAATGAGTTAATTTTTAAAGCAATAAAACACTTACTTTACTTTTGTCTGTTCCTGACAAAGTGAAGCTTTTAAAACAGCAAATTATTATTATTTTTAATTCGGCGGTATATTATTTATTTGTATAGATTTGTCATCTGTGGGTGCGGAAGTAGAAGCACAAGGTACTAAATCAGCTGGTAGGTCACGTGATAGCTCCCGCGGCGGATCACGTGACAGTTCGCGTGATCGTCTAAGTAACTCTGGAACTTTGGAGAGGAAACCTCATATACCACCGAATCCACTTCGGCCTTTGCCTGAAAGTCTTACGTTTGATATGAGGTATGTTAAATAATGCACGTCTCTTAATATATACTGGCATTTTAGATTTTAATTATTTTCTTTAATTTTGTTTGAGAATTTTGATGAAAAAAAAATACAATGAAAATCAATAATAAGTTAATAACCTAATCAAGCTCGGAACAATTATTTGACGCTCAATTTCGATATTTATTTATAGTATGTTTTTATTGATATTGTAGATATTTATTTCAGGTTTGTGTTGTTTTGACGCCCATAATTTGGGAAGAGGACATTGTATATTTATGTATGTGTGTTTATTGCATAAATTCTTTACAGAAACGTCCAAGCAATGACGGACATAAAAACCGAGATAGGCTACGCGCGGGCCTGGGTACGTTTGTCATTAGAAAAAAAGTTGCTATCAAAACATTTGCGTGAATTGCTCGCGGACACGACATTACTGCGTTCACAATACAAAAGGACTGCATTCTTGAGGTGCGAAGAGGAAAAGGAACAATTCCTCTATCATTTGTTAACATTAAACGCTGTGGATTACTTTTGTTTTACTAACACTTATCCCACAACAAGTAAGTTATTGTTTATGTTGAATTCACCTTTGTTTTGAATAATCAGTCTTTACCAATGAGTTCAATATATTAGAGAAGATATCTCTTAAAATAAGTAGGTAAATAAAAGAATTACAATTAAATCAATATTTGGCGTTTTTATAAATAGAAATGTACAATTAATTCCTACTCAATGCCCCCCCCCCCCCCCCTCTTTTCTTATTTTCTAAAAACTTGTAAACTAATATTGTCTTGTATATATGTGTAATGTAATATGGCAATTGTTTGTACCTCCTCCTATTCTTCTTTGCACTATTCTTTCCCTTAAGACTGGTTGCCCAGATGAGGTCACTCTTTAGCAATAAAGACACCATCTCAGCTATGTATTTTTATAGAAATTAATATTGTCTTTAAGTAAGAAAATGCTTTGTAGACTGGCTAAAAACCTCGTAAACTGATAATTAAGGTTGCTTGTTTGGATTTTTATTTTTTTTAAATACGTATAATTTCCAGAGTTACCATACCGTGTGTTAATTATGCCGTCGCGTAAAGCAAGCCAAACAACGGCTAATTGTTGGATCGCTATATCAGGAGCTCACGGGGAATCTACGCCAAAAATACCAATTCCAAGGAGCGCAAACGAGTTTGTCTTTCATGTAAGTTATACGATATTTCTCAATATGTATCTACATTTTAATGGTTAGTCTTCCTTTAAATGTTATTAAAATTAACTTAAAATTTCAGCACAAAAATCTTGGTTTTTTATCAACATTGAGAATTGGTCACGATAATTCTGGTCTGTCACCAAGATGGCTTCTCGATCAAGTTTATGTACGCAATGAAGTTACAGGGCATACTTATTGGTCAGTATAATACGCGCGCGTATCGATTGATACTTCTCGCGTCGACGCAATCAACTAACAAGCATACTAAATTGTTACAATAATATATTTCTAACATTAAAAGCAAGGTTTTACTTAGATTCCTCCATCCTACAAACAACAAGTTTTGTTTATTATCAAGGTCGTGGGCTTATGACCAAACTAAATAAAACCTTTTCCCCAGTTTTCCATGCAACCGGTGGTTAGGATCGGGAGTAGATGATGGATCTATAGAACGCTTGTTAGTCGGACAATTATTACGCGGAGAAAGACCACCTCGTACTCCAGCACCAGCTCAAACTCCACATACGCCGACTTCTACGCATCTATCTCCTTCTACCATACAACATATGATTGGTGAGTGAAAGAGATCAATATAATTTATCGTTGCATTTAAACTCACTTGTGATAGTAGTTGTGATTATTACAAAACTGTTATAACCAAATAATTTAAATATCAATTTCTTTCTGTTACTCACTAAAAGCAATTTACAATTTTATTTAATTATATTGCGTCGTATTGAAAATTCCAATTTTAAAACTGCTGTCATATATTCTTTTCTAATAAAGTTCTTGCATTAAACTAGTTATTATTCCAGTCATAAATTATATTTTAAAAAACTTATAAAATCACAGGAAATAATCGAAGAACCTACGGACATATTTCACACAACACATCTAAGAAGGAAATCGACAATTCATTTTTTAACACAGTAACCAAATTCGTCAATTATCTTCTGCCGATTGCCGAAACTAATTAGCACAAGTAAACTTATACATTTGAACTTATTTAGGGTGATGGGAATTTTACAGAGACGGAAGTTAAATTTGGGAGCATGTGGAGCTTTTAATATAATATTATTTACTTATTTTTTATCACCTCACTGTTAAAAAAAAAACGATTACATTGAAAGAAGACGATCAAAGATTATTTCATCAAGTTAAATGACTAGAGAAGACACGTAGCAAAAACTGTGCTAATTCCAATACATTTCAGTTGGCTTATTTCTCCTCTACAATCTTTAACTCAATGGATTTTATATCTCGCTTTATATTTAATCTCCTATGGTTATTTTGGCACGTGCATGTGAAGAGTTGTTTATCCTAAATACGTAGATATGATCATGTAAATGCTAAGAGAGGCAACATTTTATAAAGACATTAAATCTGAAGTAATAAGAGTTAGTTAAACCGAGTTTGAGTAATTTATAAGGCACTGTACTTTTTCTTAACCATAAAGAAAAATACGCTTTCGTATATACTTAAGATAGAACACGCTACCGTTCTAATGGTATTTACTTACATTCCAGGTGATTGTGTGAATGCGATTGTGAAGTGGCATTATCAATCGAAGCGTGAAAAAGATCCAAGATCACTAAGTAGTTTGTTATGCGGCGAGAATGGTCTCGTTAAATGTTTAGAGCAAGCGTTTCTGTGTGGTTTCAAGTCATCGCGGCTTTTTGGGAAGAATCTCTTTATTTGGGATTATTTTGGTATGTATTTCCTTTAATTAATTAAATTTTGGTTAATTTGTCAATGAATTAAAAGCCATTTTGTAATTTCTTTTTTGTTATGATATTATAAAAAGTTGCCATTGTCAAAATAGATAATTGTATTTTAACCATTTTCACGGCAAGTTCAAATACCCACCAACAATGTAAATTATACTTCTCTTATTGCAGCTCGTGTCAAAGATGAGTTTAAACTCAGTTTAACAGACGAGTCAAGTAATCAAAGCAACAAGTCTTCATGTGGAGTCTCGTACAACTGTCGCCAAGATCAAGAACATCGTGCTATTTGGAGATGTTACTGTCATTTGCTTGATGAAGTCAACACAGCTGGTCACAGTCTTGGAAAGGACGGAAAATTCCAATTGTTTATTTGTCTCAGTTTAAGGTATTGTTATCACTTTATATAAATATTCATTATAGAATTATGTTCCTTATTTTAGGATAGTAAGGAAACTAAGCCTTAAAAATTCTATTCTATCCAGGATATACTATCCTATTTTAAATACTTGTCTGTGACATGTATCTTTTTTTGCATTGTTTCATTAACGTCAAGGGTCATTACCCATGCAGCCTAGGATTCAATATTTCCGTTTTTAAATTGTGAGAACGAAAAACCTAATCTAAAACTTTTTATGCCTTTATATTATAGGGAGCATTGGCTCCATCGAATGTTAGAGCCGATGTCGTTAACCCGTGTCACAGCTGAAATGTATGAAGAACAAAGTTTTCTACGCAAGAGGGGGCTTCTAACATTCCTGCGACAAATATTGGAGCCACTGGATGAATTCGATATTGTTCTGGAAAATTCCCTCACTCAGGGCATTTAGAAATTTCTATTTTGATATTCTTGATCTGAGGCCTGGAATACACGAGGCTAGGTTTTCGAGATACACACATAAGTAGCTATATTATATAGGCTATGATAGGATTCTATTTTTAAACTAGTGCCTCCTTTTTTTGTTCATATAGCCACTTATTCCTTGACTTAAAATGTGTTGTCATTGTGTAAACTGTTTTAGATTGTGCAAAATTATCCTAACGTCAAAAATGAATCTCGTGTATCCTTCGGCCTTAATATTAATTATTACTAGAGTTCGTGAACCTTTTTAATGCATGTTTTATATTTATGTTATTAGACATCATACCAGACTCGCGTAATTTATTGGTATGAATTTTAGATTACCAGCGATCTCTATTTTTAAATTTGATATTTTTAATAATACTCATAATTTTTTAAATTAGGTAACGACTCAATTTATTGTTACAAGACTTTTATACATTTTTACCATTTTCTTTTTTACTGTTGTAATGCTATTTTTTATTTATTTTGTAGAAAATCTAATTTAGGATTAATTTATATTATTATTTAATAAGTCTGATTTTAACGAATACGTAGAGTTTATTGTTGTAGAAATTAATTACTTTTTAATGAATTATGAATTTATTTTATTATATGTTATTTTAACGACCAAAGAGAAGTACCAAAATGTCGTTACCTTGCCAAAAATATTTTTTATATGATTTTTCTATTAATATTTAAAAGAAAACTTTAATTGTTTTCACTTTTAGTAAAATCGTGTTTATTAAAATCAATGTATGAAATCGTGTTAGTGAATTGTCGTGTTAATTGTTCTAATAATCTCTTCATTATGACGTTTGTTTAAAAATTTCTAAATCAAATCATTAAAGAAAGTATGAAGATGTGTGATTCCGCCTCTCGATCACAGATGGCGTCGCCACAATCTACATTTCGATTAGCAATATATTATACTAGAATCAGTTAGATACATACGTGCCCGATAGAAAGATGGCGTATGGACCAATCTGTTATCATCATACTCTTTCCAATTCTTTGATTAAGTGGATACCAAATCTATATGATACTTCAATAGTTCGATTTATTACCTGGTATTCAACTAAATTTCATGATCAAAGTGACGTTTTTAATGTTTTTGGAGGGAAATAATCTCTAAAATTTATAATAAGGAAACCTTGGATAGTTCACACTTGTCGATTATTTGGATTAAATGTGTCGTTTGGATGCCTTCCTGGGCAGTAGGCTTTATATGATGCAAGCTATACTCGTAATTTATATTTATTGCAGCTAGACATTTGTATAGTAAGCTTGAGCTAGAAGCTATATATATATATGTTTCATATTTACATAAAAAATATATGTATTATTGTAATAACCTTTAAATTGGAAATTATCTCAGAATTTAAGCTTGTATATGTTTGGGTTATCATAAATCTATAAAAAAAATTATATAAATAGTAAATTTGTAGCGATGTTTTTCTCGCGCTTTTCAATCAATGTTGTAAAAAGACTCGATCACTGATGTAAATTCCACATAAGTTATGTTTTTCCAAAATTGAACAAAAATATTATTAGTGAAAAGTCCCGCGAATGAGGACTATAATTAGGTTTATTCTTAATTGCCGTCCTGAGTTTAACGCTAAATTGTCCTGTATAGTGCCAAAACATTATAATATGCGGAATATGTACAATTTCATTATCATGTATTACATTATCTTAGTTTCAATTGACATTGTAACTTGCTGTAAAAATACAAATTTTAGTGTCATGCCAACAATGAACTATTAAAAACGTATTATTCTATAAATAAGAGCATTTGTCGATTGATTTTGTAAAAGAATAGTTTCAATACTTGATGCTAATAATATAAAGTTTAATCTAACAATAGGCGTGACACTAAACAAAATTTTTAAAAATTAATAAGAAATTATAATATTCTTTTTATAAATTTAATGTCTTCCGGTTTTTAAACGATACCAAAGATGTATTTTTCCTTTATTATTATTTTGATCCTGTTCGTTTTGTCTTTGTGAAAATATAAGTGTTATCAAACTAATTAAATAAGTTTTTTTCTTTCAACTTCACCAATCGCTCATAGATTAATAATGTAACACACATTCTACATTTCCGCGAAAGTGACCATATATAATTCGACACATGATGTTAAGATTGGTCGCAAGAAGCAAGTCATTATTTAAATCATGTGTCATCATATCTCCAAGATAGAGATCGACGTTTGGAATGTCAATAAATCGAGGTAGTTGTAAATAACAACGATAAAATTATAAATATAGATGTATTATTTTCTATAACTATAATAATAATAATAATACAAACTTACAATGACGTCACCACCTTCATAATAATAATTATCACAAGCAAATTCATTTTATTAAAGTGGAGACAAAATGACAAGCCGACCACGAAGTAATACAAAAAGAGAAACAGGATGAGGTGACAGGTTTTATAAACGGTATTGCTTTAAACTGTCAGTGACAATCGAATGAAAAGACTGTCATTTGTACAATTCATCTAAGTTCCATGAATATCACCTTTAGAGTATATTAATTAATAGAAAAACAAGATACTGTTAACTCATTAAATGCGTCACCTATTTTCATTTTATCAACCTATTATAACTAATACTCGGTCATTAGTAACTGTTAGTTTAACATTTATTATATTAAGAATATAACAGAGTTATAGAGATTAAATTAAAACTTTTTATAGCTATTTTAAAACTACACACTATGTCTATGTTACTTTTAAGTAAATGTTTCAGACTTCAATTTTAATTAAGTAGAAAATTATTAATTGGTAACCATGATTTGTATACCTTTCCAGCTCTGGAAACTCGAGGATAAAGAGCACCATTTACTAAACTTCTTCGATTTAAATGGTTTTTCTTTTTCTATGTTTATACTAAATAATACTGTTAAACAGATATCGAGTAATTCTATAGTTCAGTTTGTAAACATACGCCACTTGATATTAAGTGCAGCTCCTAAACGGAGACAACAGATACCACAGAGAGATGTTATGAGTCATCTCCACTGCTCTGCTTATTTGAAAGAAATCAAACACAGAAACAGGAGATCCTATATTTCAATACAAAACCAAAGCGTAATAATTTAGCTTAATCTTACTGTATACTATTATACTTCAGGATTATCAGTACTTGAACCAATAAGTGGTTCAGTGTCTGTTGAATCAGGACATGGGGTTTCAATAGAGCCATAAGTCGTTGGTCGTTGTTCTGGACAATCAGCATTCACTACGAGCGCTGGAGCAGAACTTGAAGTTGGCATATTATCTACAAGTCTTGAACTTTCGTCATACCCCCGAGCCATATGGTACATTGATTTGCCACGAAATCTTCGACTGAATGAACTACCTGTAATGTGTTTTAGAATTGTTTATTTTACGATTTTATTCCAAACATAGAAGAATATATGATAAATTTTTGTTAACTAAAAGAGTTCACTGTTGTATATTCCACCCTATATCAGTAGGTCTTATAAGCATTGTAAATGCAAGTTTGAATAATTATTAGATTAAAACTTTACATTTTAGGTAAATTGTAGAGAATGGGAGGTGAGTATTTAGAATGCAATCTACAATATAAAGAATTTTCTTAGTCAGAAAGAATCCACCCTCAATGCAGAAAAAACAGAGTACCTGATGATACTTAAGTCGAAACATGGGAGTGAACCTGTGACCATGAATAAAAATACATACCTACAACACCTAAATGTTCAGTAATGTCACGTTTAACATCAGACACATCCCACATAGCAAGGAATGAGCCCAAACATGATGGAGAAGAATCATGACGTGACACAAAAGCTCTATATGTGAAGCTGTAATGGTGCGCTATAGCAGCCAAAAACATTTCGATGCATATTAGGAAATCCTGGAAAAAAGAAGACTGTTTAAATACGGCGTATTTTTATATTAGTATGTCCATTTGATATTAGATTGGAAAGCAGTTCACAGAGACAACTGGTGTTAGTGACAAATATGACAAGTCTTTATGGATAATAGACAACCATCTTGCCAAGGCACAGAGGTGACAGTTACCTGCAAACATATATCTAGGTAGCAGTTACCATAAGGCAGCCTGTAATCAAGTTACTACAAAAAAGCCCAAGTGACTACTTTCTAATAATTTGTAGTTGCTTGTTCAAACAATACTGTAATAAAATAAAAGTACCTGTAACCTAGATGATATAATTCTGATTTTATCCTTATCATCTGTATCATATATAGATGATATTGCGCCGCAATATACCAAAATATTTATTATCACGCCTTGACTGAAATAACAAAACAACATATCGCATACACAATCCAGTAAAATTGAAAAAACTAAACCAAACAGTTGTATTCTTATAATAAAACAATTTTAGTGCGCTAACTTAAAATGTTAACAAAATATAAATTAGCGAGTAATTTAGGAAATTTTCATATTTGATACAGTTATGATTCATATACGAACTTTGATCAGTACAAACATTTTGCCCTGTCTGAGATTATTCACAGACACAATTTAGGTAATTTAACTTAATGCCACTAACACTTTAGATAGTATTTATCTCCATTCACACCACACTCATATTAACATCAAAAGTGCACACATGCACAGGATGTGTATTGTATTTTAAAAAAAAACAATTGATTAACCCACTCTTATTAAATTTTATTTAAAAAAAAGATTGCTTTATTATCTTTTAATATAAAAATAGAACAGAAAGCAACTCAGTCTAGTCATAGCAGCAAATCCTTTGCAACATCAACTAATAAAAACTACAATAACTAGTGAAAATACTTACAAAAATGAAAAGAAAACCACAGCTTTAATACACAAAAACTTTCCAATAGGCTTAATAGGTTTCAACTCAGTTCTGTTTGCTCTATAAAACAATACAAGACAGTACATGGCTACGAATTGTGATAAATTATTAATTGCAACCATATAAGGGAATGCAACGTTTGCACTGAAGTTACTCTCTCCATAAACACCACTTAGTTCACATATCATTGATATAATTGTAGTGACGGGCCTCACCACTGTGTACTGCAATATGCCATGCTTGCAGTTGTGTATGAATTCACTGGAAAAAACAGAAAAGACTTTATGCATTTTAATTGAAGTTCTGCACCTCCTCATTCTTGGATTAAAAGTCAATTGAATACTCACTTTCCCATCTCCCATGGAGCCAAACAACATAACGGAAATATATGATAAACTTGAGGTTTGCTTTCTAAAACATCTTCTAAATTCTGTCCATCATTTAAATAATTTAGCAAATATTTCATAAAGTTATATATTACATAGGCTTCATAACATTCTCTCAATGAATCTAGATAAATAGATTGTGCTGGAAAACCGAGGCCAATCCAAGCATTTAATGCATAGATTGGTACCATCCATAATATTCTAGAAAATAAAACACAACATTAGTCTTATAAATAAACCTAATCTGTTAAGAAAATTATCTATAGATAAAAGCTATATATAATATAAAAACACAAAATAAATAAAAAATACCAGTTTATTCCACAAACAATTTTATCAATAACAAAGTTTAATTCATTATTTACCTTATTATATGCTTCTGTAATGATGGTTTCGTGTAATGAATTATATGTTGTGTAATTTGCCAGATAGATATAGGTAACGCGAGCAGCACAAAGCCACCTCCAATTAATAAAGCTACATCAGTACTAGAGAATCCACTATTAATTGAATGGACTATTAAAATGGGCACCACAACAACTACCACTATCACGTACAAAGATACTAAAACAGGCCTTATCCACAGCCGCCATTGTCTTAAGAACGTAACCACAGAACTTGAACACATTTTTAAATACACACAATATTTATTTTAAACCCACAATTAATGAAAAATATGACTGATGACATATTACTAGCTGATGTCATGGAGGAATCCCATAATTTTAACGAGTCTGCCGTGTTATATTACTATGTGCTTTAACATTTCTGCATATAAACAAGTTCAATATTTCAGAAAGAAATAAACATAATACCTAAATAAAAACGCAGAAAACGAACGAAGCGAAACGTCCACAAACTCAGAAAAATCACAACACAGACGAACAATCATTAAGAAAAATATGAAAAAAAATCTGTTTTCATTATTCGTAAAAACAATAGAGATGCGAGTCATTTATTTCAATTGATTGACAAGCCGAGTACTAAACTTATGTATACCGAATTTAATATTATTAATGATAACTCTTTAAATTATATTAATTATATCTTTTAAGTAATTTATTATAAGTATCAATATTTTATTTGTGACTGTTTAGTTTTCACAATTATTCCCTTACATTTTGTCACACATTTTACACATTTTCATAAATCTAAAATTATTAAAATGTCATTAAATATATTACGTATTACTAAATATTCATATTGCTGAATATTAAAATTATTACCAATTGTACTTCAAAATAATTGAACTTGAAATCTCTGGTTCGTCAAGTGTACCTTTCGAGGAAGTGTGAGTTTATGGTAAAAGAAAGAGACCAAAATAGATAATACATATTTTCACAAAAGAGATAGCTATTGTACTATGACCATTCCATGGCAAAATGGTATGTATATACAGCACACTACCATAGTCAAGACGTCCACACGCAAACAATTTTACAAATGTGTGAGTTTTATCTGACCCACGGCTGGCTGATTGATGCCTTTGCACAGTGTACAAAATGGGTTTGATATCGTGTTTATAAAATTATATTAGGTTCTATTTAGCTTTAATAAATAGTGTAAATAAAGTGTGTATTGCAAATATATTGTCATTTAATCGGAATAAGCATATTTGTGCATTTACAGTTACACGCGTAACACGAATTTTGTGCATCGAGTTCTGAGCATCGAATTAGGCCACATAGCGATCTTTCCCTAAAATACCGCTGTTCTGGCTGTCGACGTATGAAGCTAACGTGAGTTTACATTTTGTTGTCTTCTATCGCGTTTTAGATTGTGTGATCATCAATAATCATGTTAAATATTGTGATTTTTAATAAAATTAAATAATATCGTGAAACGAGTCCATTATTCGTGTGTTTCGTAAATGGGTCACCTCGCCATTCTTCGAGAATTCAATTATTGCGCATCGTTCTGTCTTAGAAAAGCAATATTTACGATTAATTTGGGTCGATTAAACATAACTGGAATCTAATTGGGAGTTTTATAATGTTTAGTTTAGTGTGGCGGGCGAGTGATGTCCAGAAAGTCCGTGACCTGGTAATGTGATGTCATCCAAAGGAGAAACAGAAGCAGAGTCTGGAACGGTGTCTCCAAAGCAGAGTGCTGTTAAAAATGATCCTGTAAGTTTTGTTTGACAGATATTCCAAATTCCAGATTTTCTATCACTGATAAACAATTGAATTTAAAAGAAATATTAGTTCATAAAATCAGCATTAAAGTTAAATCGACTTTTTAATTGTTAAATTTTATATTATAATATTAAATATTACTTACTGTATTAGTATAGTAAAACCTAGTAAAACCTTTCTAAAATAATGAATGCCTTCATTTGATTTATCTTGATTTCCAAACTTTCTGGAGAAACAGGCAGTATTAGGTTGATAAGTAAATCCTAATGTTGACATACTGAATATGAATGAAGATGACATCCAGTCTATGACATCATGTCATTTTCCTTATCTTATATGAAACAATAAAGCCCGTGCTCCAGGGAGATTGATCTTTTGATAGATTTTGTTATGAAATAAGTATATTTAAAGCTTAGTGTTTTCAAAGAATTGTTTTTGTAGAAAGTATTATTCCATAGCCTAGCAGCTTTTGCTGGTATGTCTATATCACTGTGTCGATTGAGTTTAGATTGTCTAGTGTTTATTCGCATTAACAGTTTATTCAAAAAATTAATATACATAATTGATATAGTGGCAATTTGAAATTTGAATCAACATAGACTACATAGATTTTGTAAAAACTTGTGACTGGAAAATAAAAATATGTTGTTATTCCATAATTGTGGTAGAAAGTTTGTAGCTATACAAGATTATATAAACACATTTGTAAATTGATGTACAGTTCAAAATTGTGTTTAGAACTTGTAACAGCTATCATAATAATATATATTTATTTTTAAAAACTTGTGGTTATTTAAAAATATACAATGTCAATTGTGCTGATTGGAGAAGATAATCCCATTTACAATGTTTTTTTTTTAATATTATTTATATTTTATGAGGTGTAAGCAGTTTTATGATTTATATTTTTCCTTTTCACAATTTAAATATAAAAGGAGGTCACATTATAACAATTAATGTTGAACATCAATATTGGAAATTTTTTAACATTGCATATTCTCTGGAAAATTACCACACAAATGATTCCAGAATGCCTCGTCATTAATTCACACCTCACCTGAATTTTATTGCTGTAGATAAAAGATAAATATTTTCTGCATGTAGGTAACTTTAAAATATGAGATTGTGTTTCTGTAATAATCTGAAAGTAATCAATGAAACTATGTTGTTTTATATAATAAATTATGGGTAAAAAAAATATAGCAACTAAAATGAGTTTAAAAATGTTTTAATTATAGCATAAGCTGTTTTGTCATTACCAATTAATTAATATGATTCCCTACTAATGAATGACGTAGATTTCAAAGCAGGATATACATGGATCCATTTAAAACAAATTAGGGAAATGCCTCTATCCCATTAATGAAAATGTAATAAAATTACAGGCGCCAGCTGCGACGGCCAGTAAGACGGAGACACCGAAACGCGGGAGTACAGTACTAAAATGTACAACCTGTAACAGTTTCACGACATTGAGCAGTAGATCTCTAAACACCCATATGGCTCAATGTTCCCCCGATAATAACAATGTGGCGGCCGCACAGACAGCAGAAGCGCGGCCGCATCGTAAGCTGTTTGAATGCGATGTTTGCTATATGAAGTTCTCAAATGGCGCGAATATGCGGCGCCATAAAATGCGTCACACTGGCGTCAAACCATACGAGTGTCGCGTTTGTCAGAAGAGATTCTTCCGGAAGGACCATTTGGCAGAACATTTCACGACCCACACCAAAAGCTTGCCATACCATTGCCCGATATGTAACAGAGGATTCCAGAGACAGATCGCAATGCGTGCTCACTTCCAGAACGAACATGTTGGACAACATGACCTTGTTAAAACTTGCCCTTTGTGTAGCTACCGTGCACCCACTATGAAGAGTCTCAGAGTACACTTCTTTAATAGGTAAAAAAATCTTAATATTTGTTGTATACTTGTAATTTTGTAAGATTCCTGCTAATGAATACTTGTATTTCATGATTATAGACACGGCATAGACCTCGATAATCCTGGTCCAGGGAACAATTCAGTATCTTTCTTGGCTGCGGGAATAGCAAATGCAGCTTATGGAGAAGCAGGAATGGATGTCTCTGCTCTCGGGGCATTGGGAGCATTAGGGTCAGGATTGTCAGTATCAGTTGCTGCGGCTTATTCTGATAGTGGGGAGAGTACTGGTGCTCGCTCAGTAGACAATGCAACTCCGCCTATGCATTATTTAACACCACATGTTGAAATATCTATGGCTGACAATAATGAAACTTATTCGCCTGGACAAAATAATACTGGTAAGATCTACAACAATATTAGAGACCTGCAAAAGCTGTACCTACAAAGTATATAATTGTAGATACATAAGACTTGCAACTCTCAAGGCAAAGTTTATATCTTGATCTTAATTTGTCATGTTGACAGAACCGCGCATAAATGGCGAAGGACCAAGTTCTCCGCAGTCAGGTGACAGTACTTCCTTACCACCAGGTCTGGCTACAACCATCACGCCCTCAATTACACTAATACCCATAAAACAGGTAAATTTATTATACAATTTTTTAATTGTATTAAAGATATTACATGTGGATAGGGGACCACAGAGACATGTCTTTATTTTATATGTTTGCATAATATTTTGATTAATGAAATGAGAAGAAAAGACAAAATGCTTTAGTCGTTTATTATCATAGGAAAGTAGCTGTCGAGCCATGACCTCATAAGTTTAGCATATATTTTCCGTAAGAGGTCGCTGGTTATTATTAATTATTTTAATATTGGTTTATTAGTCAAATCTTGGTAATAATTCACGTGACATATCTTTAATATTCGATTTTATAAATAATGTATGTTATAGAGACCAATGCATGTAGTAAATATAATTGTTGCATGTTTGCTTATTGTATTATTATTTCAATAAGGATTAACTTTTTTGTTAAAATAATATTTATTAGAAATTGAATTAATGTAAGGTGTTGTTTGTGCCACCATCCAAGAATAACCAAAATTGTGAGACTTGTTTGTGTCCTTACTGTTGAACAATTTGCTATTGTCACAAATAATAAAGCACTCTCTCTTGTAGTTGTAGCTCAAAATAAAGGAATAAATCAAATTATATTAGATTTTTGCACACATTTTAAGAGACTAGCGAAATTTAATATTGAAATGTCGAGATGGATAATAATAAAAATAAAATTTAGAGTATTATCTCTAAAAGACGAAGGGAATGGGTGCGTGAAAGTGAAATGCAAAATTTTTAGGAGCCAAACAGCCAGGACGAGGGTGGCCAACAGGATGATACAAATGGTGACAAGCGTGGTGTATCATCGTTATCATCTCTCATCAAAGTGTCACCTCTCAAGAGCTTGCTACGTGAGGATCTACGTCGCCGTATCTCTGCTAGAGGTCGTGCGCGCGGCTCTAATGTACGTCACAATATAATCCGACCGAATTGTCTATGCATCTTTCTTCTATACTTTGGTATACTGTTATTATATCTTCAAATTTTGTTCTATTTTCGGGTAAATTAATTTGGATAAGGCGGATACTTTTTGTTTTATATGTATAACTAACAAAATTACTTAAAATTATGCGAAAAAACGTGGGAGGTAAGGTTCACAGATATTTTGGTCGGAGTTTAAAAGGTTCAAGAAATATATCTTCATCTTTTTTGGTATTATTCTTGGTTGGTATCGGTCTCTTGAACTAATTATTTTGGATACTAACGGAATGCTTTACCTCTTTACCCCTGAGCTTGTTCCGAATACCCTTTGCTTGTATTTAATAATATCTCAAATATTAATCTTCTGTAGTTATTTGCATGTTTATATTAAACTAATAATAAATAAATTTTTTTCTTCACTATTATTAGTCTTCTGGATGTGCTATATAGTGTTCTAAATGTCAAGGAAAAACTTGATATAGTCTACTTATTAATTTCACATGACTCTCCTGGTACCAATGAACTTTAGGGAAGTACATTATCAAAGTATCTGTATCTGAATTTCAAATTAAGTAATCTTTTTATGTTTCTTAAATATTTTAAAATCAAAATAATTTCTGACCAGACGTCTTCAGAAATACTGTTTTTGTAGAGGGAAGTGAAAACCTATTGTTTATTCAAATTAAACAAACGCAATAGTAAGCCACGTGCAGACGTTTAAATTAGTCGAATCATGTTTGTAAGTAACCTCATGCGGACATCGCTGCAATAATAATAATTAATTTTCCAGGCTCGTGCGTCACCATCGGACGGTGGCATAACTTCAACTCGCGGTGAGCATGGAGACAGTGCACCGATATCGCTCGTATGCACGTTCTGTGCAATCACATTCCCCGACTCCACATTGTACTTCCTTCACAAAGGATGTCATTGTGATGCAAATCCATGGAAATGTAACATTTGTGGCGAACAATGCTGCAATGTTTACGAATTCAACTCTCACTTGTTGAGTAAAAGTCACCAATGACTGTTCGCAGGGGGGTCGTTCTATTGATATTGTGTCTTCATATGAGATTCTATATTACTTGCTGATTGATAGAGCACGTGTTAACTTGTCATTTTATACATTACGGTTTATTTTGGATTTTTCATATGTTCTTATTACATATATTATTTTTTCAATATAGTGTATATTTCCTTATGTTTAATAGTTTACTTGTCAATGCACTGTTTTATTATACAAATTTATTACATTTTTGCTCTTATGGCGCTTTTGCAAAATGGCTTCTTGGCTAATTTATATAATTTATTTCGTTAATCGAAGATTTTATATAAATGGATGTAGATGAGTGATTCTTTAGAGTTGACTCTGATATGATTTGTGTGGTGCATTTTTAATCTATTTTAATGGGAGTAACATATACCCAATTGTAACTTGTCATGGAAAAATTTAAGCATATGGTAATTGCTTCTGCACTCCACTAGATGGCGTTGTTTAAAAAATGTATCCAAAATATGAATTATAAAATGATGAGTCTAACATCGCATGAACACAATTATTTTATTATAATAGGAGTTGAAATAATTAGAAATTCGTATGCGTGTATTGTTCCGTCGATGAATGCCTTCTATTAGCAAGTAAGATAGAGACTTGAGCACGTGTCTAGTTGTAAAACGCGTACTTTGTGGGCACTTCGAATGTACTTAGTTTCAATACTATATAATTTACATTGTCTTTATTTTCTATTATTTAGAATTATGGAAGTACTTCGAAGGTGCATTACGCTGAACGTCCCCCCGACGATAGGAAATTCTTTTTTTTTTAATTTCTAATGAAGAGTGCAAATTTAATTAAAATTTATTATTATTAAAGTTAGGTGGGAGCCTTGAGATATTGTTTATGATATCTGTTTAATTTAATCGAGGAACTGGAAATGGTTAAGAGATAAGGTTGCTATTATTTTTTTTGAAATATAATTATTTATTGTTGTTAGTTAAAATTGATATATTTATTAAGGTTAATTGCATATACATTCCATGCGAGTGATGTGACATACATTCCATTGTTGAGATTGATGAAATTAATGGGGAGGTCGGAGGAGGACTCGTTACATCGTGTACTTAATTATTATTAATTTTTAAATTCACGTTTCTTGGTGCGTATAGAGAATATTTATAACATAAAAAGTTTATGTACAAATTGATATATTTTTACATTCCATCGTTGACAATGATAATATACATTGGAAGTGGGCCAAGCCCTACGTTTCCGTGATTTACTTAGCTAATGTGATGTTGGACACAGGAATTATAAATTCTATTTTATTTTCTTTATTCTATTTAATTTATTTAAACATATTGCACGCATCTAATGCGTATTTAAATTACTTAAAGTTTTTATTTATTGTTATTTTTAAAAGGTTTCGTACTTAAAGGCATATTTTCTTAATTTTTTCTTATATTTTTTTTTATTTTAATTTAAAATGATATATTAAATGTTACTTAAACACATTCTTAATTATGAGCTAAAAGAATATATTTTTATTACGCAAAGGAAGTTTTAAATGATAAGGAAGCGCACTTTGCTCAATATAGCTCAATAAATAATGTATTGAACACCATTTTGAAAGTATTACGCACATTTGTTAATGTAGTGTCAAAATTATGCAAAATACAAATACGCGCTTCTTAAAATTCCTATATTTATCAAATGTGCAATATTAAAAATTGTAACCACTATTTTTTAGTCGAGAATAAGACGTTACTTGGCATAATAATAGTTGTATCAATTAGTGATAATAAGTTAGATGAAGTATTTGAAATGCGCATGAGTGTATGTCGGCTCTGTCGCACAACGGTCGTAAGCCCAAATGTGCGTAGAGAAAGAACAAAGTAAGCCGCCCGATTTCGGCTTAGATAATCTTCAAACGGAAAGACAGTGGGAGTGTGCTTAAAAAACGTTTCCTCATTTATGCTAAGTAACGTTTAACTATACTATTGAAATATACAATCAGATTTAATACAAGGCTCAGTCTCCACGGCAGCAATCCGTTCTTTAAATTGTTAATACACGCATGGTCGTCCAGCAAAAAGCGGAATGCTGCCGTGAGGACTTAGTTTAAGGCGTCAATAAAAGAATTTCTTTGATCTCTAACTTGTACTGCAAAATGAACATTTAAAATCATATCATAATAAAATAATGTTAAATTGTATTGTGTGATATTTAGGTATGCGTGCGTTTGAAATGTAGACTAAAGTGCACCTGATTCCACTTACTGTCTGCCCTAATAGGGGTGAATGGCATCGAAGTATTTTTAAGGCAATTATCGCCTCATTGGTGCGGTTGGGTGGGCTATTCTTGTTTGTTTGTTCCAATTTGGTCAGTCCGTTCCATTTTTCGTTTGAGATTTCAAATAACATTCCTTTAGTAATTTAAGTACTTACTATTGGTTGTGGTCTTGCCTATTAAGTTTTTACAAAATTCATCCTCTGAATTTTATTTACCAACGAAGTTATTTTTGTTTTATTGTTTGTTACGTCCTTTTCGGTTTTTAGTGTTGTGGGCGCGGGAGTTACCGTGGTTATTATAATATGATGCCCGCGTTTAGGTTAAGCGGTTATTAACTACTAATTAATTAATTGGTATCCCCATTGGGCGCCTTCGAATAATCCGTCCAAGTGTAATATTAGATATTTTGCCTTTAATGTTAATGTTAATAGAGTAATATATTTTATAGTTATAATGTTGCTGTAAGGTTGGTCTTAACAGATATTGCAGAGTTTTAAATAGTTTTTAATAACATTGTTGATTGTTACGGTACCTATATCATGTTTATTTCGTGTGTTAAGGAATTGTATATCTTATAATATACTATTACAGATGCTAGAGGCGGACATCGTCTGCGGCGTGTCAATTGTCCATTATATATTATAATATTATTGTTTTTGTCAATTAGATAAATTCTCCAAAAATCGACTAAAATTTTGATAAAAATTGACATATCTCCGAAATTGGTACATTTATTTGGACTCGTGTATGCATTTTGAAGTAATTGTAATTCACGTAGAATTGCTTATTTTGGTGCTTTGAATTGATGTTTTTTGTGAATAAATGAAAGTAATGCATAGCATCCCCTCCTCACCTTGATACCAAAACACACTTTACCAATATAACGATACACAATCGTTTTAGTTTAAGATAAATGGAGCAATTTATATATATATTATATTTATAGGTACAGAGAAAGGTAATGTTTATATTTTGCTGTTATATTTACACTTTCAATTAAGTGAATTTAATGAAAAGTATTTACTAATTGTTAAAATTAATTATTATCTGTGAGAGTTTCCCTGCCAATGTTATATTTTAAGACTATTTGATAGTCTACTTATCTCATTTTGGTAATCGAATGGCAGCTCCTGCTAAAGTTATACATTCAATATGCAATCAAGTGAATTGATTCGTGACCCACTCATGTAAGTCGAAATTCTTATGCTAAATGTCGGAAGACACTCGATTTATTTAAATTGAAAAGGTCGTAAGCACAGTTAATTAAAAACTTTATAAGACTTAGGAATTATTTCAAAGATAGGTCATGATTCAATCGCACACTTGTTTGTTTTTCAAAAACATATTTGAAATTTAATTTGGTGTCGATAAAGGACAAGTTGAAGTAGTGACGAACTGACTGGTATTTTGACTCAGTCTAAATGTGAATTCGACATAAAACTTGATGTAGGAATTAAGGACCAAATCATAAGAAAATATAACATTGGTGTGGTAAAATTAAGTTAGATAACAAGTGATAGGTATTATATCATATTAGAGTATTGTGCCTTAGTACGTGTGTGTTCCAGATTTATATATTGTGTTGGGTTTATATACGGACTTCTCTTCGGGGAGTAAGGCGGGAGTTTCATAAAGCGGATTTGACGTCACTAAATAATTGCCGCTTTTTAGGCGATATTATGTCTTACATTGTATTTTATCGTGCAATCTTTACGGCACTGCTTACCCCAGATTAATTAGAATTGTTTTTTAGAGTATAAAAATAGATCGTGACGCATGTTTTTCTCAGTTTGGTTATCATTTAATCTTTTATCTAATCTTACTGTGTTCAAGAGAAAGTTATTTCTGATATTTCATAAAAAAGGTTACTTTTTGTTTCATTTAAATATAGTGTAATTCTTGATAATCGCGAAGGCAAAACACGGGTAATATTGCATATATTATTTTTGTGTAGCCTAAGAATTAGAATTAAACATAACAAATAATATATTTTTCAATAAAATTTAAAACTATTTTTCTATATTTGTTAAAGATAATTGGTATTACTATTTAATAGTTACGAACACTTTCATAAAATTACGGGTCGAAATTATGTTCAAGAAGTCCGTATCATATAATAGTTAAGATTTAAAGTTAATTGTGGTTCTATACCGTTCTCACGAATGGCTGTTATTTTTTTAATTTTTATTGCATTGTTTCTCAATCTTTTTTTAAGCAATAGCTATAACTAGACCTTCAAAGTTGAGAAGCACTGACATACTTTGTTTATTGTCGTTCCATTGATTCAATGTTTTAATTATGGTACTTACCGCGTAGTTTATTTATTTTACTTATAATTTGGTAAAGGGTCTATTAAAAATATTAATAAACTATGAAATAAAAGACAGCGTTTCATTTCAATTAACTCCAAAAATAAAACTGCGTTTGTTTTATAAAACATTTAATAATTGATACGATTTTGTATAATATAAATACAAACAATATATTTCATAATTATCTTAATTAGTGGTAAATAAAAATGCTATACTAAAAACTCGCGGCTTCGTTTCGCATTTCTGATACATGTTGGCTTTAGTGACCTAGAACAATGGAGTTATACTGAATTAAGTCATGCAAACTAAGAGCCTTCAATTCACGTGAGACATGAACGTGGTAAGTAGAGAAGTAATAGGCGTTCCACAGACAACCATGAGCTACATTACCGTACAAGCAGTATCGCTAGTACAAACTTACAGCTATAAATGATTGAGGAAAGGGGAATGTCGAGTCACTTCTGAGAAATTAAATATAAAATTACATTAATATTGCCATTCTATAATTAATAAGGGAACAAAATATTATATTGAGAGAAAATAAAGTAATCATTCCCTCCACCATTAAGATTTGCTAAGGGAACAAAGTCTACACCCTATCGCCATAATTATCAATTTCTGTTCATTTTGGTATACATACATCGATTGAGAGCGTACGTTTGACTAAATTCTAATTCATAAACAAAAAACTTAATACACATAAAACAACATATCATAATATACATACAACAGATTGTGATGTTCATGACTAATTAGTAAATATCACTGCTAAAAGCAAAATAAAAGCTACTTAAATTTAATATAACAATCCCTACAAACTAAACAGAGATGACATTCGCTGTGACGTCACCCTTTTACCACTTTCCTTAAAATGTATAATAACTAATTAGCTGATTTTAATTATTCTTTTTGTATATAAAAATAGATACCTATTATATGAATGAACACATTATTGCGTCGGTGTTTTTCATGATTTATTCTTATTTTTTTAAATTTTAATTAATTCCCTGTCCTTATAAGGCAAAATTGTTTTTCTTCAAATTATTCTCAAACAATTTCATTCTTAGATTTTGACTCAAAGGAAACATTTACTTAATATGAGTCGATTTAATACCGATTCATAAAATCCCAGCGTCACTATCCACTGAAGCGTCTCGTCACAGACGCGTTACGATTAAGAGCAAATACGAAAACTGTCAACACAGAAAGCGCGGCATTACAATATTATTACAAATCATTTATTAAATTCATATTCTAAATCATATATGTATATAATCATTTCATTAAATTTTACACTCCCAGACAATATTATTATAAAAATATTCATCTAACTTATATTTTTAATCATCATCACTGATACGCCTTTTTTTCTTTCCCTTGAGTTTCTTCTCCATTGCTTCCATTTTCATATCTTCCAAGTCTTCCATAATACCTATAAATAATAACTCAAAATAAGCCACCATTGGTAATAAAAAAAATCTGATGTTTCATTTGTTTTAAGTTAAATTAAACAAACATACCAATTTTCTTACTAATATACTCTTCTCTCATTTGTCGAGCAAAACTGGACTCCATATCAGGGTCATCATCATCATCTTTGTATCTATATAAAAACAGTACGAAGGAAGCATTTATTTAAAAATGATATATTAGCATTTAAATATTATATAAAGGGTCGATTCTACCCACATAACAGGACAGTCAAGGTAAATCATGAAGTATAGAAATATGCTTTTTATTTTTTAGAGTAACTGAACAGAGTTATCTTATTATTATATTTTTGAAATTTAAAAATACTAACTTTGATTTATCATAACCAAATATTTCTTTAATATGTTTAGAATAGTCTTCATCCTGATCACCATCGTCAATGAAATCATCCATTTCAGAATCATCATCCTCAGAATCCAAAACACGACCTAAAAATAACAAAACTCCTTATTTAAGGAGAAACAAAAATATCCACAAAAACAAACAGTAAAATCCAATTGGAGTTATGAATCGAAGAATTGAAAAGAAAGACCCCTTAAAGTATACGAGAGTATTTTAGAGCTTTTAATAGACAGTGATGTTTAAAAAAAAGTAATACTAGATACTTACGTTTCTGCATTGGTTTCTTCCGATCATCAACTCTTTTCATATTAGAAGCACCATTAGGTTTCCGAGCTTTGCCCAAAGAGTTAAGATGTTTATCAAAATCAAAACTGTTAGAAATTTTAGGTTTACTGCTTGAAGGTTGAGTTCTATCATTAGGTACAGGTTTCCTTTCATCAGGTCTAGATTTAAAAGGTACTTTATTATTTGCTACTGGTATATTTTTCCTTGTTTCTTGTTTGCCATTGACTACAACCCTACTTGAATCATTATTACTATTTAACAATTTTTGTTTTGCTATTTTATCTCTTATTTCTTCCCTATCGGGTTGTTTAGGTGCAGGTCTTCCATGAGAATTATACCCATTACCAGATCTTTCAATATTCCTATTTGGATTAACTACTTTCTTATCTGGAACATTTTTATCTATCCTGTACGTGTTTTGACTTTTTAATTCTATATTCTTTTTATAATTATCTTTTGACACATTTATTTTATCTTTATTATCCATAGTTTTAAAATTTGGTTGACTTTTATTCAAGTTCTTGGTTTCAATATTTTGTTTCATCCTCATTTTGTCAAGCCTTTCAGTTTCGTTTAATTTCTCTTTTCTAATCTGCATCTCACTTCGTACATTTTGAATATGTCTATCACGTTCTGTTAATTTATCAGTCCGTTCTTTATAACCATTTCGATCCTTATCTCCAAGTTTTGGAATTCTATTTGACACATCTGGTTTCCTTTCACGATCATGGGTTGGCTTTGCATCTGTGGCTACTGCAATATTGAATAAATCATTATTCTCAATACTAAATAAATCTATAATAATGGATTCAGTTAAGCATATATAATAACTATACCTTTCCGTCCTGTAGTCTCCTGTTGCCTTCTCATTTTCCTAGCTAATTCCTCTTCATATTCTTTTCTCTGCTTCTTAGTCATCGGCCTAGCAGGTTCACTTTCAGCAATGACTTTTTTAGCAACAGCTAACGGTTCGACAGGTTCCATTTTCTTTTGTTCAGCAAGTTTAAGCAATTGATTAAAATCCATCGGTGGTGGCATCGGTTTACGTAATTTAGGTTTATCATCTTTTTTCTTTTCAGCTTCTGGTCTCGAAGGTGGAGGACTTATGTCTTTATCTGTAAGTTGATTTATAATGTACAGCCTACGGTAATTAAGATGCATCACACACTATAGACACTCATTTGCTTATTGACACCAGTCTAAAATTTCGCCATTAGTGACAATAAGCTATAAGTTTTTTAAATAATCTTACTGTCTTTTATGATTTGTTTTGTTGACCTATCAATGTAACTGTGCACTTATTTTCTAATTAATATAAAGTATATTATTTACAATGGTTCAGACCTACAACACAAAAGAAAATACTTATTTTTTATTATTGCCATTTTTATATTTTGTGTCGTTTTACATTAACGAGATACAAACACATACTGGAAAAGGAAGTGTATTCATACAAAAACAGACGACAGATACCTTCATCACAATCTTTTACTCTTCGTCTTTTATGTGGCACAGGTTCATCAACTTGCTGCAATGCATTCTTAACACGTTCTCTGGTACCTTTAATATCTTTTCTAGTAGCAGTTTTATCTGTAATTTCATAAGCCTTACACTAAATAATGAGCTAACTTCCACCCATTATATCTAAGAAAATTGCTAAAAATGATATTTTAGCAACATCTCAGATGATTGAGTCAATATTCATCAAGTCAAGTGTCAATAGTCAATACGTAAAGTTAATTGTTAAGTTGAATACTAACTGTTTTTTGGAAATTTTGATTCCTCAGGTATTTTACTATATTTTTCCATCATTCTTTGATAAATGGCAGCTGCTTCCTGTGATTCGTAACCATAATCATCCTGATCAGGCTGATGAGGGCCTTCCAAAGTAAACGCTGTATTTTCAGTATCAATGGCATCTGACAAAACAGATTTATTTGCAGATTTAATAACTTTAAGAGTTTTGCGGATTTTATTCATGGCTTTCGAATCTCGCATCGCCATTAACTCGTCGCGTTTCCTCTTTGCATCCAATTCTTTCTGGCGCTCCTCTTCCTCTTTCTTTTGTAGAAATTTTTGAATGTTTGCAGAAAGTCTGTCTTTAGGCTTCAGCTCCTTTTCTTTCTTAGGAGGGTCAAAACGGGCTTTATAGTATGCATTTCCCTAAAATAAGTCAAACTAATGCAACCAATACACATATTTAACATAATAGAACTTTCAAAAATAGTTTAAAACAAAACAAGTAAAATTTAATAATGAACATAACTTCTTTTCTTTTGCGAATTGTAAAGTTTTTGAACTCTTATCACAGATATGCTAATGTTTTGATGCATAGAGAAGTATACACATAAAAGGACTTACAGATGATTTTTGTTGTTGATTGCGTTGAGCAGCTAATAACGTTTCTCGGAACTCCATTTTTGTGTTTTTTAATTAACACTAAATTCCTAATAAGTATACAAAATCATAATACACAAAGTTTCTTAAATAAATTACGATTCTAAATAAAATACGTGTCAAGACCAAAGGGGACACACGACCCCACCATTTTCCAAGTTCCACTGAAAGTAATAGTGGTGTACCTATTGTGTGTTCAAAATTGCACTTTTGTTTAAAACTAGTTAACAAAAATGTATATTTTAATATGAAATAAAATATTAATTAATTAATTTTTTCTCCATAATTTATGAAGTTTATATAACAAACATATTTTTATGAATCGATACTAAATTTTAATTGATTTATAAGTTTGTATCTTTGCCAGAAAAATTGACAGCGAGTCAGCGACTGTCCTGCTCTTCTTGCTCCTTTACGAAGTTTGACGTCTCTGGGACGAAAATGGTTGGTGAACACTAGATATTTTATCCCAAAATTTCATAATAATCTTATTGTGTATATGTGTTTTGTGTTTGATATTACATAGTGGATGATTTTATATAATTGATTCAATGAATATTTCGTGAGAATGTTGTTACTTATTGTTCTAACCTTATGCTTGTCCTGCAGGCAACCTCAAAAAAGAAGACCAGGAAGTTGAGAGGACATGTAAGCCATGGCCATGGGCGCATTGGTAAGCGCTTTATATAATTGTCCCTTTATTTAATAAATATTGTCTGTATACTAGTAAAACAATAATATTTCAGGTAAACACCGTAAGCATCCCGGTGGACGCGGTAATGCTGGTGGAGAACATCACCATCGCATAAATATGGACAAATATCATCCAGGATATTTTGGCAAGGTACAATTGTAAAAGTTTTTTTTTTTTTGTTAAACTTTGTCTAATCTATATTTTGATTTTTCAGTTGGGAATGAGGAATTATCACTTGCGTAGGAATAAGGACTTCTGTCCTGTGCTTAATTTAGACAGATTGTGGACCCTTGTCAGTGAACAAACAAGATTACGATATGCGAATGCCACAGACAAGAAAGTACCAGTCATTAATGTTGTGAAAGCTGTAAGTTTCCTTTTAGTTGTTTTTACATAAAAGCGTTAATTTCCATACATGTCTTTGAATTTATCAATTGATAAAATGTATATGAAGTTAATTCAAAATTGTTTTCTTGCAGGGTTACTACAAAGTCTTGGGTAAGGGAAAACTTCCCAAACAACCTGTTATCGTAAAAGCCAAGTTCTTCTCAAAATCAGCTGAAAAGAAAATTAAAGCTGTCGGAGGAGTGTGCGTGCTGTCTGCATAATTTTAAGCATTAATAAAAACAAAAATTTCATTATTGTGTTTTATTTAAAAATATTAATTCTGAAGGCCATCAAACTGATGTAAATAAATAACAATTACCACTAATTTTAGAATCATTTATTAAAATGTCAAAACACATTTCAAATCATGAACTTTATAAATAAAATAATAAATATGAATTTCAGTATTAGCCAAAAATACAATTGTAAAACATTTTAATCACTCGTTTTGCACCTTAGTTTTAATGTATCTTATATTAATTGGAAGATAATATGGCATATTAATTCATTCTTATATAAAGGTAATAAATATTAATTGTATGAGAACTAATAAGCTAGAACAGAGATCTCTTAACTAAGCCACGGCAACTCCACTGTTCAGATTACTTACGTTAAGACAATCTAAATGGATTATACTCATTTGATGTAGACCCTAGTTTGGGAGACCACTGAGCTAAAGGATTATAAAAATTTAATAAGCGTAAATTATTGCTATATTATTAAAAGCGTAATTCTTTATTGTACTAGGTTTTCATTAAGATTAATTCATTGTAGGATGATCAGTCTAATAGAATACTTATAGTGTTAAGTATAAATAGTTACAGTATGCGTTGGTGCCACAACTGGCTGTGGAGGCGGCTGCGGATGTGGCTCAATAGGTCTGGGCTTATTCTTTTTACGAGCAGCGTCACTTTCTGCATAATACATCCCTAGTCTAGTTTTTATTGCTGCCAATGCCGCACCATTAATTTCATCATGAAATATATTAGTGTACCGCCACTGTTTTACAAGAGGACCCCGCTTTTTCTCTTTTTTTACTTTAATTTTCTCAGGTTTAACAAGACTATTACTCATCTCTGGTGAGGTTTGAGTGAATGGAGGAGGTTGAATTGCAATTGGTGCATTTTGTAATGGTTCACTTTTTGTTTGAAGTACAATATATGCAGTTTGGCCCGGCCGTGGTGGGGCAGTGGGCTGCAGCAAAGTGATAGGTCCAGCTTGAGGCTGATAATAATTTGTTGGTCCTCCAGATGCTATAGAAGCAGTTGAATACTGGCTCTGAGAAAAGTAATTTTCAGCGATATTAACCAGATGACCACTGCCAGGATAAGCCAGTGGAGCATAAGAATTATCTTGTGATTGTGTTTGCTGCTCAGGTTGTGATGGCTGCAATGAGTCATGAATAGGGATATCACTGTTTCTTTTAGATTTTGGCATCGTTGCAGTTATATTGTCAGGATCATAAGTCTTGATATAATCTTTCCACATTTTTGATATATTAATTTCTAGACCAGCTATTTTGTCCAATCGAATAAAATCTTTTAGACGATGTGTATGAACTATTGAATAAACATGATTTTTAATTTGATCTACAACACCTTGTGGCAATCTTATTTCTCCTGATCTGCGATGACTATTCTTCCCTCTATTATCACTTGGAAACATGACACCATCATCCATCTTTTTGCACAGGACTCTCACTTTTCTTTCAGTAATTGCATGAATATTCTTAAAAGCAGTTTGACATACCTGAGTTTCCCGACCCCTTACTCTAACATAATATTCAAAAGTGCATGTTCTGCGACTGCTAGATTTAACTCTTTTTCTTTTAACATCAACCTGACGCATGAGACCAAATAAATAAGCGTTTTGTTCGTCATGAGTTTTCATGGAGTAAAAACCTTGAAAAGTTTTCATTCTTATTTCTTCTGGGATTTTTTCGAAGCATCTTCTTCGGCAATTACAATCACCTCCAGGACGTTTTGGTGGTATAAGCTTTCCATTTGCATTCACGTATTCCAAACCGGCAATTCTCAATCGCTTTTGTTTTTGTTTGTGCCATTCTGTAAAAAATGCGTTTACGTGATAAATATAGTATAATTATACTTATATGTGGCACATATTATAAATTAAGACCTAATTAATTGATCCTTCCGCCGTACATAAATAAATAAAAATAATACTCTGAAAGGGATGTGCCAAAATTTTAAAACTTTACATAAAAGTATCGAGAACGCTTGAGATATACGTGTCAAGAAAGTAATAAGAGTCAAACACTGGTTGGGCTTCCGACTATCGCACAATGAAAACTTTATAATACTAACACTCACATGTATACAATATTACGAGGATTGTCGTAGAATTACAAAGTATTTCTTACCTTCTGGATTTCTAATACGTCGTTTCACAACTTTCCCGTTTTTATTCAACTTTACTTTGCGATCAACATTTGAGACATCCGCCATTTTAATACCGAAGCGGGCTCTACGCTCATAACCAAACAATCGTAACAACCAAAAGCGCCAAAATATATTTTAAGTTCATTATAAATGTATATTTATTAACTAACAAATAACGAGAAATTAAGTACTAAGAGCTATTATTTATTTTTTTCGTAAAATTACATTTACAATGTTCAAAAAGGCTAAATGCAAAATCTAAACGTTTACAAACCTTTACGCGGTAAATTTAAGCTACTTTGAAGAAATTTAAATTTAGGATTTATACGTTTTTTTAGACAATTAACGCAGCAATTATAAAGGTGTAGTAAAATTACATTTTAGGTATATTTTAACAAATTTTATTTATGTATTAATCAAATGAATATAATAATTAACACGAATTCGTCAACCAACTAGTTTCAGTTAAATTTGTAGATGTAGAACAAAACGAATTTGCAACGGGTGTATTTGTAGGGAAAGCTATAATTCTTAATTCACCAGCTTCAGAAATGTGAAGAGCGTTACTCAGCCTTTGACCATACATTGTATATCCTGGAGTTTGTATAGCCCCAGTGATTGGATTGAAAGTACCACAACGAGATTTGGCTAAAATACACGATGTCACGTTTGTGTAAAATCGTACATTATCGTCATCATCTTCAATATCTACACCAGTTCTAGCTTCTCGCGTGCATTGTATTATCTAAAAACATTGCAACACAAATAAAAATGGACAATTCGTGAAATGTTTAAAATGAAAACATTTAGATAATACCAAATTAAGTGAGTTAGTTCTTCTTAAACATCTAACGAAATCACAATATCCCATGTAACAACCAGATGATTGGACATTTAATGCTGATGTGGACAACGCCTAAAATTAATTTTTTTTATTATTTAAATTGCATTAAACGACATGCCGTAATAAAATATCTTTGTGTTCTCCCAAACACATTAAAATAATACTAACCATTATGCCAGCAGCGCAATTTGAGTAACTTGTATTGGACAGAAATTGTAACGCGCATAGACTCAGCGCACTTAATTCTTGAGGGCCCTAAAATAATTAATTATATCATTAACTTAGTAACATATAGGTACATTAGGTTGACGTACCTCTGGCAAAGACGTAACTCTGGAAAAACACGTTATACAATCATCCCTCACTGTAACGTTAGTGGGCTGAGCTGTACTACATACTAAATTCAATAAATTTTGTAATTGTGCTCTGTGGAAATAAACGTCATTTCAATTACTAACCGATAATTAACCATAAATTATATATATTTACATACCCATTCGACGGACATAAAGCAGCTAATTTCTGGGTTTTCCATTGTAATATTTTATTTTTAACATCAGTAAAATCAAATAATCCGTTTGATATTGCGCCTGTGAACTATAAAGTATAACTGTTACTATTTATAATTGAAATTAAAAACAAATGAAATAAACAATATCAAGTGTCAAATGACGAGGTAAACCATCACCTTTTTCGATAAGAAATTAAGTAAGATCTTATAGTAATGTTAGTTAGCACTAATAAATTGGTGCGTATAATAAAATGGAATTATTTCTGACCTCGCTAAAATTAGGCACATGGTCTTTCCATTGTAAAATATTCTTGATTTCGTTTATATCAAAAAAAGTACACTCTAGTCCGATCTGTTGAGAAATTTAACCCTAATAAGCATTGCTAATAAGTAAACAATCTTATTGTTTTAAATTGAATAATAACTTACAAATAAAGCTAGTAGGAGGCCATAATGTGTTTCCTTCATACTGTTATAACTTAAACTCCGATTGATACTTTAAAAATGATGTTAAAAACCGTTTACAGTTCTACTATTGAGATGTGAATGAGCAATGAAAGCATATTTATAACTTATGCCTTATTAACTGATTTAACGATAGATATTTTAGAAATATAACAAAAACTATTGTGCCATGCATATAATAGAAGCAGTTATGTAATTGGGTCTCGCAAATTAACACATTCATCCGTAGTTATGCACCAGAACCACATGCGCCTAACAATAGAAGTTTTCAAATCGTCGTATATCTATTTGCTATAACTAAGGGTAGGTAGGTCTGGCAATCGATAATTTAATGACGACTCAGTTGCGCATTTACTTCGCTTCGGACAGCACCTATTGTTTTCGAGCTTTCGACGAAGACGATTCCTTCCGGTTAGTGCATTGGAACTTTTAAACAATTGTAACCAGCGAAATCTCCTAATCCGTTGTAAACATAAAGTAATATGACCGTGTTACATTCCTTTCATTGGTGTTGTACAATGAAAATGTATTGTAACTTGTAATGTCAACAATATTACGTTAATATTTCAATATTTTCTGTGGTGAGTTTAATTAAGGAACAATTATATTATACAATTCATATTATTAGCTTGTTGACCAGCTATTAATTTTTAATTGAATAATCAATAGTAATTGATTGTGTTATGTAAGAAATATGATACGCGGGCACATCACTATTTTGTTGAAAATTGTCGAGGTAATCGATGTGCGGTGAGAGCGGTTTCGTAATTTTCAATTAAATTTTATTTAATTTGTTTTTGTTTTGTTATAATGATTCAAGGTCGCTCTAATGTGAGTAACAATTGGAATAATAAAGCGCGCGTTTAAAATGACGCTGAAATAACCTATTTTTTGTCGCAGGAACTTCCAGATTTTCAGGTCTTTCGAACAGTAATCAAATACTGTTTGATTATAATAATCGTTCCTGTTGCTGCGTTCTTTTTGTCCAAGAGTATTTTATTCGATGGAATTCTTGGAGTGCAACCGGTTACTAGCAGCGTTTATTCCGCAGTAGTCGCTGTTATAGTTTTGCATGTGACTCTGGGTTTGTACATCTACAAAGCCTACGGTGAAACCGATAAGCCTTCGAAACCAGTTAAAGTGGATTAAGTACTTAATATTTATAACTTTAGTATTAAGAAACTCGTAATTTAATTATTAAGAGAGTCACAATGGAGAATTCATATTCTAAAGGACAACTGTTGCAAGTTCACACGAAAAATAATGAAGTATTTGAAGGTAGATTTTACGGTATTAGCAAGGATAAATCTAAAATTTCTTTATATGGCATCAAGGAGAGTGACAAAGGTGAAGAAACTGAAGGCATATGCCACTATTATGAATCTGAAGTCAGAGACATAGTGAAATTGCAAGATGTTGATGATCTCACAAAAAGTTTGAATAAACATCTCAGAATTAGTGAAAAGGATTGTGAAGAGATATTCAAGGTATCCACAATGTATGTGTATGTTAATCAGATAGACAGTACTTTTCACAAGGCTGTGGAGGACTTGGGTGAATACAGTTACATAGCCTTGAGTACCGATGGGGCTTCTATGGGCAGAAAATGCAACATGCCCTTCCTAGTGCTGTCGACTCCCACACAGATTTACATATTTGATATACAAGTTATGCAGGATAATGCCTTTGATGCTGGATTGAGGAAATTGCTTGAGAGCACATTTCCAAAGAAAATTATACATGATTGCAGGAAAATATCAGATTGTTTATTTCATAAACATAAAGTTGAATTGAAATCTGTTTTTGACACACAGGTGAGGTTTATAATTTTATTGACTACTAAGGTCAAACTCAGAAAAGTCAGAGCAAAATTAGCCTTTATGGTAATGCAGCAGACTGTTTCTCTATATTACAGTGCAATTGTTATGGAATACAAGCAATTTTCATTGTGTCTCTGTAAATTACTTTTAATGAAGCAAATTTGTTCAGAATGTTTTAACGAAACCATATTAAATTGTAATGTCATGGTATCTATTTTGAAATATATGATATTTTACCATAGGCATGCTTGACTCTGGTGCTTAATAATAATTTAAAGATGCTGATCTGATTTTTTTTTTGTATTTTCAAGGTTGGTGATCTCATTATTACAAAAAACAAAAGAGGACATTTACCAAACAATGTGAATACATTACAAGAATGTCTTAATGTATATTTAGGACTGCCACTTAACACTATCGAAGACAAGGTATATATTTGACTTAATTCACATTCTTAACAATATAATATATCAAATGGATTTTACCCTATAATGTCAGATCTGTAGATAGAAAACCATCTAATCTATTTTTGTAGCGCAGCTGAGCTATTTGTGAACAGATTTTACTCATTTTTAATAATTAGGTTTTATCAAAAATTTGATTATTATTATTATAGGTATAATTTGGAGTAATTGTAGTTATGACAAAAAGCCAGATTAGATTTAACCATAATAATACAAAGTCTTAAGTTAGTTAATAGTTATTCATGTTGAAAACTCGATCAGTAATTAGAATAATTTGATTGATTGCTTTCAGCTGGATATTGTTCAGTGCTCTGAGCGCCCTCTACCTAAGTCCATAAAAGATATGTTGGCCAAGAATATAGCATTTCTTCATAAGCTCTCTGAATATATCAGTGATGAAATGAAACTACCATTTTTGAGAGGTGTCGAGTGTTTCATGGATAATTTACGGTCATGTGATTATTATAAAGCTTGGGACCTTTGTGGCAAACAGAACCAACTGCCAAAGGAATTTAAAAATGCAATTGAATATTAATTTTTACACATTCCATTGTTATTTAGAATTATATCAGTTTTGGTTATTTTTTGGTTTCTTTTTATTTTTTTGATAAATATTTATTTATCCTTTATTTCCTTTTTATAATTATATTTTTTTTTTATACAAAACGACATAATAACAAGAAAGCTGAAGGTTCGCTTCTTTAATTAATATTATTTATTAATGCAAAGATCTGCGATTGGTTGAATAGTAAACTTGAGGACAAATCAATAGTGTCTTGTCCACTTTGTCTTTCTAATTGCCACATACGTTGATTTACAAATAAAGGGCGGAATGGGCGAAAAGGCAAAAAAGTCCTTAATCTGAAAATATTTTAGGAGATTGCATGCTTGTGTGGTAAAAGCTTTTCGAGAAAAAAGATAATCCTATGTGCTTACAATGTATATGTAGTTTAGGTTTATAAATGAATTTTAGTAATATCAGAGAAAATTACTGACAAATGAAATACCAAGCATTTCAGCTCTATATCTGCTGGTTAAATTAAGATTAATTTATATCAGTTTTTAATCTTTGAAAGTTGAAGGCATATTTAAATCACACGATTTAACCTTAACCTTGTAAATTTGTTGGCATATCTTTTTATAATTATCACTTATTATAAGCTTAATATTTAGGAAGTAAGAAAATATTTTCGTATGGGATTTACGGCTTCTAATATAGCTTATGGGCTAGAAATAACTAACTCACCAAGTATAGGCAATTTTTCTGTCATCTTTCTAATATCTAAAGCTATAAGCCTTTGTAAACATGGAGCTTTGCTTTTAATAAATTATTTGTGTGAAATTTATTGTTTTATTTTAAAGTATACAGAAATAATAACAACTAGTGTAATAAAATAAATATATTCTATATATCAAGTAAAAATCTATTTGTGTAAAACGCGAGGCCTTCTATCGTGTCGTCACGGCAAGCTAACCCTCTCCGTTCAGTTGTTAACAGATGTTCCCGCGCTAGAACAACTGCAACTCCGCTTATTTGCGACAACTTCTCTGCTGTTAGGAAACCATGAGTCTCCAACTGGAAAAAGATCAACCTTGTTATTCAGAAAAGTTACTTTTTTATTGTCATTTTTATTATGTGTAATTCCATATCCAATGAGAAACCAAAACAAGAGTATTTTTCTTATCTAAGATAATTGATACATATTCGATTGTAGCTGAATTGTATCTATGACTTACCAATTCGCAAGTACTTTTAGCAACTTCTTCATCCTTTTGCGAATTCAATTGTAATACACATGCCCCACTCGGAAATTTTCTAAGCGACATTGGAGCACCTATTTTTTCTAATAATCTAAAAAATATAAATGCTTATATTTCGAGATATGGTGAAGCAATAGAACCCATTACTTTTACTTCTTTATATACTACATACTTGCAAGCATTTAATAAATCTTCAGGAGAAACGAGCTCTAATCCTCTGGCGCGATTCACTCTGCACCAAACGTCAGCTAAGGACATCATACCACCATTGTCCTGAAAAAAAAAAACCAACTTATTTAAGTACTTAAAACTTACTGTCATGTTTATTTTAAGACAACATCAATACTTTCAAAAACTTTACAGCCATTGTATACACAGATATTTATTAAGAATATCATAATGCAGAACAATACTATATAGATTTTCTCTGTTTTGGCAAATAAAGTAATAGCAAACTAAAATACTACAAAAAGGATTGCCTTTATTTAAACATATTTGGAGTTCTATCTATGTTGCATTTGTTGTCACATGTTTTTATGTATCATATTAATTTCTGTATATTTTACCTACTTTTTAAGGTTAATAAATACTTTACCATTAATACAGAAACCATGATATCAGAGATTTGTTGTGCTAACCCCATACAATATTCAGAATCACTTCTAAATGTGTCCCTGGTAACGGGATCATCAATGCCTAAACTCATTAAATATGATTTGAATCTAACTGTATCATCTTCAGAAATATCACCCTGTTTTTCCTGGAAAATTTAAAACCTAGTTTATTTTTTCATTCAATCCAAGGGGTACAAATTGTACAGCCTAATCAAATTACTCATCAGCTCTTTTGGTATAGCAAAGTATATATATATTTTTAGTAACAATAAATGCTATTAAAGATTATATTATGACAAAATAAAAACAAAAGAATTTTATTACTAATTTAAAAGAATTTATGTTGCCTATACTATAGGCATTTATTTAGTTAAAGAAAATTTCACAGTCTTGTTTTTATAATGACCATGATGGTTGTAATGCTTTAAAAAGATTTGATTAAATTAATCAAAATATACACTGCAGTTATCCCTAATAGAGATTTTAAAATTATTTAAGTCATGCCCGCAGATAACTTCAGATAGTATATTATTAGTTAAAAAAGATGTAAATAACAAAGCAAAACTTACTCGAATTTTATTAGAAATGGTTTTGGATATTTGTACCATATCTTTTGCTTTTTGCATTAAATTTGTTAAGTCTTGAAATGCAATTGTTATACTCTCATCTGTTTCTTTGTGTTTTTCTTCAATGCTTCTCTCAATTCCAACTAAACCTGATCTTATTTTAGAATTATGTGGAAGAATTGGCACTGATGGACTAGAGTTTAGGCTGCTGGATGATGATGACATGCTGCTCTCCCATGCTTTAGCAGCAACTGCTTCATTTAGAGCTTTGAGAAAAATTGGGTCTATGCCATCTTTAAAAGAAAATTTTACAAAATGGTACGGGCTGAACACAGCTGGGCCTGGAATTTTGCCTGAAAGTAATTTATTAGAATAATTACTGTAGCTAAACCTCAAATATAGGCAGAAGCTAAATAAAGAACTTAAAAATCGGATTGTTATAAATACCTGGTAAGGCAGGACCTAAATGCATAATGATCCTCTTAGGCCCGCCAAGACCAAAAACTCCGCCACTTTCCTCTTCCATGCAAAATATGTAAAATAAATTAAGAGACAAACAAACATGACCTTTAGGTATATCTCCCGGTTTTCCCCATATGATTCTATGAGACGTTAATACGACTTCACCATCAGTAAATTTGGTCTGAAAAGAAAGTATTGATTTTGTTTTTTCTTTTCTAAAAAACGTAATACAGAACCAGCTCTTCTGATATATATTCACTTCTCACTTTGTCCTCTCCATCATAAATCTTCACATTTTTGTCCCTTTTTAAGTATTCTTCGCCTTCAACTAAACGAGCCTCTATATATTCAAATCTATCCATTTTTTCCTTTATATATCTAACGCTCATACATTATAAAAACTATTACTCAAATAATTTTAAACTCCACAGCTCACATAGTATACCAATTCACGTTTCAACCACGGGCAGTTACTGATGAAAATAGTATGTGAATATTTCTCTTGTCTGTGGTAGCTGATAGCTGTCAGTCGACTTAACACATGTTGCAGTTGTCATTTAGAATTGTCAAGTCGTGCGTCGTCGTGCGCTTGCGTAAAAGCGAAAGGCATGAATTTGAAAAGAGAGGCTAGTTAGCTAACCTATAATTATTTCGCTAAGTATTTCGTTTCATTGGACAATTGTAATATTAGCCTTGAGTGTTTAGTATCTGAAACAAAGTGTTTAGTTTGATGAATATGGCAGATCCTAAGGATTTATTGTTACAAAAAATTCAAGAACAAGGAGATTTAGTCCGGAAATTGAAGGCAGAAAAACAGTCTAAAGACAAGGTATTTAAGTTGCTCTTTTGTATAATCTTTTGCTTTATATATCTTCTTTTAGAATGGCGTTAGTTCTTTTCATAAAGTCTAAACTTACAATTCTTTGTAGGTAAAACAATCAAAAAAAGGTGGCAAAATCGACCTACATCTTTTAAACAATCATTTCTCAACATACAGTTACATTTGCGGTTACATGCCGTCCAACATGGATGTAATTTTGTTAAAACATTTGAATGATCTATTAGTTGATAAAAAAGTTTTAGATACTTTCATGCATTTAAGAAGATGGTTCTTCCATATTCAAAGTTTTAGTGCGTCTGAGATATCAGTGCTACCTAAGACTGAGCCACCAGACATTATGATTAAAATGGGACTTCCCTTTGATGGGTTGGACGACCAGGTGGGTCCGGTAGACTAGGGTGTAGTCTGTTAGGTGATCTGTGCTTAACTCTACTCACAATTTTAATTACAAATATGTATTAATTGTGCAAATTGTAAAGCTAGTAGTTCATTGTAGTGTTTGCATGTATTATTTGGCACTTTTTATTTTAATTAAAGGAGCACTTTCATTAGTAGTAGAATGAATCTAAATGCTTGAACATGATGAAACAGTTTTCTTTCTTTACTCTTTCCCTATACAGTTTCCTTACATTTCTGTTCCTCAGGAGTACGACCATACCCTCAATACACAGTAATTACTTATGTTTTTATATTAGTTTAAAATTAAAATATCAAACAGTAACTTCATACATGCATACAATTAAATATAAAAATATAAATTACATTTTCTAGTCCTCTTGACTGATATTATCTAGTATTTACAAATTCATACATTAAATTTACATCTCCACTTATGTAGGCATGAACTAATCCTAATGCTTCCACTTATGCCTTCAGAACAGTTTACTTGTCTATGAAGTGGATACTAATTTATATTTACAAAAGCATTCCAAAAATACTTGCATATAATGTTTAAAATGTTTACTATCATATTAATATAACATTACTAGCTTTTATCCGCGGCTTTGCTCGCATTTAAGTCATTAAATAAGTATCAGAGAAAATTTCAATAGAAATGAACCAATATGATAGCTATATTTTCTTGTTTGGCTGGGATTATCAATTTTAAAAAATTACTACATACAATGATCTTTTAAAAACCTAAAAAATTTTTTTTAATAAATAGTTCCTATGTTCATTCTAGTACCTCCAAAAATAAGTGTACAAAGTTTCATGATGATCGGTTAAGTAGTTGTTGCGTGAAAACGTAACAAACAAACTCACATTCACATTTATAATATTAGTAGGGATTAATAAGTAGAAATTAATAGAGTTTAATAATAATTTAATAGGTATATGTTAAAATTATAAATTTTCTATCTTTTCCGGTAACACCTTGATTACAAAAGTGGTGACCGACAAAAGCTTTTTGGCTGTATTTGTGGCAAGTGAGAGCAAATCGAGCATGGCCGCTGTAGTGTTAAGATTTCACAACACTCTGACTAAGTCACAGTTGCATAAACTGTCTTATTGTAGTTTTTTTACTAGACTTTCGTCAACATCTAAACCTCAGGTACTCACTGTGTTTGCAGCTATTTTGTAGAGTTTTAGAATTATCTGGAATGTCTAGGTGGTGTTGGCTTTATTATTATAGGTTTTTGGTCAAAGTTATTAAAGAGTAGGTTGTAATAAATAATCTTGTTATTTCATAGGATATTATTATCTTTTTATTACTGTTACACAATATTCTGTGTTAAAAATTTTTTTTCTTGCTAAATAATAAGTTCTTAAACTTTATAGTAAATGCGTAAAGTCATACATTCTCATTAATAGATGTATTTTTTTTACATAATGTACAATTTATCAATTCTTTTAATTAATGTTCTTTTTTTAATTGCATGTTTGTTTGTATGTTTAGTTTAATATATGTGTTATAATGATTATAATCTTTAAAGTATAATATAAATATTTTCAAACCAATGAATTTCCTTATCTCTTACGTATTTCAACTTTTAATAGGGCTTGTAATTTTATACGGCGAAGTATTGCTATTTAATTTCGTGAGCGTTCCACGTTTAATTAAATTACCTGCATTAGTGATGTAATTTAAATTAGATAATTGTATAATTGATCAAATCTTTTTTTTAAGATAGTTGGTCGTTGCCGGTAACGAAACCAAATTAAGCCTTCGAATTTAAGTTGCGTTTTAGTAGTTTTCTACTCTAAACAGTTTTCTAAATTAACTGACGTCACTACCAAAGAAAAAATTGATTGTAAACTAGTTTTTTTAGATATCTTATTTAAGGGTTAATGATCTGTATTAAATATAAATATGTAGATGTCGTTATTATGCCTCATCTTGCTGTTTAAGGCTGTCCGCATAGTAACACAACTAGAACCGTACATTTTTGTAAATATGCGAGTATACATTTGTACCTCGTGAACGATTGATTAATTCATGTCCGGATTAAAAACAGTAATGTATAGCGTTTTGATGATAGGCCGATTTAATTAGCGTTGTTATAATGTCTATGCACTTGTTTTACATTGGCATTTATTGGATAGTTCTCTGGTTCTAATAAAAAAGTATAGGCGTTTTAATGAAAGTCAAAATATTTTAACTTTTAAGTTCAAGGATTTTATTTTGTGAATGAGAGCAAGTTTAAAATTAAGTCCTTGACATCCAAACTACTGGTTTTGGCAGTGTAACAAATGCAGTGACTTGGATGATGAAATTATTTAGTATATTGCGGATGAACAGTTTCTTGGTGACTTGGAAATAAGTTCATTCACAGTAGGTACACACGCACACACACACGTGCGGGCTTAACGGGTTACTGTGCCAATGTGCTAATATAAATAGTTTTTATTGCTTGTATTCTATAATGTTGTGTTGTTATCTAACAAATTATCCTTTAGTAAGTTTATCAAAATAACTTTTTTGTACCTATATTTATTACTACTATTGATTTAAATTTTAATACGCTCAAATGTAATAGAATTGATTCTTGTTTCTTATTGCCTATATAAGAACTGGGATAGACATTCGTTCTTTCTTTCGGACATGAACAGTGGTCTTAACACTATATGTCTTTGTAAGGTCTTTAAAAATGTGTATTAAAGGCAATTTAAATTTTAGATTGGCGAGGAAGTAGCGAAACTGTTAGATCTTAAAGCGAAATTGGTCCAAGAGGAGAAAGGCGATGTTGCCCCACACAAATTCGTGTTAAAAACGCCGAAGGGTACGAGAGACTATACCCCTCAGCAGATGGCAATACGGAATGGTGTGTTGCAGAAGATTATCGAAGTCTTCAAAAGGCATGGCGCTGAATGTATTGATACACCAGTTTTTGAGTTAAAGGTATATATATCTGTTACTTATATTTTGAAGTAAGTCTCCTAATCTTCTGAGGTTTATCATCAAATCCTGGATTTTTATAAATTATATATTTTTTTTCTTTTATTTATTATTTCTGAAAATTTAAGTCAAATAAAGTTTTAAATGATAGATTAATGTAACTTTAATATTAATGATACTTATAATTTATATTTAATAGAATAAAATAGTGACCTATATTGATTATTTCATACACAATCGCATTGGTTAAGTCAAAGGTTATGAAATTGTACAAAGTAGTACGCAGGCGAGTTTTATGTACTAGTAGTCTTTCTTTTTAGTTTTTGCCTTTTTGTTTTGATTGTTCTTTTGTTTTTTTCTTTTCTAATTTTAATTTTATTTAATTTTAGCGTTCAATTTAATTTTATTGAATTGTTTAATAGCAGTTTTTTTTGTTAATTAAGATGGCCTTAAACATTTATGATCATACAACGTTTAAGTGTTAATTGTTGTTTGCAATCAGTGTACATTGTAAATTGTAATTATATTTTTTACAGGATGTATTAACTGGCAAGTACGGCGAAGATTCCAAATTGATTTATGATTTGAAAGACCAGGGCGGCGAGATCCTATCACTACGTTATGATCTAACTGTACCATTAGCAAGATATTTAGCTATGAATAAGATTAATAATTTAAAGAGATATCACATAGCTAAGGTGTATAGGCGAGATAACCCTGCTATGACACGAGGAAGATACAGGGAGTTCTATCAATGTGTAAGTTGTATATTGTTTAATCTGCATTTATATTTTTTAATTCTCGTAATAATTAGCGTGTCAGCTTCTAGCGAAGCGGTCAAGACTAAAAAAAAAAGAAAAAATTAAGTGCGATTTTTTTTCTTTTTTCAAATCTTATAGGAATTTCGTTTTCAATCGACGTCATAATTTTATTTATAGTCGCTTCTTTAGCACACTTGTATAAATAAATGAATTTTAGCAATTCTTGAGCTATGCGCTGTTTATATAGGTTATTGTGTGTACGTTTTGAAACCAATATGCTATAAACATTTTTTGGCTTAGATATTCTACTTTTATTTTATTACATAACAATCTACGTCCTTGAAGTACCTAAGAAAGTCATAAGTTTTAAAATATTGACTTAAGTCATTCTTTGAGTCATTAATAAAAAATACCAGCCCTTAAACAATATATATGGTTTTATATTACCAGATAAAATGTTTTAAATTGTTTACAATTTTTTTCAGGACTTCGACATAGCAGGTCAATACGACCCTATGGTCCCAGACGCAGAGTGTCTCAAAGTTGTTACAGAAATTTTAGATGCTTTGGATATTGGCAAGTATGTGTTAAAAGTGAATCATAGAAGACTGCTCGATGGCATGTTCGAGGCTTGTGGCGTTCCTGGTGATAAATTCCGATCTACTTGCTCTTCAGTTGATAAGTTAGACAAGGTAATTTGACTTATGTTTTATACTTGTTAACATAACGGCCAACTGCTAAAACGATGACGGGTCAAGTGACTCCAAAAGTTTTAAAAAAGGAAACGGTCTTAAGACTTTCTTTACTAAATTACTGTTTAAACTTCTCTAGAAATAACTATATTTATATATTTTTTATTAAATTCCAGTCGCCATGGGAGGAAGTGCGCACAGAAATGATAAATGAAAAGGGTGTGACGGCAGAAGCAGCGGATCGCATCGGTGACTACGTGAGACTGAACGGTGGCGTAGAACTTACAACGAAGCTAATGGAAGACGAGAAGTTATCAAAGAGTAAAGCTGCTATTGAAGGTCTCCAAGGAATGAAATTGTTACTGCATTATTGTGACTTGATGGGCCTTAAAGATAAGATACTCTTTGACTTGAGTTTAGCAAGAGGTCTCGATTATTATACTGGTGTTATTTATGAAGCTGTTCTAACAGGTTAATATGATTTATTTATGTGTGACTTTGATAGTGGCCGTTAGATGGCGCTAGTTCATCATATATCTCATATCATTTTTAATGATTTAACATGTTTGTGTTCGAATATTCCCATATTCATAACATTATGACTGCAACAGTTAATGTAAACGTAATTTTCAGAACCAATTAAAATTGGTAATGAGGAGCAGACAATTGGTTCTATTGCTGGTGGTGGAAGATATGATAACCTCGTTGGAATGTTTGACTCTAAAAATAAACAGGTAATGGAGTTAAATGATTTTATATTAAGTCTTAGCTGGACTGTCGTCGGTTTCAAGATGCATAACACTCCAGACTATCACATAACACTAGTCTTTTATATACTATAACTTGAATACTGTTTTTTCATAAGGAATCTTTTTTATCAGTAGTAGGCGAAAACACTTTCACCTTTCTATTCAAACTTCTTCTTCCCAGAATATTTGGAAGGTTCTGCGCTCTTTAGGCGTAGGTAAAACACAATCCCATTGCCTCTCATCAGTAGACATTAATGGTCTCAATCAACATTTCTCTTCTCTTCCTACTTCCATCGATCCTGAACTGAAAGCTGCCACTATTTCACAAATTGATTCTTCTGTTCCTCCTTGTTGTGATTCCTTCTCATTTAACCCTGTGCACAGCCATGAGGTAAAAAAGATCATACTTTCTATTTCCAGCAAAGCCATGGGTAATGACAATATTAGTCGCTCTTTACTCATTCCTCTCTTGGATACTCTGCTTCCTTATATAACTCACCTTATCAACTTCTCTCTCTCCTCCGGCTCTTTTCCAAATCTTTGGAAAAGCAGCTACATCATTCCTATTCCTAAAAAGAGCGATTTTTCCAATTTCAATAATCTCAGGCCTATTTCCATTCTTCCCTACTTGTCTAAGGTCCTTGAACGGGTAGTCAATCATCAGTTCACCGTCTTTCTTAACAAAAATAATTTGTTTAACCCGTTTCAATCCGGCTTTCGATCTTCCCACAGTACTAGTACTGCTCTTGTGAAAATCACAGATGATATTAGACAAGCTATGGACAAGCGAAACCTTACTCTTCTCATTCTTCTAGATTTCAGTAATGCTTTCAACTGTGTAGATCACGACATTCTCTTAGCTATGCTCCATTCCCTCAACATCTCCCAGAATGCTATGCAGTGGTTCGAGTCTTTCCTTCGGGGGCGCCGACAACGCACTCGCATAGACAACTCTTTCTCTGATTGGTGTCCTGTAAACGCAGGACTCCCTCAGGGTAGCGTATTATCCCCACTTCTCTTCTCTGTTTTCATTAATACTATTCCTAAAGTGATTCGCTTCTGTTCCTACCATCTGTACGCCGATGATTTGCAGCTTTCCTTGAGTTTTAGTCTTGGTGACGCTCATGACACTTTTTTGCAAGTGAATAAAGATTTGGAGTCTGTGCTCCTGAAATCTAAACAGCTAGGACTACTGGTTAACGCCAGTAAGACGCAGGCTATAGTTGTCGGTTCTAGACAGTTGGTAAGTAGGTTCAACTCGAGTACTGCACCATTGCTGATGCTGGACAACTCACCATTGCAATTGTGCGTACGTGTGAAAAATTTGGGTCTCCACATAAGTCATGATCTCACATGGAACTTCCATGTGGCTGAAACTTGCAGAAGGGTCTACAGTGTAATGCACTGTCTGAAGCGCAACCAACACTTCATACCTCAATCGGCAAGGCGTATGCTTGTTAAGTCCTTAATTTTCCCCCTTATCGATTATGCCGATATCTGTTACCCAGATATTACTGAAGAACTTCTTAACAAGCTGGACAGACTCCTTAACATGTGTATTCGCTTTGTTTTCTGTTTGCGTAAGTTTGATCATGTGTCTAATTTTCGCGATGAGCTCATGTGGCTTAATATACGTTTCCGCAGATCCTTCCATCTTCTTTATAACCTTTATAACTTCCTTTACAACCCTAATGCCCCCAAGTACCTGAAAGATCGCTTTAAATTTCTCTGCGACGCACACGATCGTCCACTTCGTTCCACACAAAGCAAGCAACTTCAAATCCCTACCCACTCTTCCAGTCTTTACGCAGATTCCTTTACTGTGGCTGCTGCTCGCCAGTGGAACAGACTGCCTCTTGTGATCAGACAGGCCGCCACCATAAACAGTTTTAAAAACAATCTCCATAAGCACTTCCTACATAAACAGAATAACAAGATCCTTTGACATAATTATAAGTATATTTATATTGTCATATTATATTTATTTGGTGTAATTATTTATTAATAATCAAAATTATTTGTGTATTTTACTTATACAAGTAAATATTTCAGACGGAACAATCATACAAGAAGAATCCGAAAATGCTTAATCAACTTCAACACTGCGAAGAGAATGGGATACCATTCGCGTTGATACTCGGAGAGACAGAATTGAAGCAAGGGATTGTTAAAATAAGAAACGTCATTACTAGAGAAGAGGTCGACGTGCCTAGAGATCAACTTGTGAAGGAAATAAGATGTAAACTGAATAGTATTAGTAACATTTCGAATGGGCTTACATCATAATGACGAGTCGATGAAGCCGCTTACGACATTTTACGACTACACTCTGCTTTCATATACATTGTATCATATGACCTTTTGTGCTTAGACGAATTTATTTTATCTGTGTAATATTTAAGACTTTAAGTTGCTAACCAATAACGGGGTTTATTTCATTCGTCTCCTCTATGAATTGCTATATTTATGTTTCTCTTTAATGCAGAACTGAAGATAAGAGATTATTTGATATTTTGTTTTATTTTCATTTCAGAGTGTAGTTGTATCGTGGCTTTTGTAAGTCGGAACTAAAATATTAAATTATTTTATAGAAACATTTAATTATTTATTATTCAGGCTTTTTTTGCATTTGTTTTTCTTTTATTTTGTGAATAAAAACAGGCTATGAAGGTTCCATGTTATTAGCATTTAATTTATTATTTAGTTCAATATATTTTTTTTAGCTTTTATTTCGTCTGAGTGTTAAAAATAGGTTTTAGAGTTTCTCAAATAAATCGTGTCATCCAGATGATTGTGTAAACTTTTAAAATAATTAACTCATTATTTTCCTGCTTTAGAACTAAGAATTGAAGGATTAGTAATTTATTTAGTTTTCTTTTAATGATATATTGATTTGTTTAAATAAATATAAATATGTATGTTTTGGTACAATAAATTATTTACGCTCATTTTGGTTGTTTCATTTAAATTAAACTTCTTTTATGATGAATAAAAAAATTGTAAATTGTATTCCTTGCATCGTAATTAAATTATAAACATTACTAGGAATACATTTTAAAAGAAAATAGTTTTTATCTTTTGTTATTCTTTGATCTGAATATGTACTGATTCAAGTATATTCTGGATTTCTTGACGTTGCTATGTTAGTAAATGCAAATACTTCTTTTGTTTAATATATTAGTTTTTTAAAAGTAACGTATGTTTTTTTAAACTATTCCTTTGATACTGGTAGTCTATAATATTATAAAGGTTAGAAACCTAAAATCGGCTTCTAGGTCCTGAGTTGACATTGAGACTTAAATAAACAAAGCACAATAGTGGGAAGTGTTCTGTTTTAGTTAGCAATACAACTAATCGTTTGACATTGATTTCGAACAATACTAGGAAATTTGAACAACAAATTCAATAGAATGTTCCGTTTTTAACTTTATTCCATATACAAATCTTAGCCCAATTCGACTTTGTCAAATTATGGTTGTCCTAAAGTTTATGTGCTGCTAGAAATGTGTGGAAAATGTCTATTAAGTATAATTTATTCTAAGAGATTTAAATACAAGTAAACAATTATAAGTAAATAGTTAGATACAACAAAAATCCCATGAATTCGTTCTAAAATTCAATGACCTTATACTTAGTCAATGTCCTCGATTAGGTAGTATTGACCTCGATCTATTGGTTCTGAAGCACGTCCGAACGTTTTTAGCACCATTGTCATGTCACGGACGCGACGATCTTGTTTTACTGTCGCTGTAGGCTCCCATTGTCCCCCGGGCTCGCTGTGATTCCTGCTATTGTTCAATAATTTACCATGAAGTCCACCACAAATTCCAAATATATAAAACTGTTTTTCATTAAAGAATCCCACTCATTATTTGATAAACTTGGACTGAAGTTACACCGTTTTAAGGCAAAGACGTGCTAGTTCTGTGATGAGATGACTCGACGATTTAGTATAATTGTAATCAGTGTTTTTGTTTGTACACTTTTGTTGACGTCGCCAGTTAAATCTTCTGCTTTGAAGGAAGCTTTGGAAGAACATCTTAAAGATGTCGCTCGTTCTGATGAGGCCGAGTCCCTTAAGCTTGATAAACAGAAGGGAGAGACCGTTCATCAAGTTGAAAGTGATCTGAAAGAGAACCATCGGAATCAATATTCTAAAGCAAACGATGAAGCAAAATTTCTAAAGAAAGATCACGATGTTAAATCAGTAAGTGATGTCGACGCTTATGAAGGATTCAATAGTAAAAAAGATAAAGCCGAAGATAGTGAAGCTAGTGGATTTAAGAGAGGTCATAAGAAAGGACATCATAAACAGGGTTTTCAAAATTCGTATCATAAGGATGAATCGTCTAACAAGAGTACCTTCTTCGATGATTTTAATGATGAAGGTGATAGAGCTGCTTACAATAGCAGAATTAATAGATATGACGATGAAGGTGGACGAAGTTACAAGGGCGGTCACAATAACGGCCAGGAGGTTGTGAGAGACAACTACCAATCAGGAGGATATAACAGACAAGGTGATTTGGGAAACCAGGAGAGAGAACATCGCGATTATGGCAAAAAGTATTATTTAGATGATACGAATCAACATCACAAATATCATAACGGACAAAATAGTTACGACCGTGGGAAGAGCCATGACAGACGGACATATCACGAACCCCCACCACCACCGCCGCCCCCACCACAGTTGCCTCCTCCACATTGGGATTGGCGCGGTTGGGATGATAGAAGGGCCTGGGACAACGGTTGGGATAGACCGCAATGGGGCAGAGATCGCGGTTGGAATAGAGATCAAGGATGGGACGATTATGGTGGACCCGGTTATTATGATGATCTTGGTTATAGACACGAAGGTGGCTATGGACTTGGTCCTAATCATGGTTATGGTTATGGATACGGAGAGTCTAGATCAGCACCTATTACGCAAGCTCAGAACTCCCCAGAAGTTGTGGCACATAGAAAACAAACAATAACTATTTATGAAGATCCAAGGTACGATGGTAAGGATAAAGGGCAATTACGGCGGGAAGATGAAGATCATTTACAATTAGAATATAAGCCTAGCAGTCATCGATATGCAAGTTACGATGATACCTATTACGTGCCTGCTAGAGAAGGTGGCGTGGAAAGTAGTGAAATAAATAGGTTAGTTTATAATTACAGAAGACAGTGAGACTAATATTTGTTCAATTATTTGACTTATGACAATGAAATAGCCATAAGAATGGAAAGATATGGTGAAGAGTTTTGGAAGATATGAGTCAGTGTTGAGCAATACAATTGTTATAAAAGCCTTTTAATTGACAATGGAAATGTTTTTTTAATGTAAATAAATATTATTTATTTTACCTTTGCTTCAGTTTCATTGCAAAATTCCTTACATTTTATTTACTGACGCGTAATAATTTGCTATAAGAAATGTGACATATTCTCGACTATTAAATATCCTAAGGCAGGTTGCTTAGTGATAGCCGGACAGGGTATTCTCATACAGGAGCTCGACGATTTTCAATATGCCGTATTTTTATGGACGAATAAGTGTTCACTGTTCCGTATAGTTATTTGCGCCGTACACGATCTGTGACATCGATCTGTTTTATGTAATATTTGAATGTCTACTGTAGATAATAGTAACCCGCATAAAATCTTTTAATATTTGATAGAAATATCTCAGATATCACTGTTTTATGTGTACGCCAGAGACAAAACACGAAATCCAGTCACAGATTATAAAATTGGACTATACAAAACAGTAAGTGCAATAATGTAATGATTGAAACTCTTGTATTCTCTATCCAAATAAAATAAAAATATAAATTTTCTCCCAGTTGGCGCGGCGTCTAAGGGTTCCCAATGTTCGTTAAAAGGTGACTTCCTAATTTGTGCAGTCACCGTTCAGTCGAGTACAATTCACAAAACTCGTGGGTGTCTTTGATAATAATGCCACCAAGTTTCCGAATTAACTCGCTTTATTACCCTTCCCGCTTTAATTAAAAGACATCGTTATTTTCCACCACTACCCACTCGTAGATATTTTTCAGTACTTTTATTTGTAATTTAAATTTTGCAACCCTTCGTTGCGGTCCGCTTTTAGGGGATAAACTAATTTTAAAACGCTAAGCCCCCGACAAAGTCTCGTTAAGGTTTTATAATATGTGTCCGTGGAAATATTTTAAAATGGATTAGCTTACTTTTGTAATGTTTGTGTTGAATTTTTTTTTGTTTTTGCAACAACAATGAGGTACCTCTTTAAAAAATCTCCATACGGATGTTATACGGATTTGCTTTTTGAATGTGGTCTTTTTAATTCGTTTCTTTTGTCATTAACTATAAGAAAAGTTTTATGTGTTACCTTTTGAAATAAATTGACGTTAAAGAGTACCTATACATATTTTTACTATATCGTGAGTGCTTGTTAAAATAAAAATTCATGTAACGTCTTTAATATTCATAAAATAGTCATGCAGATTAGCAGCCAATTTGCACTTTTTACAAAGGAATAAATTTATACCATTGAATTAATTGAGAATGTGATACGAACTGATTTAAGCAAAAAATATTCAAATCAAAGCGAGTGAGTAGTGTTCTGTGGTTTTATAATTTGCATATTTTTAACTCGACTTAAATGCAAATGATTTCATTTAAGAATTGCTTTAACACTTAAATTTGTAACTGACAAATATATGTAAATAAAAAAGAACAAGAAAATCCATAATCACCTACAAGACGGACTCTAATCACCGCTCCCTTACTTTTTATTAGACTTCTAACGACTTGTCTTAGGGCACTAAAGCAATTTCAAAATGGCTCTCGAATAACACGCCAATAATCGTTAGCTCCGATTGGAAAACAAAAGTGTGATTACAGGGGTATTATCTCGGCTTTTCCCCTTCTCTTTTCTACTCCAGAATAAATTGAGAGTCATCTCTCTTGCTCCGAGGGATTGTACAAGATAGAGTGACATTACTTTAACGAACTTTCGATGAGCGGGAAGGATGGGCTTGGATATACTATTGTTACTAATTTAGCTCTATCTGTATTCAACTCCTTTTACTGCTTTATATTGAAAACCTTTAATAGAACTAATTAAATTACAACTGCATATTGTTTATAATATTTGAATTTATATAAAATGCTGTAATGACTTTATTAATTAAAAAAAAAATATTAGTCAGTCTGTAAAACGTCGAATTAAACGAGTGCATTAGCAAACCCCATTGTAGAGAGAAATTGTACATTTTTGTATAGATATTGTACTAAAATAATGTACCTATATATTTAGCAATTATCTAATAAACAGAGTCAAACGAAATATAGCTAAGTCTTATTTATTCGTTGAGATATTCTCATGGAACGTTTGTCGCATCACAGAACTTTCTCAAACTTTTCCCTCGTCTCTTGTTTATTGTCGAAACTTCTCCGGATTGCTATTTTGTTACAGATTCCACGTCAATCCAATTGGGATGACTTAGTTATTAACTTCTTTTATAGGTACTTATTGTTTAAGCGCCTTTATATGGCACGATTATAGAAATAAATTTAAATTTAGGTATACGTACGATATTATCATTATTTTAATCTTAACTATAACAATGAGATGATATATTAATACGATATATAAGTTATTCTATATTATATAGAAGTTTTGATGAAATAAATTGTATATATCTAAAATATATGCAACAAATAATAAACATAGATTTTTTAAAATAAAATAAATTCTAGTTGGGTTTTGTTTTATATCGTGAGATGTAAACACAATTGAAAGGGGTAAGCATTGAGTCGTGACGAATCAGCAGCCTGTAGCTAACTAATTACTATGAAATAAACCGATCCCGTGAGGATTGTTGGTATTATTATAAGATGTTCTTCGAATCCAATTGTTATGAAATTTATTACTCAATTTGCATTATATTATTTTTAATTATAACTTTTTCAAATTTTAATATTGTATATGTTTATGGATATTAATTAACAATGATTCGACTAGGGAAGCATCAAAAGCATTTGCAAATATCATGACTTGGCGTGACTGGATGTACCTACTTTTCAGTGTATCGTGTGTGTACTAGATAGAACACAATAGGTATTTGTCGGACATTTTAAAAGTAAAATAAAAGGTTGTAATTTATAAATGAAGATTTTGTTTCAAACGATACATTTTAACCCCTATTTTAGAAACTATATTAAGTATATTAAGTAACATAAGTTTTTTTTAAGCAATTTAAAATACAAACTATATAGTTCACGTTTGTATAAGAAATTTTTATACATACAAATGCAATATAGATACATAATAAATTGGTTTCCAGTTCACAAGACGTTACAAGCATATACTAAAAGCTATCGTCAACTGAAAAGACCCGGCGCTCGCCTCAGGGCACGGTTACTAAGACAAACTGAAATCTTATCAAACAACGTCCATGTCGTGTCGTTAATAAGCAAAACTGCACACAAGGGCCTTCTACCTTCGAATACGAGGCGTAGTACACGTTCTACCTTTAAATGTTGACCTCCTTTTTAAGACACTTTGAAGAAATATAATGTAAACAAAAAAAGTTGCACTAATAACACAGATTTTAGTATATAACATTTCAAACGAAAGGGGTCGTACGAGTAACTATTATTGTTCATAGAGTAATGGATAAACCAGATAGGATATACCATTTTAACATTAAAATATACGATTTTTCTAACAACAATTTTGTGAGGTCTAATGAATGTGTATTCTTTGAGCAGTTTTAAAATATAAACAATGAATAAAATGATACTAGTATGTATAAATCTAGCGCGGCGTGTCTTTCGAAAGATAATGCGACTTACTTTTACTTAGTGTGTTTATTTAACCCGACGTTTCGAAAACTTTGCAGAATACAGTATTTTAAATTAGTCTAATTAATTAGCTCAGAGATTACTACAATTAAATAATTGTTAATGTTAGTGGAGTAAGGTGTAATAAAAGATGTAATAATGGAGGAGGTTGTACTGAAATGTCGCTTACGGGTGTTTTCTTGCCTTGAGGCTGTTTGCTCAACATATTGTGTAAGTACCGCGCCTCTGAGCAACATTGTGTGCTTAGCATGAGTTAGTAACGAACCCAAGTTGCTTATGGCACTGGTCGATTGTTTGTCCATAAAATCGATGGTGAGCCGACGACCTTTAATAGTGAATCGGTAATGTTTTCGGAAAATTTATTGTGAAATTAATTATAATATTCATATTGTTATAGCTGCTTACAATTAAGAGAAAAAATACATTCAAATTGAATTGCAAAAGTATCTTTTTTATATGTCATTATTTGCCGATGATATTCAGGGAGGAGGCGGATGTCTAAATTTTAAAATAAAAAAATATTAATGATATTTATATTTATTTATAATTAAAACATATAAATATAAAATATAACAGCGCTATAATAGTAAATTACTATATTTATCAAATGCTAAGTAAACATCTAAAGTAAACTGTGGAGACATAAATGGTCTATGTTTTTTTTTTTGGGAAGGAAAAAGCGATATTTATTTATGTAGAAAATTTTAAATTCTCGTAAATATTTGACACTGTTAGCTAAGTAGGTGTAACTTTCGGAGGAGGTGGCAAGGAGGAGCTTAGTATCATCGTGTTATCTCCACTAACTCGAGAAAATACCCCACCTTCCCGAGGTTTTGTTGAGAAATATGAGCAGCAAGTTCTGAAGCTTTGTGATAGATGTTTGATATTCATCTTGAGAATTTGTGATATGGAATTTAATGCATGTGGCTTTGTTATTCCTTGGCAAGATTAGCCGTAGAAGGGGATTGTTATTTCTAAGTAGACATACAGAGATTCTAATATTACATAGTGGGAAATAAACAATATTAAATTATGCCATATAGGAACGAAATAGTCTCTTTAAGTAAAGCGTACGTATCGTAATAACACCATACATTTTCAAAGAAAAAAAAATCGATATGATTTCGATTTATCAATCGTGATGTATTCAAGAAGCCCTGTCGAATAATGGTTCTAAGTCATAATTCATGACGACAAAACAGTATTGTTTTAAATTATAAATTAAGTTCTTCAATTAATATCTTACGAAATTAAATTTTGCCCTTTAGTATACGCCGTCGAAATCTGAGTAAATGTTACAATTTCTCATTTTAACTATAGCAAAACTTAATAACCCTACTCAAACGCAATAATTACGAGTGCTCAGTGTGAGATTCTCCAGAGATATAAATGAGGATCATTAAGAGAGTCGCGTTTAGATATTTCTTCCCCTTGAAGAAGATGTTCAGCGGTAACAGTGTGCTATTGTTCCCACGCGAATGGGCAAAGAATCTGCAAATATATATATTTACAGCATGAAATCTTTATTCTCGTTTATTTATTAAAAGTGTCAAATAAGTACCAATCAACAGTGTATCTTTATGGTTTATTTTCATTGGTCGTTAACTCGATATCGAACCCGGGTAATAACCTGCATACGGCACCCGTTATGTCTGAAATCTCCCGCACCTCGCATACGATAACGGCCAATACAAAATCACCTTAATCAATAGAAAATATTTACAGTCGCGAATATCATAAGAAACCGAATATTGAAAGCAAAAGTCCTGGAAATATTAAAAGGAAAAGTTCTGTTCTTTCTTAGTTGTTGATCTTTGCACCTGATAAATTATCGCAGCTCAAAGGGAATCCTCGCATTTGTTTTTGTTGAAATGTGGATATGTTTTTGTGGTGCGAGACTAATGTGTAATGTAATTGCCTCCACTTTCCATGTGCACCTATTATTTCACGACCCTGCTTTTAACGGATTTCTTTGTTTTTCCAAAAATACAGTTTTCAATTAGAATTTAAAATATATAAAAAGTAGTGGCTAGTGTTATACACAGAACTGACTATGTGAAAATAAAATTAAAATTAGTTCTTTTTTTATTTAAATAAAATTCACTGTTATTAATTTTAAAAAAATCACCACTAAAACTTTAAATATCTCGTAACTAAATAATTGCTGTGATCTGTCAAAGTGACAGTTGCTGTAATAACTAAAGTATCGATTTAACTGTTCAAGGCTCTATGAAGGTTGAAATGTATATAAACTCAGAAATAATATGGCTACAATTAGGTTTACTGCAAATTATTTGAAAAAAGAATTGTTTTGTCATTTGCAAGGCGATAGTGTTGTGGTTATGTTTGTTGTACGTGGCTATATCTGTGTATATAAGGCGTGAACTGCGGTACTTTTTCACAAAGCTCCGAGCGATATCGAATTTGCGGCTCTTCCGGGTGACAGCGTGCATTGTATGAATTTAAAAGAATCCAACTATAAATTGAATAAAATATTTTCATTTAAGCGTTTAAATACGATTTTCAATATTGTTTAAAATCATAGCGTAAGAGAAATGTACAGATTATGTTAGACATTGTTATTTTTATTGATGAATTTGATTATTTTCACTATATATGAAACTAACACAAATGGAAATTTACTTTAAGATATGGGCATGGCATGTTTCATGGTGTATTATTGTTTGGTGTATAATAGAAAAATACTTGAGTGTTGCGGCTTCTGTAATTTCGAATAACATCAAGTCTTTTAAATATGGTTTTGATGTATAATTCACAAATCACTTAAATTTTTTTTAAATTGTGTGTATTAAAAAAAAATACAAAAAAATGTAACAAAATATGTTTCTATTTTTGAAATAGGTAAAAAAATAAATTGTAAAGATTTCGTATAGATCACGTATCTATCGCATATCATGGGAATCAGCATACAAGTGCGTGGAATTTTTTGTTGAACTAAATTAAGTATTCAAAAGGGTGAACGTGTCGACTATACTTGCTGAAAACGGCCTTTCTGTAGTCATATGGTGGCTTCTTACACGTAGGCAGCGTGGATATGTTATTACATGTGCCGGTTGTTCTTGTTTGGTTTTGTTTCTTTTTCATTCTCATCATATATCTTTTCATCACTTACTATTATATCATTTCATTATTTTGACTTTTATTCAGGTTTACAAATAGATTCACGTGAAAAATTTAGGTGCATAATTTAAGTAGTTTTTGTGTAGGTATTTATTCTCTGTCAGTCATAGTACGGCAATAAAAAAGAAATACGACGTTTGAATTTTTTTGTGTAAATAAAACGTCAAGATATTTAAATACACGAACGAAATAGGACAAAACAAAATTGACGATATCATTCAGTAACTAATAAACAAGTCCTCCGGTTAGAACAAAAGGGTTGTAACGTTTTATTACCCGCAATCCGTAGGAGAGAACCGCGAGATAGCATAAACCCTGGGTATATCTCCCTCTGTCGCCGAATAAACCACTTTATGGTACTCCGCGAAGACGCAATTAAGGGTTGAAGATAACAGTGCCGGATTCACGCCTTGTGATTTCTTGTACTAAAGGCTTGTTCATTTTGTAAATTGTTGCTTTGACCGAGATATGATTTCAGTACACAGTCTAAAGAAAATGTAATACTAATTTTCTTACTATTTTAATTTACATTTTTCTAACTGTGCCATTGAGTACTGGTAACATCACTGCATAGGCTGTCATTTTATTATATTTAATTTTTTTGTGTTTAAATTGAAAATTGAAAAAAATAAATTTCTATATATTTTAAGCTTTTTTCTCGTTTGTTCCATGTATGTGTTGTATGTACTATTAATCAACTAGCAGTCTTTTGTTATGGTACTTTTTTTGTGTAGGTATTTTCATGAACAGAGTGTATTCAAATTCTGTTCATTATTCATACCTATATCGGAGTATACGCGATGCTAATAGGGATATGTGTATTCAAATGCTGAGACACCAACTAAAGTAGCCATTTGGCAAACTAAACCAAGCGACAACGGCACGCAATTGTATTTAATACCCCACAAAAGCACCAACAAAATGACTTAACTCACCGCTGAATTCATATAGAATTATAAACCTTGTCACTAAGTGGATTGTATATATTTTTGTAAAATTTTGCTCTGTTAAGATAAATAGGCAATGATAAGGAGTTGCTGTGAGTTAATGAAGTAACTCGGTATGTAATAATGGACGACGACACGCTCCTTCTGAGGGGTACTCCGTCCACTGCAAACTTTTCCTTTGATTTTCATTTTGTTATCATTATTTTACATAAATTGTATAAAATTAATAAAGCAATTGCGTAGCTAATTTAATTATGTCTATTTTTTAAAATATATACTGAATAAAGTGGATAATTAATTATTGTTTTATGCAAACTTTCTATAACTAACCCAAAAATCTTAGTTCGGCTTAATATTGTCTTTGTTTTGATTAATTTAATCCGGTGTTACGAAAACTTCACAATGCAGCATAAAATATTTTAACTAATTAAATAAATTTTAACACGTTTCAAATAGCGTGCGTTTCGTTATAATTAAAGTAAAACAGCGATGAAATATAATTAATATAGGGATTGATTCACTGCAAAGAATACTAACCCAAAAATTTTACAATAAATTTAGTAGGTCTAGACGTTTTTGAAAAGTCCTGACATTCACAATAAAATAAAATGTTTAGCACGATTACGTAGGCCGGCATAGTGGAAGCCAGCGCTGTCTGTGTATAATATACCTATGTATTCTGTGGTAAAACCGCAACCGCAAATTTCGGCTTATTAATTCAGAATGAAAATGTAAAGTTAAATTTATTGGTTTAAATAAAGCCTAAAGGACATTAAATCAATTATTACATTCCTCTATCGGGGAAACAATTTATACAGCTGTAAGGCTAATAACGCTAATTTTCGGGCCCGGATCTGCGGGACCATTGTTCGTTGGATCGCATAATAAAATTTTATCAAACATTGTCTGGGCGCCGATTTCCCCTTTAATTACGCACACTAATGCATTGCTTTAAAAGCTATTGTATTATACCTCTGAATATTTTAAACAATACCTTTGTAGTTATGACCAATTAACATTCTTCTACACAAAACAAATACATTTACAGTTTACTTTAATTCAAATAAAATCCTATGTATGCACAGACTGAAGCCAAATGGAACATATCTAAAGAGGCGCATACTACTTGCATGCATTTGCCTTGAACAGTATAATAATAATATGAATAACATATTCTCTATATTACATATAAACAGTTTTCAAATCCTTTTCACTAATATTTTAATCAATAAATATCAATTATAATTTATATATATTTACAAATAATGATTTCTTTAATATATACGTTAACTCAATGTAAAATAAACACAAATATTGGTTCAAAAGAGGACGATTCATTCGTAAACTGTGACACAATTAACACGGCACATCACGCGAAAAATCGGTTTTCAGTACTTCCCAGGGATTCCCCTTGTGGTTGAATATTCTCTTTTGAGTGATAATTTTGTAAAGCTACACGTGTACCTACACCCTTGATGTAGCGTTGGACATCATTTCCGTTTGAATAAGTTTACGGTTTTAAACGGAAGGGTTACACTAAGTACGTCATTACTCATTTTACGAATACATTTTGCTGATAATTCAGTTAGTGATCATTTAAATGTTTGAAGTGTCGAGTTCAGTAGATTTTGTGAATAAATACTTATATTAATTGTTATTTTTGTTTTTAATTTTTACAAAACAATTGCGTGTCTAAACTACATGTCAAAATCTTATAAAGACTAACTCCATACCATTGTTAGCAAAGGAGTATGGGGTTAGAAAACGTTTTTGTGTCGCATTTATTCGCTGCCTATTAAATATCACAATCATTATTTAATAAAGTATTTTTGATTTTTTAATAGAATTTTGCATTTTAAGGGTAGCGCAATGACTTTGATATTTTCAACGGTATTAATTAAAAAATTATATTGCTTCCCCAATCTCCCCTATTTTTAACCATTGTTCCCTATAACAAAGGTTTTGAGGTAAAAAGATAAATATACAACGCATTGTAATTGTGAGCGAATACAGTTTATTTGAGTTTGTAAAATTGTATTTAATTTTTGTAAGAGTGCGTTTAGTGACAATTTTATTTGATTACATTTTTTAATGATTATAAAAAAAGAAAATAAAAATACCTAAAAGTCATGCAAAGGTTTCAGACATGACTGTCAAAATAAAAAGCTTCCCGAGAGGTGAATGTAGTAATTATGATTGAGCGGAGGAAAGGTAAAAATATCCTCCATTGTTTCAGGGTTTAATTAGGGTTTGTGGCCCCTCTGGAAAAGACGAGCTGCTAAAGGGCAAGTCATCTTCGCTTGTATACCACCCCGAGGAATCTTAACTTTGAGATATTATTGTGTGAGATTTTTCTCATGTTTTTTTTTGGTACATTAACATTAAATTGTTTATTATTATTATTATAACTATAATAAAAGTTATGTAAATATTGCAATTTAATATTTACATTTTATTACTCTAGTAATTTAGTAAATGTCAATGTATTATATAATCACATAAATTAAAAACAACAATATTAAATTAATAATTAAATCTTTTATATTCATATCAAATAATGAATAAATAACTCGGCGTAATTGTCTCTGTCATTATTCATATAACGTCATAAGATTCGAAGAGACTCGCTATCTACTCGCATGTAAAGACAGGCAGTGTTAGCAGTCGACGTCAGGATATATTGAAATGAATGCAGACGCGCATTAGACGTATGAAAATATCTAAAATTGATGCGGTTATTTAGAAATTGAAATAACGAATGAAGTAAAAATAAAGCAAAGAACAATTTTAGGATTTGTTGCGCCTGAAAATAAACCTAACATTTTTAGTGTTGACTTGAACAGTATTTATTTTTTTACAATTATTTATTTTCAAATTTATTTTGATCATGTTCGCAGTCATCGCTTAACTTTCGAAACATTAGATTTACATAATTGAAATAAACGCGATTGTAAGATACAGTTTTTTCTAATAGAAAAAACATATCGAACTAAATTTGAGCAAAATCATAAATATATTTTCGTAAATATTAGCCCACTGGACTAATCCTCGTAAGATAACAACTTTGTTCCTAGTGATTTCTCTACTCTATTACACTAATAAAAAAACGTTAATGTTACAAATTTCATTTCAAAATAATAAATTTGTTTGAGTAGAATATCTTTTTTGAACGTGTACAACTATTTTTCTTAGTTGAATGTTTTTGAATATTATTATGAAGGAAGCAGTATTATGAATATTAATATATCGTTCACGACACTTCTGGTTAGAGGTTAAGATGTTAACGAAGACAGGGTTTCCTCTCAACTGATTAAAATTAACACAATATTATGATAAGAGACAGCTTGATGATCGTTTGGAAAATTGATGTGATGTCTTTGGTTAGAAAAAACAAACTTTGTTATTTTAAATCTGAAATTATATTAGGATTTTTTATAGTCATTATGTTTAATTAATTGTTTAAATATATGATATTTTGTCATAATAAATAACTTTCTATTATCATAAGTCATCGCCGTGTAAAGACGATTCCACTATGTTATCACTATGGTACCACCTATAAACCACACTCTGGGTTAACATTAAGTAGAGAAAAAGGGTCCACGCAGAATGTAGAATAAAGAATTAAATCTTAAACAAGAAAGACAATAACTTTCATGGCGTTCATAGTTAAATGCGTCACAAATTTTATTACAATCAACCGACGAAGTTTAATACCGCCTTCGATACTAATTCCTTAAGATAAAGCCATAATTAAGGGCCTTCGCGATCGATTAAGTTGAGCCGAGTTTAAAGAGACGTTAACTCCGAGAGAAAGGTTTACTCCGGCGTGAAATGGCATTAGGTTTTCGCGCATTTTATGTTACCCATTCTGAGACAACTCGCTAAAGAAGGGGCTTTAATGGGCTTCACTTAATTACTATACTAAATTAGCAAAAAGTATTTCTGATTAATACGAGGTTTGGATTTTAATTTTATTCGTGTTTAATTTTTTTATAGTGCATAATTATTAGGGGCGGTTTTCATTGAGTTATTTGTAGGTAATAGAAAAATTACATGTCTGTCTACTGGACATTCTATGTTGGCACAGTTTATGCCGTTTACAGTTAATCTATTAATTCCACTATTAATAATAATTTAGTTCCACTTATTTACTTTTCCTAATAACTTTAAAAGTTTTATGCAGAAAATGTAAATTCCATAAATGTACTAAAGGGACAGATTTCATGACAAGAAGTAGTTAGAAAATTCTGTTCATAATTAAATCAGGAATTTCTTACTAACTTTGAATATTGCGTTGGTTTACTACTTATTTGTGACATGTTCTGTTTTACTTTTAGAACCATACGTTTAAAGATTTTAGTGCGGTATTGACTTTTTATCGACAAACTTAAAATATATTGAAAATATCTGCCCAATATATTTTACATTTTGAATATGGGGTTGAGATCGTTTTATTTACGTATTAAAAAAGAATCCTTCGAACCGGATTTGAACCAGTGACCTATGGATATCAATTTTAAACCAACTACAGTCCACCGCTCTACCAACTGAGCTATCGAAGGTGATACGTGTTGTTTATAAAATTAACTATACATTAAACTTGCTTTAAGTGAAAGGTGGCGTTACGATAACGATAATGTAATTAAAAACACGTTTTACTGTAATAAGTTTTAGTTCATAAAGTTATCGCCACGTTCTAATTATATCTGCATTAATCATGTTTTTCTCTTAGTATTAAATTATTGTTAAAATTTTTTAAAATCATATTTTCGTAATCACTTTTTTAAATTGCGTTTTGTTTTGCTCTGAAATACGTATATAAATATTAAATAAAAAGATATCGATAAAATTACCACGTGACATCACTATAAATCATAACTTCGCGTGACGACACAACGGACAAGTGACTGCTATAAGTGGTCATAATATTACCTGCCAAGTTACTGCCAACTTTCTGAAATTGCCGTAAAGGTTATGGAAATGTCAGTTTGACCTTTCTTAAGTGTTGGGTGATTGGTGAAACTTTTATGAGGGTATTTGATCTTTCAAAATTGCCCTTTGAAATTCCATAACCTTTGATATAATATAAGATTTGAAGTATAACATATACTATAAATAGATATAACATTGATACATATATTGTTTTAAAAGGTATTACTGGTGACGATTACTTGACCATCACAGTGCTGACAGCTTAGCTTGGAAGTACCGAGACATGACAAAAGCTAGAAAGTGTACGTGTGTATAGGGGAGGCGACCACTGCCTGTAGACATTTGTTTTGTCTTTATTTGGTGCGTAGTTATATGCTAAACTACTATTAAAATAGGATATGTAAATATCGAAAGGAAAAGAATTAAAAAATTGGCAACGAAACTAATATATCTACATTTACTCGTAATAGATATTATATGAACGTTAAGTTAGAAAGTCCATTAAATGAAAATTAGGGAGTTATCTAATTTTTTTTATAATATTCAAATGTAATCTTCTTGTTGAATTTAAACTTGATTATGATGAGATACTGCAGCAGGTGTTGCTAACTGTTTTGGAAGTAACTTGGAATAATTACATAAATTATAAGATATTACAAAAATACACGTTAGTGTTTCGGTAAGAATACTAATTACTTTGAAGAATATATTTTTCATAATTAGTAGCAAAAATTTGTGTTGTTTATTTAGTAGGTCATAAGGCGGGTGAGATTAGGATCGGTGGCTCGAGTCTGAGTTAAGTCAGGTGATAACTGCAGTCGTTTTACTGAAAATCGTTTAGTACTAGTGTTATCGGAATAATATGCTCTAAAACGATTTAATGTCATTTTAGTTAGTCAAACGACACAACCCCTAATGTGTTTTTAAATATATTGTTTTAAAATTGAACCATTCTGAAATTAATTAATTTAACACATATCGTTCAAATGACTGGTCCCGTATTTTTACTGTAAGTAAACGGATATTTCCTCACCTATTTATACAGTATATCAGTAATAGAACGTTAGTTCGCTATGTGGCTTAAGTCAGAATTAAGTTACCGGCTTCGTAACAAACTAGTCCACACTAAGTATAAATTTAGTGCGTTTAGAATACTCTATAAAAATATGGAATCTTAAATTTAAAAGATTTATATTCATTAGCAGGGACTAAATCGAGGGGGTATATATGTACAATTGTACATTGTACATAGAACAAAACGGAAGCGAACGAACTATCGCTGGTAGACCAGATAATTTCTATTCAAATTAGGAATGCTTAATGCAATGTAAAATTACTCTCCTTTAATTTTAACGTACATTGCTCTTTACTATTAGACCTTAAAGTTTTCTTTTCAAATATGGAAATCAGTGTATAAAAACTCATTCTATTGTATCATTAAAATGAAGCTCTGTAAGTGACTTAGTAAGATCTTTTTTAACTGTTGGAAGACACGTCAGAGTTGGATTTTGAAGGGGCCTTTAGCCAATTTAAATTCTCAATGTTATTTATTTGTCTGGTTTCTCTAAATGTCAGAAAAGTAAGGACCTTTATCCACGGAGATATGACGTTATTATTTTGAGTGGACAAAAATTAAACCTTTTGTAAAAATGTCGTTTCTGGCTTAACATTTGTACATAAATATACAAAATTGCAATAATAGTAACTTAAGTAAGTTATTAACTGCGAAAAACCTGTGTTATACCTCCTTGTTAAATAGGTAAAATAGAAAAAGTCTTCATCACTAACTCACTCATTCACATTTTGAAACGTTCGATGCTCATCATTAAAGAAATGAATTTGAAAAAACAGCTGTGAAGCTTTCGAAACATCGGGTTATAATAGAAAAATAAGCCGCAATATTGGAAACAATTTAAATAATTTGTTAACAAAAGGAATCCTTCGAACCGGATTTGAACCAGTGACCTATGGATATCAATTTCAAGCCAACTACAGTCCACCGCTCTACCAACTGAGCTATCGAAGGTATATACTTTGAATTATTATAAACAATAAAACAAACGCATTTTAATTAATTTACATCATTTAAAGAAATGTCACCTTCAACGTTATCATCAGTTACTACGTATTCATTGAATTTTAATTGGTATTTATTCCAGATACGAAATATTCTAAATTTGTTACACTACGAGGATTTCACAACTCTGTAGTAGACCAATAAATTAAGTTTCATTTCTTTTTATATATATTTAGGTTATTCGTAAACGCAATTTGAAAGCTTATTGAATTAGTTAAATAATATTATTTTATGTTAGATTTTTAAAAAACAGTTGTATCAATCGTTGTTTAAAAACCATAACAGTCAGTAAAAGGGGAATCCCGTAGCAAATTAGGGTCTATTTAACAAAGTAATTTTCCAGGTAGATATTTTCCACAATGTCATGACAATGTTCCATGCCGCTGCATACGCGTATGTCCCCCTGTGCGACATTTTACCAATCCCTTCATGACATTCACTTAATTACGAAGATTACAAGTTGACATTTTCGTACAACGATGCGATTTAAACTTGATGGATATGAATTATTTTGAGCGTTCCGTTGTTAGCTGCACGAAGCGATTCTGTCGTTTACATTTTTTAATTCAAGTATTTATGTCGTCATTTTCATTTAGTAGATTGGCTTTGTATATGATGTTATTAGGTGGTTATGATTATTATCGTATTGATATATAAGCTTTTGTCAGCCTAAATAGACGCTTTAATGTGGGATTTAGTTGTACACATATGAACTCTATGTGTAATGAAAATAGCAATTATTAACATCAAAATAACAACTGAAAAAAGACACGAAATTTGTGTAATCAAATCAAATTTTAATGATAGAAATATAGAGATATGTATAGTGAGCCGACTAGAGCGGGAATTGTTTCGTTTCTTCTATAAATTTATGATTTACGATTATGTTTACGAGTGACACAGAATTTCAGTAATAATAACGTGAAACTGTTTTAATCTTCGCAGACTTCCGTCTAGCTGTGCTGCATCTCACCTTAAATCCATATAACCAATTAATATGGAAATGTCTTTTGGAAGATATGCACTATTTTGCATACAGGTGGAAGGAATAAACCACAACTTAATATCACGAATATTGCAGGGAATAATATATTAATTTAACAATTTGCACTAAAACTAATTTTCAAATGATTACGCACGTATATATGTACGTAATATATAACCTAAAAGAACAAACATTGAGTTAAATATACTAAGGAAGAAACAAAAAGAAATATCTACGAAAGTTAATATAAATGAAAATAAAACTCAAGCGTAACTGTAAGATATTTTAAAATAGATAGATAAACAAAAGAATTTGAATAAAATAAAAGAAATAAAAGCATTTATTTATTACATTTGTATAATAATTATTGGTCCGCGCTGAAATATCAATATTTTATTTTTGGTGCTGCTCTACTACATTTGCAAATTACAATAAGTACCATGTAATGTTGTACTGGTGAATATTTAATTAGTCAAGACTTTTTTTATGAATTACTATCGCGTTCACATTCTATTGTTTTAATGCGACGTGTTGTTTGTTCCGGTTATAAAGTTAACAAAACTACCCTCGACGATGTTTTTATTTCAATAAGGATTTGGAACTTTGGCTTGTGTATGATTGGTGATATATAATCGTCATTCACTTACTCTGTTAAAGTTAGGTTACTTTTTAATTTCAATAGTCTAGTGCACCATATTAGTTATTAAGCGACTTTCTTTGTAGAGAATTTTTGATTTGGCGAAAAGGATGTTGTGGTTGGCACTTGGCATCCATCCTGTTCATGTTCACAATGATGGAGTATATTATACACACGTAACGTTTGATAGCAAACAAACACTAAAGATTGTATGACATAAGTGTCGTCAATGGAGGTCATGTTAGCTATTTAGCAATGTGAATGCTCTACAAATTTCACTTAAGCAATTTGCATTTATGACGTTGCTCATTAAAACATTCAAAGTAATTTAATTTTCAAACGACGGCTCTTATACCTTCGATAGCTCAGTTGGTAGAGCGGTGGACTGTAGTTGGTTTGAAATTGATATCCATAGGTCACTGGTTCAAATCCGGTTCGAAGGATTCTTTTTTATTTTGTTCAAGATTTTACTCTACTCTTTAGCGGTTGATTTGAAAATAGCTAATGTTTGGTTTGCTTATTTCTATTGCGTCTAAAGTCCTAACAAGGAGAGGTAGGCAGTAATGTATAGAACACTATATATAGTGACTTTTTCTTATAAGATAGCGAGAGGAAATCTTAAACGACGGGAGATAGCGATCTTTACTTTAAAGTTGGAAAGGCATATAATTTATAGTATAACGTTTTTATATATTTATTTATTTGTTATCGTAGTGACAGTTGAATTTTCAAAACAAATTATTTAGTAAGCAAAGAACCAAATGGCGTAGAACAATACATAATCAATTCGAGTCACTAAATTGTTTCCGAGTTAAAATCAACACATTCGCAAGACTTTAGACATCTTTACCCGCGAGAGTTGGCGCGACTTCCACGTCTTAACACCGTCTAAATGAATTAATTATTATTCCTACCGCGGTGTCTCTGTATTGACTACGAAACTTCACTAAATAGTTTTAAGTTTAAGTGCATTTGGAAGCATTCGTTCTTAGAAATGTCTACCCATATTTGCCACTATTTTACTTCCAATATTACATATTTCACTTTAAATTAATCGCTTCCTATTGGAATCTTTGGGATTCCTGTTGGACAACCTTCGCTTCAGAGTAAAACACAAGAACTCTTTTAAATATCTCCTAGTAATACATATACTTTAAATTTATCGCTTCTTAAACCTTAGAATTCCTACTAGACAACATTTAGAGTAAACACAATTACTCTTTTTGTATACAGCGTGAGTCAGTTGAACGTTTGAAACCGAAAATGTGGTATGAGGTATGTAAATGACACTGTTTCATCTTATTAATTAATATTGCGAATTACGCACGCGGCGGTCTTGTCTACTCGAAATATACTTTTGTCATATTTTTGTCCTTAAAACAAAACACTGTTATTTTTGAATTAATCAATGTTGTACGTAGCCCTCACACTAATATGGAGGGCCTTTTAATTATAAACGAATGTTATGATCATTATTCATTCTTAATTGCTGTTTTCATATTGTCATAGTGGATTTTAGCTAAGTACCTTTTTGAATAATTAATTTTGAAATGTTATTTACTAGTCAAATATATCTATCTACCTGATTAATGTATGGAATTTAAAATTACTATTAATTACTTTTAATAACCATGATGACCATATATTTATTTATTTATTGCTTAGTAAAACAGAAAAAAATAATACAAGTAAGTGAGTAAAGAGATGGCGACCTATCGCTAAGAAGCGATCTCTTCCAGGCAACCAACTTTTAGATATGGAGCAATGCTTAAGAGAAATAGCGGGAGTTATAAATAGATACAAATATAGATATAAATATGTAAATAAAATTTAAAAAAGATGTATAGATTACATAAAACAAATATCATTTGATTCAAATACTGAGTGCAACCAATATCATAGGTCTCAGACATCATTTATACACCGCTTGTACATTACATACAACTTGCGTAATAGCACGAAAACAAATGTTTCTTTTACAATGTCATATGAATATTACAATAGGTTCGTTAGCATTCATGGCGCAAAACGTAACGATATCTAAACACAGAATATACTGTAAAACTAAGCGCAAGACAATCCGAGACACAATAAAACTCTACCAGATTTCAAACTTACATTATTATAGTCCGTTTAAAACAATACATTATAAAAAAATAATAATATTTTGTATAAAAGGAAAGAACTATTTTTAAAAATGTTCATAGATGCATTTATTTTCAGTGTTAGTTACTTATATCTTTGTTACAAATTTATTTTATACAATATTGCACTGACCGGCCGTATGAAGCGTTGACTCGTGTCTTAAGATTTGCGTGTGCTTGTCTTGTCTTAGCTTGTTGGTACACTACATAGCTACAGCTATAAATTATGGTATACACATGTATACAAATTTAAATAACAAAATGTATGTGTGTTAAACGGACTATTATTACTTTGTATTCGAGCTCAGAGTGACGTCACTTCTCTTTCATATCACGAGCCTAAACCCCGCTTAAGGCGTAGAAGTTAGAACTATACAGACACAATGGAGATAGAACATGACTGTTAGTGGTGCGCCGTTTCATCGATATTTTCTTTTTGTTTAAAGTAATCGATTTTTCTGTGTTTGCTACTAATTGATTACCTATATCTTTTTTGATATCTTTATAAATATTATATCTACAAATATTATTTATTTTTATAAGTTTTAGAAGAAATTAATGATAACAAAAGTAAAATTAAGTTTTTGGTTAAAAAAACTTATTAGATGTTATGGTATTATCGATATATACGATGTTTCTTTAGTACATCACTAAAGATACAGAGTTAGCATCCACCACCTGACACCATTATGCTATTATAATATTTCCCTACTTTGTCTACTGATGTCTTCTTGACGACGAACGCAGTGAATACCAAAACTTATATTGGCAGTCCCGGGAGATAGCGCGGTTCGATTCCGCGTTCTAAATTTATTGGCGATTATTTTTAGATTTGACATTTGTTGGGTAAATACTGGGTTTTCTTTAACATAAAACTATATATAAATCAAATAAAAAATCGTATCTAAAATTAAGTACCTAATAGAAATGATAATCTCTGATCATAATAATAGTAAAGGTATTTAAAAAAAGTATGTCGCCTTAAATTCAAATATTAATATTAGCGATTTCAAAAAAAAAGGAAATTTTTAGGGTATATTCTTTGGCATTAGTTATATATAGTTTTTAGTTTTAATATATACTACACATTTTTTAAACAAAATTTGAATGTAAAATAAAAGACAGTTTATTGTAAAATATGGATCAAAACAATATAAATATTATCGTAAAAAAGACAACGGATATATTCAAACAGATAACTTGAAAATCAAAACAAATGAAAGTTGCATGAATAGCGTTACCGTGCGTGCCAGTTCCGTCAGTGTGTGTTTCTACGATTGTTCACCATTTATTTTTTATTGTTAGGGTTCAAACCTCGCGGTTGGATTTTGTTTAAAATTGCATTTTATATTTGGGCCGCTTCCCTGCGAACATGGCGGGTGACAAATACGCGTTCCGCCGCCATGAATGACAATGCGCGAGATGTTTTTATAAAGACGAGCCGATTTTATTTTATGTCAAAGAAATTGTGCCCATAAAAATGGTACGGAAATGATGAGTACCATTTTTCACTGTCGACGAAATGTGTTTTTATGTCGCATTTGTGTAAAATAAAACGGTCTTGCTGACAGGAATATCGTTATTTGATTTTTCATTATTTTATTATGATTTTTTAAAAATATATTTTAATCCTCGACAACGTATTCATGTGTAATTAATATCAATTAGAGCAATCAATTTAATGATTATTAAGACCGTATGGAATTTCGGTTAATTAGTTAGCCACGAATTTGTCGAACATTAGCTTGTAGTGTATTGTGTTGAACTGGGCAATATTAGTTCGGTATTTGCAGTAAAATTAGTGGGTGGATTGGTTACAGGTAATTCTGAGTATCTGAGTGGATTAGGTCTGATTCCGGCACGAATAGTTGCGTCAGTTAACTTGGTATGCCGATATGCGAGGAATGTGAACATGATCAAGGTATTACATAGGCACTGTCGGCTGCAAATGTCTTAATTTATTAATACAGAAATGTTAATCTTATATAATAAGTAGCATAATAATTACATTCAATTGTTTATAAACAATGTATTTATAATTTGATTTTTTAAATAAAATTATCATTATTATTATTGTTTATTTGTTCAGTATTTTTGGAATGTTAATAAATATGAATTTTATGAAGAATATAATTTATATTAAATACACTTTTCGTCTTGATATTACCTAGTGTATATTCCTCAGCCCTCGCAGGATATATTTGATTAACCTGACTAGACACTAGAGGGGCTTCATTGGTATACTCTTTACTATCCACTTTAATTTCAAATACTAAGCGCAGACTGAGTTTGATTTAATTACCACAAATATAAAGTTAATGAAATTGTTATATTAATTTGAATAAAACAATTGATTAATTTGTAACAATTTTAAATGCACGTTTTAGACTGAAAGAGTGCAGATTTTTAAAATTTTCTTTTATGTCTATGGCTGGATAATTAGAACAATTAAGAGCATTTGTTTGAAAATTGGATGCTCGAAAAAGAAATGTGAAAGTCGTACGTATCGGTTAACAAAGCCACAAATTTCGCACGGATGAGAGGTGGAGGCGATCGTGGATGTCGGACGATAATCGGCCGTTAGCGACACATTATTCACCGACACGCGTTGCAGCCACCCACCACCCGATTCACCCCACAATTCCAATGTAAACATATTAACATATCAACCAAAATGTTTTACATAAATGTCAACCTTATCGCGATGAGTTTTAACGCTACAATTGTATGATAGACTTTGTGGATATGTGTAACGTACAGTTGTCGTATCAAATTGAAGCTAATCCATACCAATATACTCCTTATTCCAGAACGGATAAAATTAATCCGTTTTAAACTAAACTGTCCATATAGGACCATTCGAAATTGTCAACTACGATTTACGATACGAGATTTCGTTGCACCTGAGTACGCGAGTACGCAATTTTGAACGTTACCACGTTATTTACAAAGGTTTAAATTTATAAAAATTGTAGATTACAGATCGAGGTATTTATTTGTTTGAATACAATATGGCATAGCATTTATTATGCCAATAGCGACAGCCACAGTTGCATTCGACAATTAATTATTTGTAAACAATATCTGTGCGTTTACGCTATGTATTCAAAATTGATAGACGAGTGCGTGCATAGACATAATGGGCCCCTGATGGCGTTTAAGGCATTTCCGTATTAAACTCCGTATATACATTTTATGCATTTTTATTAATTTGTTTATCAAAACATGCTTTTTGTCGATGTATATGTCTAGGGTTATTTGTAAATATGATTTATTTAATTTAAAACCAATTGTATGGGTTATCAACTCCTTTTATTTTTGCTTTTCTTTGGAAACCACGGATTAATATAAACGCTATCGTAAGCCGCAAAAGTTCTTAAACTAGTGCAGTTTTATGTAGCGTTTACTTTGTGTCAGTCATCGTGGTTGCAGTGGAACTAGATGATAAATCAAATAGTCTTTTAATTAAACATATCAATATAAATTTGTTTTATAATACCACTTTTTTCCATACATCATAACAGAAACGATATTGAAAGTGAGCAACTATGTGTCGATAGAGTGTCGAGCTGTGAGACTGATCGAGCATTGCTTCCACTCAATCGAGTGTGAAGATAGTGGCGATAGTTCGCTTCACTACATCACTATGGACCCTCTAGACCGGTTAAACACTGAATATATTGGAAAAAATACATGCAGGCAGAACTTACTTAATATTATTATAATATTATTGAAGAGGAACGCATTATTACTAAATTACTGGTATAAAAAGAGTATTTTAATAAAAATGAATATGTAACTCTGTATTAATTATTATTGTATTCTATTTAAATTGCCTTAAATAATAATAGAAACAAAATGAATATTTATAAACACGTCAAGAGTTAATCTAGCATTGTTGAGGCAGTAAGATTTCGTGACTGATGACGTCACGAACGACACGTCAAAACAATGCGAGGATCTTTAACAAAAGCTGTCTGTTTGCGCCTTCAGTTTTAATGAACAAAGGGTTTAAGTAAGCTTCGACGCCTCTTAAGTGTTTATTTGAAGGATTCTTCAAGATTTACTTTCAAAGAGTAGGATTTTCAGTAAATTTCAATTTATTTTATAACATATAAAATAGTACCTTTAGGTTATAATTTGATAAATATGAAGTTAAAATTTTCAATTTGTTACTAAGCCAATTTCGTTTTTACTACCAAATAAATTCAGTACTATTTTCCATATTAAATTTCAAATAATTTATAACACTAATAAAATATTAAAGTCAGCATATTATTAAAGCAAAAAGTCCACAATTTCTGGTTGATTTCATACTATTATTAAAAGCTGATGAAGGCATATTTGATTCATATTTTATTATTTATTATGAAATGAAAACAGGAAATATTCGTATAAGTGCATCGAGAGGATTTAATTCGTTGTATTTACTCGACGTTTATTAAATTTCTGTTTGTTGAGCAAATGATGTATGTAAACAATTGGATCCATTATAAATCCATCGTTATCGAAATGAGCAGTAAGTAATATAAAATATTTAATCAATCATATTGTGTAATTAACAATATGTGCAAATTACAAAACCATAATAATTTAATTCACCGATAACTTTAACAATACATAAACGCATTATTAGTTTTAAATGCGAGTCTAAAATAACATACGAATAGAATACCAAAAGCAAAAATAAATATTTCAAGTTAATACAATTTTTATAGGAATCCCACCGGCTTCATAAAGCTAGAGCCATATAAGTTGTACACCCGAGGTAGTCCAAGTAATCATAAGGTATACATACATATTTTGACATTAATACATAGATATAGGTATATATACATATATAATTATACGATATGAAACTCAGTTCATATTCTCCGCATAAAAGCGCCGAACCGACGGACCGGAAGTAGATCCGGGAGCGGAAGTTTTAGCTCGGAGGCGACCTCTTCTTGATAACTTTATTGCCCACTAACATAATCATATCAAATATTTTGGAGATATATTGTTATTTATATTGTTGTTATTTGTTGAAATAGGTGTTTAAGTGAGTCTGCAAAAATTACATGTACTTTGGGGTTACTACTAGTTACTACTACTGCTTTGAGATATACTATCGTACAAAAAACACCAAATGAGCTAATCTAGTTCAAAGTCACTTATTTCCCGTAAACATTGTAAATAAGTATTTTTAAATGTATTCGATTTTTTTTTTATTTACCTAGATATTTTATAACGTCAGTAAAACAAATCACTAGTGCTTTATTAATATGTTGTAAATATGATCTCATTATTATAATATATAACATTATTACGTTTATATACATTTATGTTTTAACTAATAACAAATATTTAATTAATTAACAAATATAAATCAATATTTTACAATCCGGTCTGATATTAATTAATTTAAAATCCATCAGTGACAAATAAAGGTACATTAGTTTAGCAACCCGTCTGTCAACTGATCCGTCCTGTTCCCCCTCCCCCCCAGGTGCCGGCAGCGATGGCGCACCGTGGCCCAAGTGGCGTAAATAATTGATAAATTGCCACTGAGTCTCCCCGAAGTGACCCGGGACCAAATTCTGAATTTACGACCATTTAATTGTAGCTTAATTCCCGCACTAGTCTTAGCTTTTGGTAAAATATTGCTGACTTTAGTTTTGAATTTACGATCTAGTAGTAATATTTTGTAGTAGCTCAAGTTTGTTCTGCAATTCTGGAATGTTTATTGTTGAAAGTTGTGTGTTTTGAAAATTAATAAATATAAGTTTAATATTGTTAAAGGGATCGTTGAAGATTTATTCAAAATAAGCGTGACATTAAAACACTGAAAAAGTATTCTCGATGTCAAACATTAGAATTCCTTTCAGTTTATTGATTGATACAAACACGTACTTAAAACGTCAGCAAAAAAATATCGTATCTATTTTAAGTTACAACCTTAGTTATGCTAGCTGTACTATAAGTACATTAGCCTACTTTGACAGTGGCTTGAAAGTGATACATTTTCCAAGAGAGGGTGACATTTCAGGAATAATTGACCGATCGCCAGTATCTCTTCCCCCTGAGAACATGCCAACTTTGTATTATATACTTATTACAATACATCTTACTAAACAAATATTTTTATTATTATTACACCGTGTGATTCAGACGAAAATATGCTATTCAGTATCGTTAGTAAATATATGGTTGGATTAAAATTATTAATTTCAGGATATTCAGAAAAAAAATTCTGACCATGAGGATGATCTCTACTAACAAAACTTAATACCGTATTTTCAGTTTTAAATTTTCATTTGTATAACCCGGTATATTTGAAAATATAAAAGCTATGAAAAAACATTATCAAAAAAGATACCAATTTTAGTTCATAATAACCAAAATAAACTTATATAAGCTAGCAATAAATCTTTTACTTTCACAGTTCCAAACTCCAGATATAGAACCGCACAGAAACTACGAACTGAACAGCTACTAATCATATTAGCTATATTAATTATCTCCCGCGGCGCGATGCCGAATGAAAATAAATTGGACCTTACAACATGAAGTGGGACTTGTTTTACTAAACACCATAATATAAAGGTGAAATAGGAGATAAAAACTTTTCTAAATATTAATAATAATAGTTATGAGGTTATTCGTGAATTTAATTAATTTAAAATACTTTATTCAACTTTTCCAGTTATGTCTTTCTTCCATCTTACAATTTGGGATCCTTCAAGCGTAGCGTTCGCGACTGTCTCTCTGCAGCATCAGGCGAAAGAAAATGCGTCTTACTATCGTGTTTATTTTGAAATGATCATAGTAATTTTATAAAAATAAATCCGTATTTATATTGTAATATAATATAATTGTTGGTTATTTCATTAATTTCCCCTTTATAGCTTATAACGTGGGTACCCTAATTATAATAGAAGTAAATGTAGTGTGAAGTTCGGCTGAGATTTTGCAACCATTGTGGGTAGTTTAGCATTGCTAATGAAGGTGCATGTTTAAAATGAATAAGTTTCTGGTTTGTAAAGGGACCATTTCTGTTTATTATAATTATTTACGTATATTTGTAGTTTTAAAACGATACCGAATATTATTTAAATTCATACGTTTACACAAAAATAAACAAAGATACAATAATTGTAAACAAACAAAACTAATATGGATGGAAGAAAGGCCACATATGCACGCATCGTGTGTGGTATTTGAAAATTATAAACTCACGTAAATTGGTATGTGTAAGTGATGTACGCATTTCACGCATTATATGTGGCTTGGTCGTAAACAAATATGAAATACGACTAACAGACGTACATATCTATATAATAATTGGGGAGAGTAAAATTTGATTGGTCGGACATGCAGAATTGACGAGTGGTTGTAAGTACCACAACGCATAGCGACACCGAATTACATGTTAATTAAATTACTCGACTCTTTGACGTACCCACTCATCTGTATTCTCTGTGTACTTCGAATCGATACCCTCAATGGAAAAGGCTCTAACTCAAAAATGGCATTTTATCATTAAATACAATCAATACATTTAAAATGATTTTTGCGGCCTACAAATATACATACTTTTGAATACAGATTTTCGTGGTTAATTTTTATTTTTATTTATTAGGAAAACTTACAACTAAATACAAAAAAATAAATACATTCACATGGGAATAAAAAAAAGCCAATTAAAGCATCAAATTTTAACTTACATATTAAGTAAGCTAGAGTTATATCATAGGTACTGGGTGACAAAAAATACATAAAGTAGTAGCTTAAACATTTATAATAAATGCAAAATAATTTCATAATAATATGATGTTGTCCTTGTCGCACATTGGTTGCAATTGCGCACGACGATGGAGAAAGAATACAACAGACCGCTCAAGTTTGGTGAGAATAATCTTATTCTGAAATGTGTCCTCGATTCCGGGAACACTAGGCAAAAATATTGTATTTAAATCGAATTTAAAGTTAACGCGTTTTTCACGAAAGGTGTAGAAATGTTTCCCAATTGAATTAATTTTCATCGTTGGAAATATTATTCGTCTCTAAAATAAAAACGTACAAATTGATCAAAATATTTCAATAAAAATTTCGTTCCTGCAATTAATTCGATTAAAGATTCGTTAACGGTGAAATATTTGGAATGTGCACTTATTCATTTGTCTGTGTATTGAGTTACTTTTTTTTTAAATTTATAGTTCGTATATTATTTACAACTTTTAATTTATATTTATAAACTAAGGAAAAATAATATTGTAGTATTTATTCACACACTCATTATAAATATTAATTACAATAAGCAGGTAGAATGTCTTTACATCTCCCAACATGGGGTGCCTTGAAATTTACTAAAAGATTTGACAGGGGCAATGCGAAATAAGTGTAGCGAGGCGAATGAGCGCGGCAGATGCGGGGATACATTCAGGCGCAAAATCGGACAACGCGGTGGAACGCATCGCACACTAAACAATAAAAATAAGTGTGCACATTTTTGGATAAGGTTATTGAATTTAGAAAGTTTAAAAATAATTTATAAATGTTTTTAGGGATTATAATATGTAAATAAATACCTATGACTATAAAATAGAATTATGTACTATGATATATTTTGATCGGTAATTGAATACATAACTTTCACAAATTGGTCCATAACCATTAAGTCACAGAAATTGCAATACATCGTTTACTCAAAAAACATTAAGGATTGAATACTCAGTCGTTACATAAATTTGTTTTTATTTAAACAATAAAAGGATCTAAATCCACGAAAATTAAAAATATAATCATAGTCGTAAAATTAATATATTATTTATATTTTTTATTGTAGGTAACAATTTCATGTGATCTTAAGCAAGCAGCAATGGATGACAACTATGCCTTATCATTAGTTCGCACTGAAACATTGAAATTAAGTTCAATAGACCCTTCCGTCGGCTCTTTCATGTTTGTCTAGTTAAATTAAGTTGAAAATTTATTCCATTATTATATCAGTTTTGTACGCACCACTGTTTCACTGTAACGCTTAAATTATAACTTGAAACTAATATTGAAATTTAACAGAGGGTACCTTCCATTAGTATTCAATTTAAATATAATATTCTAATGTTTATCAATTAATAGTTAGATCATCACTATATGAACTTATTTCTAAAGTATCGACTATCCATAAATCTTGATTAATTTGTCTAATCAGTTTCGAAAGCATTGCAGCCATAGTGCTCCATGTTATTATTTAAATCTTAAGAAAAACACATGTAGCAAATAAGAATTAGATTTTGGCTTCAATTTTAAAAAATACATATAAACAATTGTAAATTGATTTGAAATAATTATGTTTTGTTCTTGCTAAATAAATTTGGTTTCAAATAATAGCAATGTTATTTCATTGTACATGTGATTTAAACGAGCAAATGTCAGTGAATTAATATTCGTGGCAGTCATCACTTGCAATGGAGTTTCATTCATGTTTTTATTAGGTTATATGTTATTAAACTATGATAGTTATCTCAATAATGCTATGAAGTAATTTGAGATTTTGAATTTAGAACATTTTGAATAATATAAACAATAAAAGTGAAAATAAACTAATCCAAAAGTAATTCAGATTTACGCATAAACAAACGAAAACATCGTAAATTTGTTTGAAAACACCGTAACGTCTATCACAGGCGCGACCGCAAGGCTGGTTGCACGAGACTAGATTAATGTTACTATTAATCGAGTGACCGCTCTGAGGTGACCGCCAATTAAACTCCGTCGAGGGTTTATCTTCACCGGCACCTGCGACTAACTGCCCCCTGTCTTCCTGTGCCGGTCAACATCATACGTTATACCGATACCGTAAATATACCGGCATATTTCACGCATCGAATGTTTGTAAATTATTGGGAGTTATATTTTAATATATGTGCGTATAAAATGATATATAGTTTTATATAATAGAGAATAAGGGTATACCAAAGCAAGATTATATTAAGAGTCCTTAACAATGCCATCTAATGTAATTTAATTTCCTCAAACCCTATTTTATAGTTGGATTATTTGATCAAAGGGCAGCTAATCGAGTCCCACATACCTACGCTTAGCCAAAGATAAACTTGCGACATGCGGGCGGCTGTGCGTGTTTAACTAATGACCGACTCATGGGGGTTGACTCAACCCCCCTCCGATAGGTGGAGGTTTCAGGGTGGTGGTCCAGCGATATCATTAGCCACAGATGCCGCTGGCCTGTGCTCGGTATAAATACATTAAGTGGGCCGTCAAACTGCTAAAGCTCGCCCGATGCCGCTAGTTCTGAGCAGGGATCCGCTGTTAAAACTGGTTGAGCCTTTTTGACGTGCGACTGATGGCTTTTTAATTAGAATTGTGATTTATATTTGCTTCTGACAGTCATATTGTATGCGTTCGCATAGAATGTAAGAACGACTATAGAAATCAATAAACTATGAAAAACAGCAGCGACCGTTCGACAATCGCTCCATAAAATTCTATAAGCCCAATAAAAATCGTGCTTCGCGTTAGAACGTCCACATAAAATCTCAAAGTACATAAACATATCATAAGAGGGGATAAAGAGCGAGTTATCCACACAAAGAGAGTTTTTCTACTGTTGAGCCGCGTATTCCCTAGATGGTTATTTTATACAGTGACTTTGAGTTAACTGCGGGAGGGAGTTTAAAACTGTAGCGGCTAACATGCTCGTAGTCTCTTGTCTGTTACGATCATCTACTCTCAAACATGTTATAGTTATAGTGTTTGTATATTTTCATATTTATAACTATTATTTGGAGTAGGTAATGGGTTATAAGTAGGTAAGTTTATATTATGTGATAAATATAAAAAAATATCCACAATTAATTTCATATTTTTATATAAAAAAAACTATTAATAAAAAAGAAGTCGTTTTCAAAAGTTTTGTTTTCATATCTCGTAAGTCAGTTATCATTTTTATTTATGGGGTGATTCAGGTCGTGTTTATTGCGCCATTCATTGGGAAATGCAGGTAGATATGATTTATCAAGTCATCAGTCCTGGTTAGTGTGAGATATTGCCGTGTCTTATATATAAAGTATATGTTGTTTATGAGAAAAAATATTTGGGAAAACGTACACATTAATATCAAGATTTAAAAAATAAATTGCTACTAAATAGCTTAATGATAAACCTGTATACAATGGCTGCAAAGCTTTCGAAACGTCGGATTAAAATATTCAAAATACACGCGATTGTAAGCAGCATAAAATCTTTAAAAATGAAAGATTGTGAACATATTTGCGAATCTGTGAAATATTATACTATACAGATATGTATAGTGAATTAATTATATAAAAATAAATTTACATAAATCTACAATGTACTATTTTTAGTTTTAAACAAAGAATTATATTAGTTTTAAAAGTACAGCAATATTTACCCTCGAGAGATGTTCACCCTTTAAGTGAAGGTAACTTGGAAAAATTGAAATGGATCGCCAGCCGGTGTCCATCCATCACTGTGACTACGCGCGGTCGAATCTAATGGTTTTTTAATAATCCCAACCACTCGAGATCAAAAAAAAGTCTCTCGATTATATTATAAGGGTTGATTGTATGGAAATATGACAGCTAATTGACAATGCTTGATGACAATTCAATAATGCTTTTAGATCGGTTGATTGAATTTTATTTTTAGAAATACGATTCAGTGCATTTTTATTGTTTGATTTGATTTATTTTACTATCGAGCGCTCCTTGTTTTATTTTTAGAAATAACTTTTTAGATTGTCACACACATGGTGATTATTATTAGGTGTCGAGCGCGCGTATAGGTACTTACTTGTGACCTAAATCGCTAATAATGTCTGCCTAACGTTCGATTATTTATTAATTACATATGATAAGTGATATCTAGGGCTATTGACGAACACGATTTAATGAATTTAAAAGACTTTATTTTACTTACTAACAATTGGCTCTTCTGCAAAAACAAACTATTCCATAAAATTGTATTTATTAAATAAAACAACTTACAATCTAATTGAATTCAAACAAGATCCTGGAACCCTTGTTTGTTCCACAATAAAAATAAATTCTCGATATCCGTTTTCATAAACGGAAGTTAAACAATAAACAATAAAAGGATAACAATTTTCGTAGTCTTTATTCGATGGACAGTTGGGTCTGTAAGGGGCTTACAGAATAACCGCAATAAACAACTGAAAACTATACGACCTTTATATTTCATGCAAATCGTTCCGTAGTTTACATTCAGTGAGGCTACATATACCGATTCAATATTCTATTTACTTTAGCTTTTAGAAGAATTATGAATGTTGGTTTAGTAAAGGCAGGGTACTACAATAATATATATGGTACCTTTATTATCATCTGCCAGAACTTCATGCCTTTGATACGTGTGGGTTAAATGATACCTATGTGCGTTAAAATTGCTAAACCCTTTATTAAACGTAAATATTATAAATTAGTAAATAAAGTTATACCTTGCGAGATAACTTTATCTGAAATAAAAAAGTAAATTAGAAAGTGATATTTATACGAGTACAATAAAAAAATAATAGAACCCGATTGAAAAAGTGGAAGAGTAACATAAATAAATTTGAATTCACTTTTATCAGGCTATTACCCTATCGCGCGCATGAAAAATATAATCTTTGGTTCCCATAAACGCTACAAATAACGCACCATTAAATAATACGACCGAGATAACTGTAGATTAATGTGGTTTTTAAATCGAGACGCGATATTATATTGACGTGTGATTCGCGACACCTCCCCCTTTCGCATTAAAAATGTACTCTGAACCGATATATGCGATTCTAATTCGAGATAAGAAAGAAATAGTCGCAATGTAATATTTAGTACAAATTATTTCTTTTTTTATGTATTGTTTTTACGCTCTTTTTTTAAAAATATAGTAGGTATATTTATGGCAATTTTTTTTTGTTAATCATTAGCCCGAAATACCATTGCAGTTTAGTTTGTCACTAGTGCATACATCGTGTTTCTGTATTTAAATTTAATTGATCATTATCCTGTCTGACTCACATATTGTTCTTTGAACTAAGCAAGGCGAACTAATAGCGAGACCTAAATGTGTGTGACTTGGGTGCATATTTCGTTTGATATGGCTTCTATAGTATAACTCTATAATTACAAATAATTGTTTTTATGTGTAAAAGTATTAGATAAAAAAGAGACAAAGAAGTAGTAAGTAGTGAACAATGTAAAGTTATAAAATATATAATAATAGGAATACCTTTTCGCTACAACATCTAAAAATACACAAATATAGGGAGAGTCAGCTGTGTAGAAATCACCCGGTCACTAGAATATTGTTTTCACTATATTAGATACGTGCCCGCCATTTTTAAGAGGAAAAAAATTCTATTTCATCTCGTAGCTCTTTCATATGGCGAATTTGATTATTGCTAGGGTTGTCTCCATAAACATATATATTTTTTATATTTATATTAAATTATAACATGTAGGTAGATACAAATACTATCATCCAGCTTCAAATTAGGAAACCTTTTGTGGGTGTCATGCCACAGAGAACGCAAACACATAAAACCCAGATCTGAAACAAAATATTTACCTACTTTTTTATTTTGAGAGTTTGCAAGTTTAGATTAACTTTTCTTATTTAAATAGGTGACTTTGGCAGCCCTAAATTATATAAATATTGTATTGCCCTTTCAAGAGTTATAAACCGTAGTATATTGAAGAGTTTTACTGTACGATTTACATGCAATATTGAATGCTGCTGGATTAAATTCCAACGTTTTATTGCTTTTAAAATAAAGTTTTAGCTTCATTTTTTTTCAATTTTGAATTGATTGTTCTGCCTTATGTACGTGTTGAAATTTACATAAATATTTTAGTTCGTAATTATGTGATGTATTTAATGTAATATGTAGTAGTGGTTTTAATTTGTTTCTTTCCGTTTATAGATAAATTCTGATATCCAGACATTGTAATGCAAAACTAATCATTGAAATCAAACCCGTACCACACGTCGAGTAAAGATAAAATACAATATAATTAGTAAATAGTGACCCAGTTTCGTTAAACAATAATATCAAGACGGCTGACATTTTGTTGACTGGAGGAAGCTGAGGGATACAGAAATGCATTGTTTTAATATGTTAGAGGAAATTAATTCTTATCTATAGTGACACCCTTCAAACTGCTTTCTATTAAGATGTTTAGTATATTTTGTAGATAGTAATAATTTAGTTCTAAAATAGGTTTTTTTGTATATAAAGTAGAAATCAGAACTTATTATGGTATGTATATTACAACTAGACGGATGATGTCATCATCAAGTCGGTAAATCAGAGGTTATTATAATTAAAAGAATTATAAGTTAAGTCTATTTCTCTGTAAATGTATTCACAGAGTTAGGCCAATAAATTATACTAAAATAATAACAAAACAGTGATCTGTTATTTACGTCCAAAGTTAAGACAAATTAGGGTTAATTAAGTTGTTGTTGGTATAACAGAAATCAATATTGTTTGGTTTATTTAGTTCCCTCGTTATTAGTTGTTTTGTTTTACTTGAGATAAGCATGTAAATAACCGAACATTGTATTACATTGTTATAGCTTCGTTCAAATTCAAATTTCTATAGACGGGCATTCAATGCGTGTTTTTAAAGATGTTTGTCTACATAGAAATGATATCGATATTGATAATAAGTATATCAAATAACTCAATTAAAATATTTAAAAATCACTATGGAAAAATATTTGATTTCAATAGATAAATACATATTAAATGTTGGAATATAGTTTTTTAAAAATTAAGAAATTAGATCGTTAGATTATCGATATCGATATTATCACATCTCTATTAATAATATATCAGCATTAAACAAGATTCTTTAACAAATAATATTACCCTTTAAATGTCTGAGCAAACCGAATGAAAGAGAGTTGAAGAATTGTTTGAAAGTAGCGGGCAGTGCTGCCTCCATTGTTTCACTGCACTTTTTCCACTTTCCCACTTCCATAGGAAGTCGTTTGCAGTTCCGTTTTCTGCAGGAAATTCCGAAACTGCGAAACCAAAGAAACAAATACTTGCGAGACTTTTCTTTTCATGTATATTTGTTTGGTTTCGAATTGTTTCTAGTTGTTGTGGTGGAATTTTAACTGCTATTTTATTGTTGTTGTTTTTCAAACAAACTTCTTTATGGCGTTAATCCTTTTTTGGTAATATAATCTTTTTTGTCTTCATGACGTATACAAAGCAAATAAAACACAAAATATTATAGTTCTTAAATTTTCAAAGTAAACAGCACCAACATTTATAGCTATTTAAAGAATGTTAAAAACATTTCTTTGTTACTCGAGTTATCTCTCTAAATCACAAAAGACCCTTCTAGTTTAGGCTACAGACAGAGCCGGCCGGCTTTAGTTTCAAACTAAACCATGATTTAATTTAAAAGCCACCTATCTCCTGCAGCCGGTCCTCACGAATAACCTCTTAATAAATCTGCTACTTACCGTCCCTGGTTCGAGTCCCGCAGGACGTCCAGCATCCGACCTCCATTAACTTGTTAATCTTTGGAGATGACCAAAGGAGGTTTTCATTAAACATAATAAATTTTACCAACATAGTTTATTATTTAGTATGAACTTTAAAAATAATTTAATATTATGTTGGTATTTCAATATTGTCGTTATGGTCATACACAGATATATAGGTAATATTCGTGGTTTTTGAACAAACTTAGAACAGGCATTATATAAAAACTATCAGTTTGGCAATGGCTAATAAATTAATACTATATTCTAATAAGCACAAAGTTGTTTAATGGAATTTACGTGTTGGGAGTTATGGCTGAGTCGGTCTAACTGTGGATCAACTCAGCAAATCTGTTACTTCAGGCGACGGACGTCTAGGTACAAGTCCAGACTGAAGGTAAAGTTAACAGAAGTTACAATATTAGTCTGGATGATTTGTTGGCATTTAACTTGCCCGGTCTGAACTCTACCTTTGTAAACCCTGTTTATTTATTCAATAAGATCTTGTGAATTGCTACGATACTATATATTTTGCTTTGAAATACTACGCTTAGATAAATTTTGATTTCTAAGTAAATGACATTATAAATGTAAAATAATCGAAATAAACAGGGCAATCCTTCAATAACCTCACTATGATTCGTTAATTTAAGATTTTGTTTTAACAACTTTGCTGAGTTATTGTTTGAATATATAGATATAGAGCTAAATCGTTTTTATCCTAATTAAAAGAAAATTCATTTTCGCATACAGCCTAAAGTTAATTATTATTACAAATATTCATTTGTTTATTTGTAATAGTAAAGAGCTAAGTGATACGGGACATATTGTAGATGAATTGAAGCAACCATACTAAAACTTGATTACAATATCGTTTTAATTAATTTAAGATGATTGTGAGACACGTGTTTAAGTATAACAACTTCGTTTGGTCAGAAAATCGTATTCTAAAGAGGGTTACAAGTGGGAGTCAAGTTTTTGATAGTTTGTGGGTCTTCAGTATTTACTGGTTAAGTTTACGGTCAATGTCTGAAAGTTAGAAGGCGTCAGGGGAAAACCACTGAAGCTTTCATACACCCAAATAAGGCTTATGTTTATAGCAATTATGTGCTTGCTTTAAACTCTATTAGCATTTGTTATTCTTACTGTTATGTCTTAAATTTATAGTAATAATTATTTTTCAAATAACGTCTTTAATTAACAATAATAATAATAAAACCTTTATTGCTTTAAAAAAATAATAATACAATTTAACACCTTATCACTAATAGTAATTTCTTCCAGACCAATTATCATGTTAAATATAAGGTATTTTATTATGTACATCTATATGGAAAAGTATCTGACGAAATGATTGTAATAATTCGGTCATAAACTCGTAATTGATAGCCATAATAGTATATGTATATAGAACTAACATTGTAAAATTTTTACTAAAGAAAATGTAACATTTGGTGTTTTTCTCGATACCGACGTGTGCATTGCGAGCGTGCTGTCCACGTTGCACTCGTGACTATGACTTATTGCATTCCCGTGCACTTGCTAACACACAAATTCTGTTGTGAAATGGAATGTGTTGTTATGATTTAGTAACACAGTTACGCGCGTCGCTTTTCTTTTTATTCTGCATGATATACAATTTTCCTTATATTTCCTTATTATTAGTATTTTGAACTATGTAATAAATACTCGGGCTTGGAGCTCAGTAGTGATGTCCACCACGTCACCGTCCATTTTAATCGATTTATAGTTAACTCGGTTACTCGGACGTGGAAAGTCGATAAATGAACACCCTTTGGCTATTTACATCTAACGTAGGGTTTATGCCTAATACCATTATCGATACGTGCAACGTAGTCTTGGTTATATCATGGACGATTGCTCGCATGTAGAAGTACACACTTTTTTATAATTCACACTGATGTTAAGCTAAACTGACTTAATTAGAAAATTATTTTAAGACAGTAATGTTATAAAACTAATATGATTTTAAATTATTTTTTTCGAAACGTTGGATTAAAGGTGATTACAATAAAGGCCGTATAAAGACTATTATTATTATTAATAGTAACTTTAAAGAAAGACACCTATATTAAAATCGATGTAGAGTTGAGTGAGTTTACATAAATTTGACGCCAGTAATTATTTGCGCATGTTAACAAGTCGTAGGTAGTATCTCGCTGTCCACTGTACCATAAATATTTTTAAGTAAACACATTTTAGCACCGGTCACCGCTGCATTTTGTTTATCTTTTCGGCCTAAAACAACACGAGTCCGTAAGCGTCGGTCACTCGCTGACTCAGTGACTGTTCTGCTATGTACACTTAGCTATAAAAGTGTATTTCCATTGACGTTAGTAATGTTATTGTATTTTTAGTTGTTTCTTTCTACTATTGATGTAAATCCACATTCTAATAATAAAATAAATATTAGATAGCTATGTACAACATGGTGCAATAAAAATATTAAAATCGATAATGTTTTTGTTGTCGAGTGTACTTAAAAATCATGCATGTCCCCGCTTAAATAGAAGGGGATGGTGAAATATTTTTTAATATAATATTTTAACCGTTAATTAAAATAACGAAACAATTTAATTTGTATAAAGATATTATTTTAGGGTTCTATTATCAAAGGAAACATCTCAACAAAAATATTTCAATGTTTTATGTTTTAAATATTTGTCTTTCGTATTTATTTTTATCTATTGTTTGCTATTTAACGAGGTATTCCTTTGTTTAGAATATTTTGTAAATAAAATAAATGTTTGATTTATGAACCACAAATATCAGGTGTAGAATTTTACATGTGATTTTGTGATATTATTATTTACATTTCCAAATATATTAAGTAAAATAAAGGAATTTTATTAGAATTTGTCAGTATTTAGCACCTTTAGGGTCGGTAACTCAATCCCTGCTTAATCTGTATCGATCCTTAATTAGTTTTTATAAGTGCTAAAAATCGTCATAGATTGTTTTATTTCACACTACGCAGGCCTATTAGATGAGCTGAACTAGAATTGAATTACCGGTCTTAGTACTAAAAACTTTCATTTCATAGCATTTGTTTCATTTTTATTTTATACGAAATTATATCTAGAGTTTTATCTAACTAGTTTGAATTATATTAAAACAAATGATAGTTAGAAATACCCATAGTTGTATTAGTTCCAAACAAAGGATTGCATCAGGATTTAAGTTCTAGTAATTAATGAATTTGATAGTTCTTTAAACATTATTTGCTTCGAGTTTGAGCTGAATAATATTTGTCTGGTACTCAAATGATTAATATATAACAATATTTCTAAAATATTAAACCTAAATAAATAGAAATAAAGTATACAAAATTATTATGTTTAATTAAACAAAAATTCGAATTACATCCATGAATTCAGTTCATGGCTATTCGTATTATACATTGAAGGCAAATGTCCACAAATCGTTGTACACCCGCTTCTATTGGTGACTACGTGGCCTAAACAAACACTCATTATTTGAGCCAACCGAATGGCCGGTATTTCAAACATCACTTATTATTAGTTAGTAAATAATAATATCATTATTGACTAATTATATGTATAATGTGTCGACGCACTAAAAAGCAATGAATAGCGATTATTACACGATGATTTTCAGTGGCATTCAATTGATATACCATATAACTTCATTAAAAAGGCATGGCAATATTGTGATCATGCAATGTGCTTCAGACGCAAGAATAAAATTAAAAGTCGTGACCATGTTAAAAGTATGTGGAAATGCTTACAGTATTTTTTTTTTGCGGTTAGACAACAATTGTATTTTAGGAATCAATGTCTTTCATTCCATTGTATTTATGTAAATTCATTGTCATTGTTCTATATTAGTGTTAAATAATACTGTTAAATTCAAAATGTATCTTAGTAACTATTTATAAAAGTTATGCTAAGATAAGTGTTTGAAGTAACACACCAAAACATGCATCGATGTCGCCTAAACAACGTTACCTATCAGTTAGTGATCACCGATGCTTATTTACATATCGGTAAACATTTTGATGGCGGTTTGGATGGCTAATTTTGCAATTATGTTGCTTGCATTTCTAACACCGTCATTTGAACGAAATCATAATATACGATTTAAAATTTAATGTGATTCTTATGTGTTACTTATTCACAAACAAAACAATCAAGAATTGCGTATAAAACCACGTGTTAATAATAAATGTTTGAAGAAAATTGTGCTTGATGTAGATGCTAACAAATATATCTACATTAACGGCAAGAAACTTGATGAAGGGGTCTTTGGAAATACACGTCTTCTATCTTTACCGTCTTAATTATTTAACGCTTTGTATCAACTAAGAAACGAGGATAAGTGAAGTAATGGGGATGTTAAAAACACACTCTAATATTTTATGGATCTGTTAAGGTATGATAGGATTAAATGTACAAATAAATATATTTAGATTAAAGTAAAGACAAAGAATGAGATTCGTGGTGAAACAAGTCTTCCTCCATAGTTTGTTTACTCCAGAAGAACACAAACATATATGTATCTATGTAGGTAGGTATATCTAAAGAACAAGTATGATACTTTTAAACCCATTAGGAAAGACAGATGTCGTCGACGTGTTTTATAGCGTCTATGAATGGGAATATTTTAAATTTATGAAAAAATATAATTTGTTAAATATAAATAAATAATTCATATTAAAATGTACAAATACGACATTGAATCATGCAAACGAAGCTTCAAAGGTAAGCCAATTCGCAATAATTTTACCCAAAATCTGACATAAACATGACCGATATTCTCAAAGCAATTTGCATGACCGTTACGTTTGAATAAATTAGGAATACCTGCCCGAGGGTAGTGCTATGAATATGTAAGACGATTGCATCAGAATCTTACCCGGCAATTAGTTGGGTCGCTCTGATTACAGACTCCCTTCAGATGTATTGTGAGACGAATGTTAACATATTACCTATTATTTTAATGTGTCGTAAAATTTGCACAGAGTATTATTATAAGTGACATTGCTTGGATGCAGTCTAAAAATAATTTAACGATTAATCCGGTGTGGAAAGAAAAAATATAATGTAGAAACTATATGAAAAATTAGTTGTGTTTGCTTATGGACTGCATTATAGAGTAACGTCAGGCGAAATATAGTGTTAGGATCATGTTGACTTTCTATACATAAAATATTCTGCAAATCTACTACAAATAAACCAACCTACTGAAATATATAAATACATTAAATAAATAAAAAATTATGCACATTGATAACGCTTAAATGTACATTTGTTTATAGTATAATGTTTGGTATTATCACATAACATTTCCGTCTCTTGTCTATTCTATGTGTATAAAACATTATCACGTCTTAAAGGTCCTTGTTCCCCACATGACAGACTGCCAAAAGGCCCTCGGCTGAGTGAGGCCGTACTTAAGCAATTATCTAAGCAAACCCATCAGCCCTATGTCTCTACCTGATATATACTCTCTTATTGGGAAGTATAGTATTGAGTATTAGATAAAATATTTTCTAATTCCATTTGTAAGTAGTCATTGCATATGTTTTGTAAAATTTATATCAACATATTTAATTATACAATTTTGGGATAAATTCTTTTCTAGATAATATACGATCTTATTTTAAGTAGTGTAAAGCTTGATTTTCAAGTTATCTACTTGAATCACCAAGTCTGCTATGACAGAAGTTGGCAGTTTAAGACGTCCGTGAGGCATGCCTTTGTGCCGGCTGCTCAACAACAAGTTAGACTCGGTTTAGACGAGTAATACGGGGGCCTTACTCGGGTAGTATTTTCAATTTGATACAAGATTTATTACTATTTAAATTTGAAGAAAAATGTAACTATTCTGTTTATTAGACACAATTTAAAAAAAGTCTTTTCAAGACCTAGTAAACCAACGCAAAACAAAACGTAAAAACTACAAGTTCAAAAATTGTAATTAGGTTTTTGCAATCATTTTTAGCGACCCAGTAAATATAATATGTATGTGTGCATGTGCGAGAGAAAGAGGGCAAAATATAGATAAATAGAGGGACAGGGAGAGACGAAATTTTTACATATTGATCATTTGTTTTATTATTATATAGACAAATTCAATAGAAAAGTAGGTATAGACAAGCCAAATCTCAGCTAATGTTTCAATTGCAATCCGATCGTAAAGTAATCTGAATAGGAGAATGGGAATTTAACTAAGAGCCACTTAAGCCATGGAATGTCAGTTACTTTGGCAACAGATACACAGGTGGAAAACTATTTCGTATTCCAATTTGTTCTACGTTCCTATGTTCAAAACTAGACACAAAGCTTAATTTAATATCGACTGCCAATAGCATATTTTGTTTAATTAATTATTAGACAGGAGTTTTGATGGGCATCTGGAGATTGGGATATCTGTCGCATTATTTACCTGAACATGTATTTCTTTGAGTAAATGTATGTAAGCGTGTAAAGAAATATATAGAAGGATGTAAGTTTTCATACTTCTTCCAAGACTCCAGTGAAAATTCCAAATCTATTTTTGACTTGATTTGAAGTCAACCTGAGTTTTGTGTCGCAAAATATGAATTTATTTACTTTGACAAATTATAACAATGTATAAATAGAAATAACGTTATAAGAATAATAAAAAAACTACGTGACCTTTTTTGGAGTAGTGCCCCGCTTTGCTCGCATAAGAAACGTCAGATTCTGATATTTTTGCCTAATAGGCGCATAAACGCCGAACGTTTACCTTTATTATTCATTCATTTATAATTATACTTACTACCTATAAACGAAAAAAGTAATATCTTTAATTAAAATATATATTAATAAAAATCACACGTGGAATTTATATTCTTATATTAGTATTATAAAATTATCTCACAAAGTTTCAGTTAGCGGTTTGTTTCATATGAAATATACGCCTTTTGAAACGAAAACAATTCGCGGTAAAGTTTTCCTCGCAGTGGTTACGGATAAAGTTTCAGAACTACGCTACGCTCTCTATCTGTTAAAATCGAGTTGAAAACGTATTTATGTATTTTATTTTTCTATTTGTTGTTATAGTCACAACTTATAATCAAAGAATAATAAATAAAAAGTTTAGTAAAAATATCATAAATAGTGTGTAAAATTATATAACAATTATTATTTAGATATTCAATACAGGAAAATACTTAATGTAATAAAATACAGGCGATTAAAATTCATTTTTAAATACGCCAATCAAAAACATGCAATCATGGTTTCAACAAAAATGAAATTGGACTCACCAATTTGGGAAAATAATAAACTCTACGTCAATTACGGATAGCAACAATTAAAATTGTAATCTGAAAGCCCACGGTACAAAGTTCGATTCTACTTGAGTTTGAAGCGCTCACAATTAATTCCTGATTGATTCACAAAGCCAGTTGGAATTCTACCCTGTTTCGCCCCACAACCCTCTTTCCACCTGCCGCCACCTGTCTGACTACACGTGAGCATCAGACAAAGATTCTAAGTTAACGTCAGTTAAGGTTTGTTGTGCAAAATTTATACCAAACTTTGTTTTAGACCTCTTTAAGGTGCGGCTTTATTATGTGTTTTTTCTATAAATTGTAATTATTAGTATTAATCATTAAATGTATGATTTTTTGTTTTGAATTAAAAAATCGTACATTACAGGAAATTAGTTATAGATTACGTAAAAATTAATAAAAAATAAAGGTAATAATAAAGATTTTGTTTAATTTTTCTACTAATTAATTGATACTTATTTTACAATATTGTGATCACTAACATAATAATTTACCAGAAAGTTAATTTTCAACTTCGTGTAACAAATTTGAATATCATGTAACATTCAAAATACAGCAACGTTGCATGATAGTCAAGAGTTTAAAATTACATAATAGGGTCTCTTATCTGAAGTGGCGAGTCGCTCTACAAGGACGGATTAGAGCAAAACGGGTTGAACTTTGCTTTACTTTCGTACTAACTCGGATTTGGCATATTTTATTAACTTAAACGCGTTAGATTAACGTCCTTACTTCGCGCTCGAGCCGTTTCAGCGAAAATTATATTTTATCCTCTCAAATTAATGTTGTTAGAGTTATACAAAGTTTGTAAAAATTTTTGTAGGTTTTATTAAGATATAAATAACAATTGTTTTAGTCTAGAAACCCAGTAATAAAAACCCAAAGAGCAATATTCTACGTACTAAGTAAAATAGGGCCGCACTCATGTATAAAACAGGTGCTTGAAAAACTTGAGTTTTGTGTAAATGAGTATTGCATATAGAGGGTAGACGGAGAAGCGACACGCATATGCCGACGAGCGTCGACACGGGAGGAAGCGACAGGCATAAATTTCTGCGACGGTGGCGCCGCGACCGGAAACGGAAGAGACCGCGTCGTTTGCCGCATTGTGCTATCGGCCACCGTGCCGCACGGACCTGTCTTTATGTACTCCGTTTTATGGAGGCAACGATTCATATGATATGCTCGCCCTATCGTGTGGAGATCATGTACTAGAAACCTCTCTTTTGTTACCTTACCATTGTTATTTTCTATGGTTGAGGTAACTGAAGTTAGAAATATACATTTTTGTGAGAAAATAAAAGCATCGTTTGATTCATGAATATATATGTATAGTACATAGGTTATGACGTATGAACGGATATAAAAGGATTCCTATTATTCATTGTAAAATTACCAAATAAAATTTAATTTAAAAAAGCGGCACCTGTCTCTTCCAGTAAAAGCTTAATCGCGAAAACATTTGGAGGCAACATCCTGTGTCGAGCGTCCGTTGCTGTGACTGAATTTTAAACGTGGAATAAACGTCGCGTGCGGCAAACTCGTGCGGTCCACAAATTAAATGTGGCTATTTCATACCGAAAAAAGCCGGATTTTCCGACTCTAAAGCACAAAACAATAACGATAAATGCTTATGCAAATTGAATTGTCCAACGTCGACCGCAAGTATCGGTGGTCGTGTGCGTTTCCGCTCGATTATTGCTGATAACGCAGGATTTGTGGACGTTTGGCCTCCAACTATTCTGAAATATCAGACCGTTTCCTTTTGTTAATTACTCATAGAATATTACACTTTAATAATATATTTAAAAAATACATATATTTATGTAAAGAATTAAATTTGAATTTTTTTTTTTTTTGTGATAAATGGAAAGATCATATATAAGTTTTATAACAAAACTATTTTTATTTTATTTTTTTTTGCAATAATTCAATTAATTTTGAATCCGATACCGAAGACACGCCGACAACTATACACCCGACCACGTGTGACGTCATAATGTTAGTTTTCACTCATTACGGTTGATACAGACATAATAAGTATTCTGTTGTCATTGTTGAATACATAAGAAAATGTCGAATCTCAAAAGTTATCGTTCTTGTTTTGTACCATTATGTATGAACACAACAAAAACAACTCCTGAATAAATATTCGAAATAAATGGTTTCAAAAAAACAAAATCATATATTTATGTTAAAGTAAATATAAAACTAAATAAGGCAAAAATTTTTTTACTGGACTAATCATCAAATAGCATATTTTTATTGATAATTTACTTCAATATTTATGAAAGTAAGTTTCCTTACCGCGCCGTCATCAATCACAAAGTTATAAATAAAACAATAAAAGGTAAAACTTGGTGCGTTCTTCACGAGGCCAAAGGGTCCGACTACCAACTTTACTCTAGAGCGTAATATTGTGTTGAGAAAACCCCACTTATTGGAAAAATATGTAGATTATTGTAATATTCTAGAAAAAGAAGTTTGTATGTTTTGTTTTATACAAGAAATATGCAGACATTATTTATATATATTTTGAATAAGATATGTTACAATTTATAAGAAATGAATCATGTTATTGAAGCAATATTAAAATTTTATTAACTTCATTCATATGATAAACAATCGATTGTAAATGCAAAGGCAATGGAAGAAAAAGAACGTAATTTCCGTTACCCCATCGAAAAAGCATTGAATTCAAAAGGAAAAACATCAGCGAATAGTTTTGGGGAACCGTTGGTATAAGTTATTTATGATAAATCTTATAAATCATATTCACTAACGTTCGTTCAGTTCAGATAAAAGGCGAGTGAAGTTTGTGTGTGATTCCCGCCGCGATACCCAATGCTTTGTGCAAACTTTACCAGTGTACTTTTTGAGATAAAAATATATGGAATATACTAAAATGTTCCAAATACTTACCATTTTTTAGTTGCAAAGCATTTGAAACGCCGAATATGACTAATCAGAACAACCGCATCGTAAAAGTTATAAAGTGTTTCAATTAAGTTGTGTAAAACACAATAAATGGATATAAAATAAAAATTTATTTCAAACGAGAATGTCCACACTATTCTGTCTACAAAAGGCAAATGAAATTTTTTCTTACCTCATCTTCCGGTCTATATGCCACTTGTAATGCGTTTAATATTTCATGATATCGCCGGCGGCTCCATCGATATCTGCCCTGCCATAAATTACAGACAAAAAGCGTCAGACACAAGGGGGTTGCCAAACGAATCAAAATTGCCATTAATATATTATTAGATTCATTATTTGCTGTCTGCGGCCACTTCCAGATTTAGATGTGTCAATAAAACTCATTGGTTTTTTTGAACTTATTTTTATCGGCAGTTTCCGAGACAGTTTTATTTCAGTTAAAATAATATTTAATAAATATATTTTACATTACATAATTATAAATTTTAACTTAGTTATTGAATATAAATACGTATTCAATTAAATTACGTGAATAATTGTCGAATAAATGATATAAATTTAGTGAAATTATGACATGTTTCGAGCCAACAATTTGATGGTTTGGTCGGAATTATATAAAAGATAGAATTGGAATTAATGCAAAATATAATTTGAGAGGAGATTAAACAAAAATAATATCATTATAATCTGTCAAAAACAGCTGAAAAATTGTCTATTTAGACATATAGGTAGAGAACATCTGGTGCGTGCACAGCGCACAGTGGGCTGACAAACGCTCATCTCGATTTACGGGCACAAATCAAACATTTAGTGAGCCCTCGTAAATCAGGCTCGCCACAAATTTATAGCGTACCCGAAAGATTTGTTGTTAAATACGCGAGTTTTACTTCAAATGTGAGTTGAAGAAAAATAATTCATGTTACAACAATAGAATAACGATATATAATTCAATTGAATATTATTATTTTTGTTTTGTAATGAAATTGTAAATATGGCAGAGACATAAACGATTGACGGGGCTCAAACAATTGAGTTTTCAATTCTCGCGTATTTTCTGTTTTTCTATATAAAAGCGTGCACTTAATGGGTTTTTAAATACCGCGGAGTCGAGCTGGCTTCCACACGTCGCCGAACAATAGCCGGGCAAGGGGAAAGCATAATTTATTTTCGAGTTAAATCTTTTGTGGAAATAATATGACATTTCTATTTGAAGTTGGCGGGTGATTTATCGGTTGCCTTGTTGTGGTCGCGTTTTTGAGTGGCGCCGCTGAATTGGAGGTGTCGTTTGCAATCGGTATAGCGTCTGTTTCAATTTTATGGATGGGTTCTAGTGACATTCCCACGCTCCTATTTTCATTTTCATATTTTCAATGATTTTTATTTGCATACAAATTATTATTATATATTCAATGTAACTATTTTTATCTCTGCAAAAGTATTTTAATTTAAAATTTAAAATTTTCGAATGTAAAATAAAAATGAATATGTAAAAGTAACTTTCAATACACAAAGGAGTCACAGAACTCTGGCGGTTCCATACTTATCGCAAAATGTTAATTCAAAAAGTTGTTTCCATTATGAAACGTTTTCAGGCTACACTGCGCTCCACGTGCGAGCGAGCGTACGTGAAAAAAACTCCCATAAAACATTAGTAGAGAAAGAATTTAAAGTAGAGTTAGCAAATAAAACGCTTAAAGCGACAGTCGCGGATAAAGCACAGCGCTGCAATTGCTACATTCCAGCCCCAAACGATTTGAGACCATTCTTTGCAACTGGGCCTTTCCACAATGGCTATTTAAATTATTACCTAATTACCTATATTTTTATTTATAAAACGATTAAAAATATAAAATAAAAATATGCACATTTTAGTTATTGTTATTGGTTTTCTTAATAAATCTGTTTTAAAGGAGATTTTATAAACGTAATTTTATACATTTCAATGATATAGTGTAATTTAAATATACTACCTATATTAACAATTAAAAATATATATAACAATTATATACGATTATCGGGGTTATTGTAGAGAGTAGCGGTTTGCAAATGTCGGACAACAGTACACTCGGAGCATTCTATTTGCTTCGTGACTACGATGGGCCGGAACTGTCGCCGCCGGAGAAACAACGAAAGACTTACTTTATTTTTGCAATATTTTACATATTATATGCATATATTATTATAATTATTCATTGAAATTTTTATATTGTTTATAAATGTAAAGCACTTGTACTATTCTATGTTATCTAAAGATTAAGACACGTTGAAAAGATGTTCAGAAATATTATAATATATAATAATATTTTGTTCTGTGAAAACGTCGTCTAATGAAAACCTCAAAACATTTTATAATACTTTAATTTGAAATGTAAACGCGGACACATTTTTTTACAAAAGCTTAAAACTGCACGGGAAATCGTCACGAGCCGCTACGAAAGGATTTCGTCCGTCCAAAACAAATAGAAATATTTTTATATTTATTTTTGTTAAATAAAAAAGCGGTGGGGAAAATGTCGGAGCACAAGAGCTGGCAGGTGGGAATTTAAATAATCTGACGGGGATTAAAAGGAGAAATATCAGCTTTTGACCGGAGCTTGGACATGAGATTACCTATTTAATGTCCCTCAAACACACCTGAGCTAAAATCTAGATATAGAAAAAAAAATATCGCTCATATTTAAAACTCTTTAAATAGAAATATTACTCAAATGCAGGAAGGACGAATCTGTGTTCAAAGAAACTAATGCATAAATTGTCTTTGTCGAGAGGTTAGTCAGATCAAGAATTTCGGGAGAACAAAACGTCAAGTTGATTAATCACCATTTCCCCTATGTTATTAACATGGTAATGGCTCGCAGATCGCTGTCTTAGCGAAACTTAATGATGGCGGATTTGTGGCATGATTGTGGCTGAATCCGTTAGTTTAAAAGGCTTAAGTTTATCTTTTTGTTTCAGGTATTTTCGGTCATTTTAAGCAGTTTAGGAGGATGACATTTTAAAATGCTCCTACATTAATTAGTCCAATGTTTGTACCAAAAGTTAATTATTGTGATTAGGTTTGGTAGATAAACCATCACTTTCAAGCGTAACATTAGATATAAACTTGAAAATAGCGTCTATTGAAATGAGAGAAGTTTTCAGTATACAATCTATTTAGAGGAATCGACTAGTCACTATTTGCAGACAAAGTTCATCTAAGGTATCAGCTGACTACTATAAAAAAATATATTTATTTAACGGGTTTGTCATATGTCGGAAAAGTTGTACAAAATGTTATGACATCTCACTAAAAGGTGCTTCACGAATGAAAATATTTGTTCATCTATCGAGGGCCCAGTGGGACTGTTGTTTCTATGAATAAAATAACAATTATAAGTGATCCTCTTCACCCCCCCTTAGGACCCCTTAGTTTCAACCGCGCGTGCTTAATTCCGTTTGAAACAATATCCATCTCGCAATTTAGTCGGATGGGTGAAGTTTGTTTTGGAGGTTATTTGATGTGGGATTGTGACTCGTCGCGCAAATTTAGTTTTGATGACACCTACATTTTGTTAGATAAGTGGTAGAGTAGTTGTACCTACAGTAATAGTTTGCTACAAATTTGAATAAATATAATTTTTATTTAATTTCTATAATAAATTTAAATGATATTTTACATTAGGGTTTCATTTGCATAGCGGAGATGACTTTATTATAGGCTCATGCGACATACTCCAACTTAAGATCAGGCGGAGTGTCATCATATGCCAGTCTGCTAAGAAAATTGCGTCTTACGATATCTTTATTATAATCTCGACAAATATTGAACACGGCGATAACTCATAAAAATACAAGGTATAAAGTTATAAACATCACTTTTATGGAGCGAAACTTATGATGAAATGTCATGGCTGTTTAACAGTCAAAATAACCGATGCGCGCATAAAAACGATGGCGTAAAACGGAGGTTGTAAACTTGTTTTTACTTACGGCTCTTTATAGAGGAATAATCGTAAAAATCGTTACTTTGTCGTGATGCTACATCCACTGATCGGCCCCGTTATCTGACATCGTTACAGCGTTCAGCCTACGACAGTTAAGTATCAAACCGTTCCTATCTATAGCTTCATAAAGTTTTGTACATAAAAAAAATATTCTAAACGTATTTTAATAGAGAACGTAATAAATCATATAAATACTCAGTCTAATATTATTCTATGATAGTCATAATTGATTACCAGAAGCAAACATCGCAATCGTGCCAAATAAATACACCTACCCAATCACCATCAATCATATTTCGCTAATAATGAGTTCTTCGCACGCTCGCAAACCAAAATCCTAAATATCTAAGCATTAACGAGACATATTCAATTCCCACCCGACTATACGGACCACATCTCATTTACCGATAAGCGGGAACCATCAAAGGTCGTCCCGTTCGCTTATTTTTTCCAAAAACTTTCTCCCCTTCGTGGTAAATGATCGAGGCGCTTATTATTTGGCGTGTGCGCAAACATTTAGCGCCCTTATCTAGGCTATTAGCGAGATACGACTTCATTACTCGCTGTTCAAAAGGTTGGAAATAGCTCGCTTTTGTGTGTTTGTATCGTTGTAAGAAACATTTTTTGATGAGGGTTTCGCGTTTCTTGCGGTCGCTCTTTGTTTTTTGCGCCGTCATTTTTTTAATTTTAATTAACTCGGGCTCGAACTGATAAGGTTTCTTCAATTTTGTTTTTAACAATCAAATACACCAAAAATTTTAATTTCACAACAAATACTTAACAAAAATACCATTCTACTATAATTAAATAAACTACGACGTTAGTAATAAATAACAAACAGTTGGTTAAGTTAGTATTTTTTTATTTTATTAAGCAAAATTTATACGTCACTAAAATTCATCGAATATAATTTTATTTGACATATTACAAAGTTTAGTATGCTGTATCATAAATTATATCTATAAAATACTTTTCCTCATCAAGTGAAGGCTATTTAACGAGGCATCCTTTGGTGGGGCCGAAGTACATGTGGCGTAAACATTTTATTTCATTATTTATTGTATTAAACGAGAATTTTACGTCATTTTTTACGTCCCCACACAGCCATTTAGATAAAAGAGCTGACGTTCATTTCCTAAACGAAGCCAGCGGTGAGCATTTCATGTATGTTTACGTCCGCAATTAAATTATGATTACAATTTTTACAAAAGTTTTCATTTGATAATTAATTTCAATAAAGTTATTGTAATTGCTGTGATGTATTTTTTTTATTAATCGTTCAACATAAATGATACAAGCTTGTGTCTGAGTTTAAACTAAATCAATGCAACATTAAAACCGTTAAAACTTTATTTTTAGTAATGTTAACCTAATGGTATAGAATTTTTTACAATACTTTCTACTTATAGTTTAAATATATAATGCTGTTTATTATATTGTTTGTAATGTGGTTACAAGCGTTACTAATGTTGAAAATTGTTAACTCACACACCGCGGATACTGCGTGTGTTCAAAGGATGGCACATAACACGTGACGTCATGCGCGGGTCGAGGGAAATGAAGTGGAATCTTCCAGATAACACACACACCTACAAAATTCACACACACACAAAGAAGACTATACAATTTGAACACTCACACATTAGTGTATATAATAGGTGTGACATACTTGCCTCTCATTTGCGGTTCTGATTTGTAATTATGAGGGTGAAGTGATTGAAATTGAATGCGTGCATTATTACCTATTATATTACGTGACCTATTTTCTCATCAGTAATTATACAAATTTTGTTTTGTCATTCAATATATTATACATTTACTAAATTGTAAGATTGTATGCGACTTAGCAATGTGTTAAATAATCAGAATAAATTAGATAAAATTTTAATGACGTTAAAATATGTTCACTAACATCTCCCCATATTATGTTATTTTGTCTGTTTAATGTCTTTTTAAAAAAATGTTACGATGATAGCAATATCATATAAACGGGTATCTATACTAATATATAAAGAGGAAACATTTGATTGTTTGTTTGTATGTAATGAATAGGCTCCGAAACTACTGGACCGATTTGAAAAATTCTTTTACCATTAGAATCGTACATTATCCCTGATGAACATAGGCTATAGAATATTTTCAATTGTTTTTTAAGAAATATTACGTTCATTCATAGTACTTTATATCTTCATTATTACGCAGACGTAGTCGCGGGCAACAGCTAGTTATTAATAATTTGCATATGACTTCTATTAAATTTTGTTTGTATTAATTTGTACACTCAAATGAATATAATTATTAATTTTGATTAAGAAGTTTAACTACTAAATTAATTAATAAAATTTAATGTTTCGATCACTGTTATCTTTACGGGAATTAGTTTCGAAATAACAAATAAATTATGCTAATAATTGTAGCAATATAATTTTAATTAATTTAACATACTCTATACAAGTATAAAAGACATTATTAAGGATGTATTGTTAAATAAATCGATAATAAATGTTCCTATGTTTAATGTCCTTGCCGTAGCAAGCTCAGGCTAACCATATTAGCACCCACGCGCATGAATGATCTTCAAAGGAAGTCGTTGTATGCCTCTGCCCTTTCCGTTGTTCTGTTAATAACATCATTTATCAGTTTATATTGTTTAATAAAAACAATACGCATACTTTTATAAAATCAAATACTAATAATATATAATTTATATTTGCAATAAATCATTGAGGTCTTGGATGTATATCGATATCATTTCTATTTATATAAAAAATAGAGTCATCTGTTTCGTTTATTACTGATTCCATGTTGTTGAAGATACACTGAGGTCTTATTCTTAATGTGTTATGTATTTATTGTATCTTTAGGAGTAAAAAATATATTTATTTTAGTTAAACGACCACGAGGTTTATTATAATACTATTTTTTTAAAAACGTGTTAAACAAAAGATACATTTTAAGTGTTCCCTTCTCTGCCTACCCCAGTAGAATGTAGGCGTGAGCTATGGACATATTAATCCTTAATCATTCATTATTTTATTCAAGTTGGGATTATTAATATCTAAAGTAAATGATACGTCATAGGGCCTGTGTTGTTTTGCCTCATCAATCAAGATGTTCGTAGCTTTAAGATAGTGTTATCTTTTTAAGAAGTAAATGATATTTCTCCTATTACTATTATTAATAGAAATATTGTTAGTCTCGCCGCTAATACTATGACTGCAAAGTGCTCGAAACTTCACATTAAAATATTCAAAATAAACGTGATAAAAACCTTATAAAGTCTTCTAAATTACTATTATTTTATTATAATAAAACGTAAAAAACATAAATGCTATAAAAAGTAAAAAGATAAAAATAAAACAACAGATACGAACTAAACGAATAAAATTTATCTCAAGCAAAACACTCTATAAAATGAAGTTGTCTCGGGAACTTTTATAAGCGCGATAACGACCAAACTTTCATGTAGCTCGAGGTGATTCCCCGTGTACCGAGCAAAAAACACCGAACCCAGGAGTGTCCAGATGAAGACCCGCCCACTCGCTACCACGCCCACCAAGATTCTCCAAGGACGAGCGGGACACCGACTTTCTTCTACTCCACGGATCGTGTAGAAAATATCTTTGTGTGACTCCGTAGTATATAAACTCCTTTGATGTTTATATGTGTGCGTATCTACCTACATAACATTACATTCTATGAGACTTTCTAAGTGTCAGACCACTTTATCTTCATTTCTCCGACATGTTCTAGACTGTTGTATAAATTGTATAGAATTGAATATCTTTGAATTTCAAGCGCTTTTGTCTGATAGAATATTACCCACCGATACTCATGCGAACTTGTTTTTGTATTGTGTTCTTTTATACATATATACATTGAAATAAGATATTATTAATCGCAAATAAAAAAATAGATACCGATTTTTATGTGTATTATTAAAAATAAAATTAGACGGATATTTTTTCTAATAGACAGGTTTACCGGAAATGGAATCTCTTTAATTTTTAATTCACGCTTTGCCGTCGTCCACGGTGTTTGTCGCCATCTTCTCGTTCGTTGCTTCCGGACTCTTTCAGTGTTTTTTATAAAGGCTTGTACAGTTTATGTTTATTCATGTTAAAATGAAATTGTTTATTATTGCATGTTGTGTTCGCGATTTAATATTATTATTGCTTTATTTATTGTCTATCTTTTATTATTTTAATCGCACCATTCGCGGATATTTACCTAAATATATGTATGTAGCTCGTACTCTGTGCATTCATTATATTTTATTATTTTACTATGTGATTTAAAAAGACTTTATCACGTGATAGTAAGCCAAAAAATTTTCAAAATGCGCCATACATTTTTATATGTCAAAAATGCGCTCCGTTGCAATAAAATGTTTGATTAATGCCACATTAAAACATAGTTTACAAAGTAATGTAAATATGTGTTAGATAGTGTATAAACAGCATAAGGGTTGTATTTCCTGTTGAGGTTTCCAGCACAGTTCAAACTCGATGTCACGGTGGCTGAACATCACTCCACAGAATCACTCTTTTATTTTTAAACGCTTGGTGACAAGAACAATTTTTCCCTTTATAGGGAGAGTATAGCGTTGCAAGTTGTCTATAATTAATTAAAAATAACACTGCAGTATTCTAAATTTGTAATTAATAATAAATACGATAACTAAATAAAATAAAATAACTCTTTATTGCATAAAATTAAAATACGGTTAAAGAAGAACAGAAGGAAAGAAAAAAATTAATGTATACGATTAATATATAGTATTGTTATTAATTTAATATTTGTAAAACATAATGAATATATAACAATAATCAATTAATAACAAAGGATCAACATATTTCAAAAACAGCCTGTAGAATACAACACGAATGTCCGGAAAGCATCATAAATGACTAAGTCTTTCCGTGATTATTTTTCCGTTAGCCGGCATTTTTTTCCACCGGATGAAAAATCCGCGTTCACCGGATATTATCATTAATTATGAATCAGACGTCAGAGTTAACTTCTGACAACGATTATGAATTATTTTTCGTTGAAAAAAGTTTGTTTATCTATGTTTTTTTTTTACATTTTTTTATAATACTTGTAAGCATTAGTACTGTAGTCTAAAGTAGGTACCTAAGAAAGTTACATTAGTACGAGATGAAACATTTTTGGAGATTCGAAGACTACCATATGTTATTCTATAACACACATTATTAACTCAATTCTGCGTGTAGTAACAATACATATAAGATGAGAAAACTAACTATATTTTTATAGCAGTGTCTTAGGTTATTCATAAACATTGGTTTTTTGCGGCTTAAAGTTTTCGAAACGTCATCTATCAAAATCTAAATTAATATATGTATAGACTTATTAATGCAATATGTGGCTGTTTTTTTTTAATGTACATAAGTACATAAACAAAACAAAAAGGCAAAAGGATTAGTATAAGATGAGCGAAGCCCGCAAGCAATAGATCTAAGCAACCCGCCAACAAATCAAAGTGGTCTACCTAAGACAGGGGTAGTTTAATTCAACGTGTTTCAGACTGGACAAACCGGGTCCCTTGGGTCGCTTTAAATACCCCTCAGGCTCACCTGCTGGAAGGATGCCTGTAAATCTTTGGTCTTGTTTGTAACATTGAAGATTTGGTGTATTTATTTATTTATCTTGTATATTTGATTTTATTATTCAGTTGTATATTTTCAAATTTAGTTTACAGGACTTTCAAAATAGTCCAACGAAACAACTTAGGAATAAAATTATAAATGTATATAATATTGAGATGTTTTTTCGTGATCTTTTTACTCTTTTTTGTCATCAAAGATTAATAGGTAGATAATACAATGATCAATGAGCTCACGTTTATTATTAATATTAATTACTATAATTTCTTGATGATGAATCTATAAACACTTAAAGTATCAAAAATAAGATATTTATTATCTAGGATTTATAAGGCGTGAAAAAGTAAGAACAAATATAATAATAAGTGAGAACGGACCATATATTTCCATGATCATGGTCATTAGTTACGTCGTGAGGGCTGATAGCGTGTGTCGACATAAAACTTGTGATCACATAAATTCACACTACACTCCAGTTTATTTGATTAATGTAGCTTATTTTCGCTTATCCAACAATATTTCGATTATTGTGTTGTACTATTTGCGGTATAGGAACTAGGTTATTACTTTATAAAAAATATGATTTAATACTACGCTGCATAACAAATTAATGAAAGTTTTTGTTAACATACTAAAAAATATATAAAATGCAACACTATTTTGAGTTTATGTGGATAGTAAATCAACATATTGTTGAATGGTGTGGAAATATTTTTTTTAAACTGCAGTACTTTGGTTATGCGCCTAGTACAGTTAACAAGCCGGTGTCAAGTGTTGTGGATGCATAATTCACAATAGTAATGAACGAGCAGTCAATTGACATTATCGCCTATCGAATGTCTACCTATAAATAAATTTGGCGGCAAAAATGGCGTCAGTTTATCAGTGACCGGAAGTGGCCGCTGGGGACCAGAAGGCCGGTAATAAATGTTATTAGATAGCCTGAGGGCTTAGTTGAGCTCGGATTTTATGTGTTTTTTCGGACTTCTTTCGGGCGTACACCGGGTTTTTGTTAATGCGTCTGGCCTGGAAAATAAATTGGGAGGGCCGCTTTTAAATGAGTCGCTTTGGGTTAAACTCGCGGGACAATAAGCGATTTATTTCATTTTGTTGAATATTTATTATTTGACCAATTAAGTGTTTTGTTCTTTTACATATACTCGCATGTTACGTTGTTATCGATATACTAATATAAAACGTATATTAACTCAATTCTATGCTTACCTTTTTAAATCCATTATATACATTTCAGAATATTCAGTGGTGGAAACGAAAAAAACAATTAAACGTTCTAGTTTGTCTACATCTAAAATTGTGTTTGAAACTCTTAAGATTTCAAACACTTATTTATAGCTACAAGTATCTTAAAGTAGAAAATAATATTTGAAATAATGTAACACGTTGATGATAAAGTCATTGTCAGTTTTCGTTGCTAAGGCTACGGGTATTACTGATATATCCAACTAAATAAGCAGTTTTCTTTCCCTTTACTTTGATTAAATTAATTCGACCTTTGTAAATATTGTAGTTTAAAGTGGTAAGCCGTTTAAAGTTGTTTTTTAAATAGCGTAACCTTATTTTAATAGCTTACCTAATGTGAAACTGGATTAAGTAAACTATATTTAAAATTAGTTTTTATAGATAATTGTATCCAAACATATTTCTTAATACAACCAATTATTGATATAAGCAATAAACAACAACGCATCATGTATACAAAATGTATGCACCACTTGTAACAAGTCTCAACAAGCTGAATTTTCAATATTCGCATGTGTGTATTCGGCATGTCGATGTGTGCGTGAGTAAACACCGGTTTAAGCCTAACTGGCCTTAATGAATCGTAATGGTCCCTATAATTCGCGGCGTAACTAACTGCCATGCGGGCAACCGGCCCTCTCCCTCCTCCCACCCCCACAACACCCTGCGTTCTGGAAACGAGCCATATCACGTATGACAGCGACTTTCACAATTTTAAAGATATTTTTTGTACAATTTTTTTTTGCAATATTTGTTGGTGAGGTTTTTTTTCATTGTTCTATACCTAATATATATTTTTTATATTATATTATGAAACTTTTTATTAAAAAATGAACATTTTTAAACGACTATGCGGCTTAGTATTGAGTTTGTTAATACTATTTCAATTCGACGTTTCGCCATCATGATCTCAGCAAGTTTCGATGAGATGTTTTCCGTCTCATATTTTTTGAAACGTAACCAAAATAAATATCGAGTTAAAATATACGTGATAACAAGCCGCATAAAGCATTTACATTAATTTTAGCATTATTAAAATAATTAATAATTTGCCAATTATACTATAGAATAACGAAAGACCGTTCGTTATTTTTGAACAAAGTTCATACAAAATTTATAATGATAATAATATCTTGTTTATCTCGGGAAAATTGCAACATCCAGGCCATTATATACGAAAGAGTTATTAAGAAATAGCAAACAGCCGGCACCCTAACTTAAAACTAGAGGTCGTAATTCCATTTGTAATTTATTTAATTGCTCTGTGGCGGTAATTATTCATGAAATTACGGCAATTTCGTCTCGAGAAACAATTATTTATTGTAGAAAGTTGAGTCTTAACTCACATTTTATTTTACAATGCATCACTAGATAACAACCACGGTTTGAATTTAGGGGTCTTTATTTCATTTTTAATTATAATTTAAATGTAAAAAATGTATAAAATGCAAAAATATTTTACAATCATTCATCTTAATGAAATAGCAAATTATAAATAATTATAATTTTTGAGAAGGATGCATCAGTTGGAGGTTGCCTCTTATTCGGTACTAATTTTATTTGACTTGGCTTCTCTACTAATTTTACAAATGATTTGTATAACGGTTTGTATAGGCACTTTCATATGCAATAGGACTTATCCTGGAGATTAGAATACATTGCCCTTGGTTATTGTTCTTTTTTAAAGAAATGTCAACTTTGTAAGTCTTAATTTGCTAGTTAACGTGCTGCACAATCAGTGGACAAGTTGTATAGACGAGAGGGTAGTTAGTAGCACGTGCGCACTAATTTGCCTGCTGCGTTACGTGAGATACCCATTAGTGGAAGGATTTTAGGGGTTAACTCGGAACACATTCATTTTCAGTGTCTAGGTGGTGTTATATATAGGTATTGATATATCAATAGTGGTAGGCAGACTGCGTTAAGTAGTTGTAAAATAAATGTCCAATATATGAAAAGAGTCACAAAATGAACAGAATATAGCTGAAACCAAGTATAGCAATGAAAATATCGTTTCCCAAAGACAATTTAGCACACATGTCTACCGGACAATACGACCCTGCATATTAATCACGAAAGGACCACCAGATGGCGTTACAAACGCCTTGGAATGAACAATAACAGTTAAAATTAAAATGCCTGAGCTTTGGGACTGACCGAAGCGACAGTTGGTGGTCAGTGCCGAATAATAATATGTTCTTTAATGAAAACAATGTTAATTTGTGAATTTATAACAAGATACATTTGTGGTTTTGTTTGTGAGTATGTACATAATGTGTATACATATATGTATATGGTATTGAAATAGTTGATACATTTTATGTAGATATATATAAAGAAATATATTTTTATTTCCTATTAATTATTGTTTTTGAATATAATTTTTAGTCTTATCGTTTAGTAAAAGAAATCACACGTAAAAAATATGTTGATTATTTGAATTTGGCTTTAGAAAGTTTTGCTGAAGTCGTGGTCGCGATGAGAGAGTGGTTGTTAAGTTTCCGAAGCGACGACTTAGAATAATTAAAAATTCAGTTAAGCAGTATAAAAATAACACTTACGTAACGTGTGTTGCGAATAACCTCAGATATGATTAAATATATATTTATTAGCCCTTTAACTAACATTCTAACAACAAATAATCGATCTCATACAATCCCAAGTACCCTATTCACTTTACTAATTGTAACTAAAAGGCTTTAACTACTTACTAACTACTCTCCTCTTAGAATAATAATTTACAGAAGTAAGACCTTAAGTATACTGCAAAAGGTATTAAATTTGAGTACAACGACTTTGAGTTATCGCAGGCTAAAATGTAAAGGGGTTTAATATTGTGGAATCTGCTTTATCTCAAGGAAATATAGGGAAAATAACTCGGCTGTGGCATGTCGTAGTTACGTCTTTTTGCTTGTGATTTAAGTGTAGGTGATAAATTAATTTTTGGGTAAGGATTTAATTTGTTTGGGTACACGTGAGCAGTTGGTATGTGGGGCCATATCTCAATGAAAAGATTAAGAGGATTTCTAATTTTATCACGATCACTTTATCTTTGCTACGTAAAGGGTTGCGTAATTGAATTTTATGTTTTATGATAGTTTTATGTATTTTATTTCTCATAATAGGTACCGATATGTTCATGATTGATTTTTATTTAGAATATTGCAAATGTCATCAGAATATAATTATAAAAATAAGCAGACCTTAATTGCGCTTTTTTTATTAATAAAATGAGTTTTTCTTTTTTTTAAAGATATAATACAATCTAAATAAAAATGAATATTACGATTTATTTAAACTAAAGATTTTGATTTACAAAAATGTACTTATTAATTCATTCGTCACTAAACTAGTTAAGTGCTTGTATTTCAGTATACAATGTAAAATATATCAATCAATCATTGTATTTGAGTCAATAAACATTCCTGAGATTGTAGTATTAGGCTGCTGGCCCGCGTCGAATTGGAACCGCAAGCCCTCGGCTAGACATGCGGTGGCTGAATTAATTGTGGCCCGTGCCTGAGGTGGCATGCACAGTCATACCAATTATTAACCCCCTCCCTTCCCGCCAAACCATAATCCTGAACCAATATCGATGACATACACGTGGATTTATTTGTTATATTAACGCTGTCATTATTATCTTTTGTAACTATTTGTGCCAAAAATATATTTTAAGATATTTTATGCGTTGACTATGTTAATAATTATTTTAAATTTATCCACTTTACACGTTATCTATACAATATTATTTTTATTGTAATAATACAATCAAAATCTAAAATGTTGTTTATAGATATACCTATATCATTCACCGCATTCCTCTCCTAATGGTTAGCTGGTAGAGAATGTCAAATGGCATTAAGCTCGCCACTGTGCCATATTTTTAAAGCGCAATAAAGAATTATTATTATTATATAGCAGGTACAAAATATCTTAACGTCATTAATATATTCGAAATACTGTGATGTGAGGCTTAGAAGTTTAGTTTACATTCCATGGGTCGAGTCGGGCAGCTGGGTGATGCTCACTGGACCGCAATTTCTGGTCGAGACGTGCGGCGACAGAATTAATTGCTGCTTCACGACGCCGAATACAACACAGAATGTTAATATAATTATATCTAACAGAGTTTTATTAGGGGATTGAATAAACGTTTCACTTAATATACTTATTGTTTTTTTAATGTTATATAGACATGATTTGAAGATGTAATACGCGAACGCTCTGTTGGCATCTCTAATTAATAAAATAAAATAATCACTCCCCGCACCCTTCCCTACCACAATGGCTGCAAGATTTTCGAAACGTCTATAGACTAAACCAGTTCTTGTATCATAGACGTTGAATAATAAAGTAAAAACATATTAATCCCCCTAGCTCAAGGAGTTTAATTGCTGAAACAAAAATAAAACAACGTTGTCACGTAATCAAGGTACTCATAATTCAAAGGATGTCGAATAGATTTGGTTCGCGATCCGATAAGCCGATCCAAACTGGCAAGGATTTATCCCCGAGCTACCGGTGCCAAGTTTCTGACTAATCACCCGGATTCACTCACTGATCGTGTCTTGAATAATGTTTCAACAATGATGTCTATTTTCAGTGGCGTTGTTTCAGCGTTTTAAGCTATATTAGGTTTCTATACGAAACTGTATAGAATATAGTTTCTGTAGTTTAAATTTAACGTTAACGCAAATATTATAAATTCAATTACATATTGAATGAACGTAGAGTTTGAGTGTAATTTTTCTATTAAACGTTTACATATATAACCAAATGGTTCGATAGTTTTATAATAAAATATTTGATACAAAAAGCAATATCTTTTACATAACAATAAAGATTGAAATGTGGTTTTTGTTTACAGTAAAACAAAAAAGTAGTATAAAGGGATAAGCGTGCGTCACAAAGCCACATGCGGGCCACAGATATTGACAGTAAATTTCATTCATACCGCATTAGTGCCGCACCATCAGAGGCAGGCTTTGCAAACGTAACGTGCTGAACGGTTGCCAATGTTTAGATATGCGTTTAATTTGTTACAAAATACTGATGTTGATTTTGTACAATATATACATTTTTAAATTGTTAATTCATAGTTATACATGTATGCAAGTTGTCTCTACTAATGTTTTTTTTTTATTGATAGCCTGATGTTAAGCTAGAGTGCGGTCCATGAGCATAGACAACTGTTACCACAGACAGATGTCCGAGCGCATCAGTCGACTTCACTATGCCGGCTTGAGGAGACGAATGTGCTCTGTTCAAATTACAGGGCACACTCCTCTCGTTATCCCGGCTACTTCCAAGCTGATCCCGAAACGCGACTAGGTCACTTCACGGGTGTTCCGCTTGAAAGTGGTGGTACTTCCTCAGGACGGCACACTGGGCTAATGCCATCATCAGTCTGCCTACCACTCTTAAAATGTTGAAAGAGTTACTTTTTAAAATCGATAAAGGGATTCGGTATATACTGTATCGTTGACTGTAGCCTTTGTATAAGCGTATTCCATATACAACTGCGCCCACCGACTAATAAGTACAAAGTGTGTAACATTCGTCAAAAGTTAAGCCAATATTTACTGAAGGCAAGACGTAGTTTCGCGACTGACCCGGTGTGTACATAATTTATTGCGGAATAAAGTGAAGTTTATCGAAAGTAGGAGAATAACTTTATTATATAGTGACCGGATGTAAGAGGGTTCTGACTTCGGAAGGTACAGTCAGCGACAAAATTTATAAGTTATTTTAAAATCACCTTTTATTTAGTAGGCAACGTAATCTATTATAATTTATTGTGAGTAATAAATATCATAATTAAATATTTGATACTAAAGAATAAAGGTATATAAGATGTATATATATTCAAAAATATAGATACCATATGTAGAAAGGTCAGTAAAAACTTTTCTACCGAACTGTACCGTTTTACGAACGTACATTTTTATGTAGTCCGAGACATTTCTTTGCAATGATGAAATATGTCTGTTGTCGGCGGCGAATTTTGTACAAAAAACTCCGGCGTTCAGTCTTTATTGTAAACACATTTCGGAAATCGTCCTCATACGTCACAACCCGGAAATAGTGTACGTTTTAGTAATTTTGTTTTTTGAATTTAGTTGCAGTAAAAATAAATGTTTATTTGGTAACATTTATTCAACCAAAATGTTTAATTACAAACTTTTCAATTTCAAATAGAATTGAAGTATCGTTAATTAAATATGATATCGCTGCAATATTTTAAATAATTGGATTTATAAATATACTAAATATTTATAATTATGTTCTAAATATTGACATTTAATATAATATTTTATAAGTAAAATAGTTGGTTTATTTTGAATGCCGACGCAAAAGAGAAGTCCAAGAAGAACATTGCATTGAACAATGAAATCGATGAAGTTCCCAAAATAAACACATACACCGATTGCTTAATAATGTAGATAAATATAGATATAAAATCAATTTAATACGATTTCTAAATAGTACTATTGTTAAAAAGCAGAAATGTAAGAGTAATATGTATAAAACTCAATTCAAAGGGAAAATCTCCAAGAGGGATACACGACAAATGAAAAAATGTCCAATAAAGTTTCATTTGGCGTCCACTTGCGAGTGGCGTAACAACAGAGGGCCTCTAGATATGATACTGTCAATTTCTGTTTACGCTTCAATGATTGTATTCAAGAGGACGTCCTTTGAAAACCGTCCGCGATATAGAACGTAACGTGGCTTCACAAAAATTAGAAGAAATTGAATTGTTTTGATATAACTCAAATACAAATGTTATAAGAAATTTATTAATAGATTGATTTCATATAGGTACGTACAAACAAATCAATTATGTATGATGTGTAGTTAATTAGTAATTAAAATTTTTGCATTATTACGCCCCTAAGTATAATCTCTACATTACTTTTTTACACTTCTATTATATCAATTACTCCTTGCATATAATTAATACATATTTGCTATTAAAAGAATCCCATTTTTTCACATAACAATTTCTTTATCCAGGTTTTGCAAAAGAAATTATCTTTAATAGAATAAATCTCTTGTTAGAGGGGGAACAAAAGAAAGTCGTGTACTGTTTTTGTTTTGAACTGAATGTTTATCCTGATATTTTTGATGGTCTGTCAAATTCTAGATAAGAGTACTGTTATTAAAAGATGTCTTTGTTTGAAACTATATTGTTAAGAATTTTTTGACAACTTTTTACATATGCACGTACGTATACATAATTTCATAGACAGATGTATGCATCTACATATACAATACCTACAGTGTTTTATTTTTGCCATGCAAGTAAGTGGCTGACTATGATATTAATATATAAGTGAAAAACAAAAGTTATACCATTCTATAGTTAAACTCCTTGGGCAACAACTTATTCGCAAGCTTTCATACACAAAGGATACATTTAATGTCACAAAGTGATCTTGAAGACAGGCGAATTGTTGGCCGTGGCCATTCGCTTCAGGCAATACTTTGTTCATTGTAGAGCAGACCTTTCTAAACCACTTAAATGTTTCTATGGAAATGTTAAACGAAATATTTTTACATTTACTAAAGCTTCTATACAATAATTTATAATATTAGGTGACTTACTGTTGCCTTTAATTTGATTTTAAATTAATTGAATCATGTTTACGAATGAAATGAAATGGAAATAGTTTATTAGCATAGGCACTAAAGGCGTATGATGAGAAGAAGACCACAATAAACTTGTCAATCACATGCTAAGAATAATATAACAAATTTAATTTATTAGTTAAATTAGAGTATTTACTTTAATGGGCAGTCAGGCCATAGATGCATCTGCGGAGAGTCCTCACACGTACTGACCAGATTATCGGCCAGTGAATTTCATTAATCCCTGTAAGGACTTGGTTAAAGAAAATAAGATATTACATATTCCATAGTTCTATATTTTGCAAAGCACGTTCCGAAAGAATCGTAATTGAGCACTATTTTTTAAGTGCCGAGTACACGTGCGCCATTAATTTGGCAGCAGTGTTACCTCGTGCGCCTCCCATTTATAACAATACAAGCAGCTGATGATAAAACATAGCTACACATCTTTTTTGAAGAAAAAAATGCAGACTTATTCTTGTTAATATTTGAATTAAATTTTATGGAAAGTGATAACGTTTTTTAATTTTAAATTATCTCATATGTCGTGGAACTTATATCTTTGTGGAGCGTCATTAAAAAATGGCAGTCGGACCCGGACGTTAACTGAACAATTATAAAACCAAGTAAATTTACATATATATCTTATGTTTTTACATATTTCTTTTCAATGTTTGATAACAAACTAAATAAGTGTACGCAATATTAGGTTACGGTTACAATATACATTTAATAAAAGTAGAAGCGTGTTCGAATTAATTTCAAGAATAGCCTTCTTGAGCTAACGCGTAAATACGTTTTGGCTCGTATCCGAGATTACTGCAAAATATTGGCTATTACAGACACCATAAGGGTAGCGTTCTTTACAACTCTCACTTTATATTACTTACTGGAGTTAATGTTTTGATTACAACAATGATATATGACAATATAATTTCTTAACTATTTCATAAACATTAATGAAGTAACAAAAATACATTAAGAAGGAAATAAACGACTAGTAGTTCTATATTTAAACTTGAGTTTGGTATTTTCGACCTGAAACAAGTTTCAATAAAATTTGTTCAGTATTAAAAAATATCTTATTAAAATATGCAATGATTAGCAAAATTGTATTCAATTGTTTTATTTTATAAAAATATTTTAGTTTTTTACTAGGTATACTAGCATAATAATACGTATTGAAAGATTAGAAAGATATATGTTATTCGATACTTAGTTGCAAATATAGAGAGGTGATTGTCAAATATTATATTAAATCATTTACGGGTGTTATACTCGTTTATCAAAAAACTTTTCTATCCAATACCCTTTTATTATGAAAAGGTATAAAAAATGTAGCTCACTAAAGTCAACATGTGTTAACAGCGCCATAACGCCTAACTTAACTGCTAAACTTAGGCCACTTTGTAAAATATGACGCAGTGTGAAACGACCTTTATCGCCTCCTCATTTTGTATTGTATATTTTACTTTTTTAAACCTTCATATTGAATTACTAAAATTGAACAAATATAAATGTTCAGTTATAGAAAAATCATGGTAATGTAAAATCCTATTATAAAGTAAATTGAAAATCATTCAAGATAACACTACTATTAGATGTGTTTTAAATTCCTATTAGAAACCATCTTAAAATATATTATTATTACTCGTAATTCACTTTATTAGTAGTTAAATGTTCAATGAAAAAAATAATTATAATATTTATTCTAAATACGAATCTAGAAATTTTGAAAAACATAGTCCTGTGGGTACTATAGGCATTATTCACGACTTTATATTATTTTTATAATATATTATATATTCACATTTTGTTTGGTATTGAGCTATAGTGTATTCGCGAGCAAAGCAAACAGCTGTCGAAAAAAATACCTCTTATATAATATTTTCTTATAATATATAATCTTACACGAAGCCTTTGTTAACTAAAAATGTCAAAAGAAATTGTCAAAGAATTTTGAAAGTCTTCAGAATTTTTCATGTTATTATTTACACGTGTTACACGTACTTCATGTGTTTGTTTCAGTTCTTTATGAAGGTTGTAAAGTAAAGGGGTTCTTTAGACGATCGGTAATAACCATCAATACTAGATTGTAATCGTTTCTGTTTCTCCATAACAAAGTATGTTGAAAAGCTAATAAGTGTTCTTTTTATATAGCATTTTATTAAATTAAGTACTATACTATATTAGTACGTGTATATTCTTGGATTATGACCAAACAGACGCTCTAGTTACTAGAGTAGTACATTTAGTAACTTAATGATGACAAATCTTTTATACACGTACAATATTTAAAGACGAATGTTTATTTATTACTTAATAATACAGTAAAATAATACAGAGTAAGCAAGTAAGAAGAGATGGCGGCCTTATCGAGATTTCTTCGAGGCAACCAATTTTGAGATGTAGAGAATGTAGAAAGTTCCTCGTTAGCAATAAATAGAAATCATACACAATAGTACTATTTGTTGCATTTGTTTTTTATAAATAATAATAAAACAAAAAAATATATATAGTCTTTTAAAATAAAAGATTGATAGAAACAATAATGAAAAATAATACTCAATCAATTATCATAAAAATCTTTCCGTAAAATAACAACATCAATATGGATTCCTTTAAACTTTGACCAGAGAAGCCTGTGCCGTGCCCATTGTGTTATTCGATCTTTTCTCAAGTACCTAAGCAACTTAACTGAAAATGTAAGGTTTCATATCCACACTGCTTTATAAATAAGATATTCGACGTATAACTTTCATGAAAGCAAATAGGCTACATACATATGTATGTAGTATACTGTTTTTCAGCCACGATGGTTTCAAAGTTTTTGAAAGTATTCTAGAAGATTCTTGAAAACTGAAATGGGTTAAATTAGCTTTTGAGAGCGAATATATTTCTAAACGCATAAACTGTTTAAGTGTACGGTAATGTGGGGAAGTTGTACAATAAATTGCTCCAACTAAGCCAAGACAGAGCATTTACCAACTAAATTACCAACAATTAAACTTTGAATTACAACAATGTTTCCAACACAATCAGCAGAGAAGCACAACATAAATCGGGGCATTAATTTTCTTTACACAAACATTAAGATTATATACATATTATAACAATATCTACATATTGAAAATTCAACTTTATTCCTTCCGTTTAAGTGTTTATTTTCGAAAATTTTATATGTAGTGTATAGTTTATCCGAAGGTTAGTTGGCGAAAAGCCGCTGGCGTAGTTGTAACTTCAGGCTCACCCTCGCATGTTAACCGCTAAACAAATTTGACAGGTTGAAGTTGGTGGAAGTTGCCCGAAGTTGGAGAGGTGACTTGGTTAGTATTGTGCCTACGTCGAAACAGCTCGACGTGATTATGAAGACGTTTAGAGTTAGCGTTGCTTATATGTGAGGATATATGTGCGTTCCACTTGTAATTATTAATAAAATAACATTTATTATTATTACAGAATTCTTTTGTTATTCTATTTTGACGTTTGTTGTACTAATTTTCTACTCTACGCTACATATGTCTCCCTACATTTATAATTATTTTTTAATATATATATTTTTCATTACGTGATAAATACTTATTTCGATATGAGATTCTATATCTTCCCTTATAAGAAGTGAGAATTATTCTTTCGAACTAAATGTAAGCTTAAATTATTACATACTCTGTACAACTGTATGAAATGTAAAGTGGAACGCGTAAGTAAATTCACCTGCGCTGCCAAGTTAAGGATTATTATTCGTGAGCAGCTAACTTGCGATAAGATTTAAGTTTGGGCCCGCGTGTGTATTTGCATAGAATACATAAATTTAGTTATGCAAAAGCTTTAGTGTGAGTCTTCACAAAGTTGCCGCTGTCTGCCAGTTAGTACATTGTTAACAAAAGTTTGCGATGTGTGAATATGGAATATGTAGTGTTTAAGATTTACATATAACGCTAATTTAGAACTTTAATTGGACAAAACTTGAAGTAACTTATTTCGAATCATTGTAATACAAACAAAAGAATAAAACTAATTACATATATTAATTATATGAATATTTACATCTGGCGTGGACCGTGGATTTGATCTAATTTTAATTCTTGTGAATTATGTATTATTGCGAATTATGTGATTTATGAATTGTTATTTACTTTTTTTCTGAATGAAAATTCAGTTGTTTGTTAATTATTTTATGTACAGGCTATGATTGACGAGTTTCTTGTGGTTTTCTTTTCGTCATACGCCCTTCAAAAACAATGAGCGAGCACACGCCTTTAGTGCCCATGCTAATAAACTATTTTCATTTCATTTCATTTATACATATGTTATAAAAGTCGGTTTAAATATATTGCCAACTTAAAAATAATACCTCAGTCTCACCATGATTATAATTCTAATGGCTGTAACAGAATTAATTAAATGAAACACGATAATAATTCGGATAGTGTTTTAAATTAGTAATATATACTCAAATATTTTAAAAATGCTTTTACTGTTTAAATATTTCTTTTAATTTTATCACACATAATCCAACACATTAACATTAATACTAGCATGTTTTGAATATTCTGTTTGCCCTTGTTTGATATCTATTAAACGGCGCTTTGCCTCTACAGTTAACATAAAAATTTTATTTAACGTTACTATAAATGAAACAAATCGAAACAAGCGCGTCGTAATTTGAACAGACAAGCTTTTATTCCGGTTATTAAACAAAATCAATCAGATACAGTCGGAGTACGTCACAAAAATTTTACATATTAATTTCATTTTAAGCGGGGAATGCGTATGATGTTTTTAAAAATGCATAAATACATGTCCGGATTGCCTGTTTGCCTTTATCAATTACTACGATGAGAACCCATGTCAGAAAAATATAAAAAATTAAACAGAAAAAAAGACCCTGAACGATCGTTTAATATTTACGCAGACATTATCCACGCGTGAGTTGTAACGGACTCATATCCACTGAACGATTGGAGTTTAACTTCGAGGGGTGACAGATTAATGTTATGTTTCATAATATTCGAGAAAAACAATTGACAGATATAGTGATACCAAAAACTACGCGAAACATGCATTTACGAACAGTCATTAATCATTTGTTTTCTTCATAATACGAAAATGTATAATATAATTGGAATCGAATAAGGTAATAAAAATAACGATTTGAATATTACTACTTTTAAGTTACTTTTAAAAATGTAAAGACAATTTTAAAACTGTGATAAAAGGATGGTAATAAAAGAAAATTCGCTTTTATCCAGCGACTCTCAAACTATTTCGCGTATGAAACTCGAAAAGCGACGAAGGGCTTTTGAGCTGTGTCGAGAGTTATACATTGCAACGTATTGAGAGTGAATCGCAAAGAGCTTTGCACATGTTACGTAAAAATATTTCATATTTGCTTGTTTAATACAATTTTATTTTTTCAGATGTAATTCAATAATTTCTTTAATTAATACCTATTGTAGCCAATAGAGTAAGTGGACTGTATCAAATGAAAACTCTTAAAAATTTTATTTACACTATATTACCAATCTCTTATAATCTAAGCACACACATCCGTTCCCATTCGCAACCAACATCGAAGTCCTCATTCGCATGTCCCTCGCGTTCCTCTTTTGTTTCATTTCAAATTCAAATTTACAGTTTTGTTTATAAAAATATATACACAATCTCTTTTTATATACCTATAGTAAGTTTTTTAGACTAGTCCTAAAAACAAATATGAGGTTATTCGTGAACATCTCTTTATACGGATAATAAGTTGTCTAGTGCTTATACTGTCGCGTTTATTTCGACTATTTTAGTCATAGGTTTCGCAGGCTATGCCGTCATTGCCGTCGTTATCACATAATCAAAATAAATGCGATAATAAGTATATATAATATTGTTCTGATAAATTAGTTACGATATATCAAATGTTAATATATAACAAACTACCTACATACATTGGCAGTAACTTTCAAAACAAACGGAATATAGAGGACGTCACAACGCAAATAATTACAAATTAAATTAATTTGCAGCATACGGCGAAACCGCATATTAAAATTTTATTTAAACGTACATTAATTGCAAGTGGCTTAACCAAACGAAAATATTGGGGCCATTTTGCCGGCAAACATGTTAAATTGTAAATTACTTGAAAATTGTATGTAGGTTTTTCACGCATTCGGCATTTCGTTTTAATTGTGTGAGTACAAAAGTCCCAAATTGAAATTTCGCGAACAAATAATGAGGTATGGAATTAAAAATGCAAAATGTGATTAATGGCGCGTAGTCGAAAGCAAATATACGAACGAGTACATTACGAGCACGCCACTTCCAGTACAATTATCACGAGATTCATTTGTGAATTTATTATTTTACATGTCTGTAATAATAGTTATATAATAGGCACTCAGCCGTCATTTTTACACACAAGAATAAAACTCATACGCGAGTATTGGAACTTTTTATCACCGTACTGTCACAGTAAGTCATATATCTAAGATACATATAATCGTTGTGATATTTTTTTTTTTTAAGAAGTAGGTATATTGTAACAGTTTAAATGTTTAGCATACCTAAAGGTTTTGGAATATTAGAGAGCGCACCTGACCTGATGCCCTAGTACTATAAATAGTAGATATCGAGTGAGTTAATGCACCCGATATAGGGTCGGTCTAATACCACCTTACTCACCCTTATCACGTGTATAAATGGCACGGTGAGGGGTTAACTTTGCACGCTTTTATATATGATATAGAACCTTTAGTAGTATTGTATGTCATTTATTTGATGAGGGAAAAATAGAGATACATTATAATAAAAGAAAGAATATATAATTTAATATATCTATACCTAGTACTTATTTCTTTTAAATACATAATTGGAACGATAAAAGATTAAATGTTATTTAAACAATAAATATCCTGTTCTCATTTCAACGTTTTCGTGTTCTAATTTAACGCGACTATGTAGAGCAGTGATTCCCAACCTTTTTTTGTTTTAACGATTTCAAAATTTGGCGGCACACAATAAAAATATATGTTTAAATTTTTTAAAATAATATTAACATTATTATACACCTGAAATTTGGCGGCACATTTTTAGAATTTCGTGTCACACAAAAGTTTCGCGTCACAATGGTTCAGAATCACTGATGTAGAGTAATGTAAATTAGTCATATTACTAACTGTCATTTCTAACTGGTACGCCGCCGACCACTCGGTAATTAATTAGATGATTGCACGCCCATGTTCCATCAGTCTCGACCTAATTGACAATTGATCGTTGTGTATCCTGATACCCTTGCAATATGTCAATGGTAACAGCGCATGTCGGAATTAGCATAATGATTCATATTCTTGTTTGTGTTTACTTATAATTAATTAACCTAACATTGGAGTCATGCCTGAGATTATTCGCGATTAATCTAATTTAAAAGAGTTTATGAGGCTTACTATAGCGTTTACTTTGATTAATTTAATCCGACGTTCTGAAATTTGTTGAACGAGTCTCAAAATCTTAAATTGATTAAATTAAACGCGACCGTAAGCGGCGTAGAGACTTTTAAAATTTCTTAACATTATATGGGCAAATAAAATTATATTTTTCTTTGTAGATATGTTTAAGGATACAGAAATAAAGAAAAAATGGCTGTAAAAATTTTAAAGCAATTAAATAACAAACGTTCATAGACGAACTAAATAAATAAATGTCAAATAGTAAAAGAAAATTTCCAAAGAGAAAATATATGCAGATTTTTACTCCTGTACTCAACATGTCCGTCATCCCTATACACGTGGAAGGGGTAGCGAACCTCACACACAACCCTTAAACGTTAAAATTGCATCCTAATTAAGGCTTATGCAAAAAGTGGCTGCGCGGTTGCTAATTTGCCCGCCCGTCGCTGCCACAAACGTCCTCTACAAGGCAAAAACTCTCATTAAGGTAAATAATGTTTATAATTAAAATAACACTCGAGGTAAGCCGCTGCTCAAAGGAAGCGGGATTTCGAACAGCTGATGCGTTTAATTCGCCAACTTCAGTTTTGAGCGATTTATTTTAACTCACATGCCTTTATATCTCTTTTATGATGTTTGCGAGTGGATCTCATCGGGGTGCATACTCGAGTAAATATGTATTTCTTTTACAATTTTGTTAGTTGCCTATACACAACTATAAATGTTCCTCACAAAAGCAAACAAGGAAATTTACTGATCACTCCACTTGAAACACGATAGAAAGTACATAGTCAGTTCCATAGTCGAGTAACTAGGTGATTTAGCTGAATGACCTTTTGTATTAATTTTACGAGGTGTGCAATGACATGTTATTAATACAATCTCATACTATGTTCAATACAACTTTGATGGACAATATATTTTAACTTTCGAAACTATTACAGCCATCGGAAAGACGCGGAGAAATGGGTGGAATTAATAATGCGAATAAAATAAGCCATAATGCTTAAATATAGTTAAAAGGTACATATTAATTTATTTTTCTTTGTATTTTTTTTGTATATGAGCTCATATTGAAGTAGCATTTTACTGTGGAACCTCAACAGTACAAGGATACTAATTAAGAGAAACCTGCCATTTCTCAGCAGACTGCACTGAGCAGAGCAAAACACTCACAGGTTAATCCTATCTACAATGTGCAGTCGGTGTAATGTACTGTCTGCAATGTATACTCCAAAATACGCGTTTAAATTCTTTTTACAAAAACTTTTTTTGTACGTTTAAAAGCGGGATCCTACTTGGGACTAAACTGTTAGTAGTTGAGTATAAAGGTGTCGATCACTGCTTGTAAATATTTATCAATGGTAATAAACAATAGTTGTATGAAAATCTTTTTTATAAAATATGATGGTCTAAATTTGACCTACTCGGAATCAGCGCATTCATCTATACAAGCCGGCATAGCGAAAGCGACTGTCACATGCCAAGCTACTATATAAATAGTAATTTAAGATAATTTTAGTAGGTATTATCTAGTGTTAAAATGAGGGAATAAAATAAATAACCTAAAATACCAATTTGGTTACTCGTGATAATCTTAAAAAGTGTCTTATTTAACACTAGATTTACCAGACCAGTCAAAATGACTGGTCTTGCGAGATCAAATTAAAATTCCTACTGCGTGTAACATTTTCTTTAATTCTTCTAATCTTCTTTAATCTATAACAGAAGAATTAGTTTTATGAATTTTATATTATTTTATATATATTTGTAACAAATATATACTTTTTTGGTTTTGGTAGATATTTAAGATGGTAAATCTAGTGTTAAAACAACTAATGTTGCAGGCATTAGACATGTTATTATATATTTTACATTAACAGATTAACAACCCAATACGACTAGACTAGAAGAACCATTTGTAGGAACAAAATGATTCAATCTTATAGGTTACATTTGCAAACAAGGCACGAATAATTATAAGTTTAGTGTAGAAATTGCGAATTAATTCGCAGCAACTGGCAGCAGTTTGTTATAAACCTAATTTGCATTTGGAATTATAGAGAAGTTAATTGTAAAACAAATTCGTTCGCTACCAACTTACGGCAGTAGAGTGCGCTTCTGTGAATTTATTTCGTTTTCCTTGAAATCACTTAACCAGCAATAATTAACTTTATTTACATTTTACCTCTTTAAGCATAACCCTTTTTAGGGGTTTGGTACACTTGTCTTATATTCTATATTATTATTTTTTAATTTTTTTTTGCATTGGCACCAAAACCTGTGTTAGTTTGTCTTGGCGCTGTACATTCGTTTTATATTTCTTAACGTTAATATAACATAGTATCTATAACTCAATATAACACAATAAATAATAAAACAGTAGTAAGGTATTGGTAATAAGGAAAGGCATTTATATATTTAATTTTATAGTTACAGGCTTCAGAAACCTCCATATGTTTTTATATTACTTTTTTATCTTTATTTACGCTTCAAATTGTTTTCCATGTCTAAATTCAGACGAGAGATTATTGACAATTGTTGATTTAAATTATTTTTAAAACATAATTTACCTTGCCTTATACGCTATACATAGATCTCATCTCATCAAGTCGGCATAGTGGAGACTGCCAATGAACTGCATACAAATCTCTACGACAGCAATCGTCTCGATGTTTATAGAACGGAGTAATGCCCAAATTTGCACGGAGAAAGACGCGCGTGTTTTATTTTCCTAAAACCAGTGTAACCACAACCGGGCTAACTGATTTATTGTATCCACAATTTATTCCTTTTATCTTTGTTCGTACCATTAATATATCTTTATTCTAAAGGCAATTCTAACTTTTGCGTATTAATCGTTATATGTATCTATACTATTTTAACAATAAAATTTGTACTTTTAATGTTATATAATTGCATTTTTTTTAATAGAAAAAATTGTTGTTTTTTACTAATAATATACAGAGTTCATCAATGTGGATCTTAAAACTATATCACCTATTTATAGTACCTATATACACAAATCATAAAATAAAATTATTATTATCTAGCTAACTATTGTTACCGAACTTAATTAATATTTACTAAAATTGTATGTACCTACGTAGATATGTATGTACTTTGTCGAATGTCGAATTGAATCAATCAAAGTAAACGTGCTAATACGTAGTTATAATTTATGCTTGGTTTAAAAAAAAACAAATGATAACTCTTTTTCCGTCAAAACTTTTCAAACATTTGCGGTGCGGTATATTGAATTATTAATGGAAATTTCCAGTTTCATATTCGTGTATAGTATTAATTGAAGCACTTAGTAATTACTAATATAATGATACCGCATAGGATGTGGACTGTTGTTGCAATTAGTAACGAAAACTAATATATAATTAGTCTAATAATCCGTTAAGCGTGTCATTTATTCGCGTGGAATAATTTTGCTTTAACCCACAAAATTTCAGCAAATTTTTAATCGATAATTTCACATAGTTATAGATTTTTAATTAATTGAATTTTTAACTTTATTTTTTAAGCATTCATTGGCCAGGCACCTCATGCGAGGTACGATAATTTTCTTTTTCGTTCACAGATGTACCTTGTATGCTGAAAGAAATGCTCCAATTCATGGCGGCTTGCATAAGTTATTAAAGGTATCATAAGATATTCAATGGAAACTGTGTTTAAGGTACGCGTATAATTTCGAAAAGACTTCTGAAGCATCTTTAAAAATAGCAATAAAAATAATCATTTTCACCTCACCGTAAAAATGATAAAAGTTAATATATGCTTTAAAAGCGTGGCACCATATCGCGTGTTTGATGCATATTAGGTGTCATAACAGAGCAAGCAAAGCCAGGCTTTAACGTAGATTCATTACAGGCTACCGTTTCGCGGTGAGATTTCACTGATTAGCAACGTGGCATGCAACTGCATCCAAACCCCTAACCATTGCGAGCCGTGAATAATTTATCTAAATATGAAACGCTGTCGACACGGATACCATGTAGTAATGTAAAGTTCATTTATAATGGAATTATAAAAAACAACGATAATTTTTTTAAAAATTAAAACACTTATTGGCTTATTTTTTATAAACGACATTTATAGTATAACTTCATTTTGAAATCTCATATGCAACAAATAATTATGCCTCAAAAAGTTAATTGTTATTTGTCGACAGTAGCTAATGTCTACTGTATATTATAGTAATTAACAAATTACGAATAAATAGGTGTGATATACGCCAGTCGATTTTTATAGGGAAATTTTTATAGCGTTAAAAAAACACGTTAAGCACAAGTTAACGAATCGTCAATGATTAAATACCTATTATATATCGCGGTAAGACTGCAATGGATACTCTAAGAATAATATGTACTAATATACAACGCAAAATCCTAAATGAACATCTATTCTTTTAAATAACGAAATCATTATTGATAGTGATTCCATCACTATGGGTAGTAGGTTATAAATATATATGTATATATATATATGTTAAAACTTAGCAAATATAAAACAAAAAAAAGTCATAAATAAATATGTCCCCGTTTTAATTAAGATGTAAAAAAGCCATTATCTCAGTTTATTTGCTGTGCACCTCCGTGATAAATCAAACCCGAGACAATGTTAATGCTAGGGAATTATAAAATACTTTCTTACAGTCCGCATTGAAATAAAGTGCTTAACACAATCTTTGCGGTTCATAATGAATTACTTTTGTTAATTGTGCCAAAAAAAAAAAAACAGGGACGGATTCTATTGTTTTTAGGAATATATACTACTTGTTCAAACTTTTAATAAAGTCACTAGTTGGCTATCCAGTCATTAGTAAGTGTATGCTCACTGAATAACTATTAAATTAAGCATGTCACTCCGTGGCAGTTTTAGAATGCGCGTTACATAATCTGACACAACTATGAAAAAGCTATAATTTCATTATTTCTTTTAGTAGGTAAACGGAAAATATTTTAAACATAATAAAATCAATATTATATATCTTAAAAATAAAATATTCCTTAAACTTGGAAGGTTTTTACACAAAACTAAAACTAATCATAATAACACCTAATAATATATATAATATCATAATAATAAATGTATCTACATTTTCTAAATTCCACCCTGTGCTCTAAGGAGTTTTTAGTAGACTACATGATATATACGGGAATACTTGGCCCTACCAAGCTGTCCTAATTAATCACACCAGATTAAATAAGAGCAATGACCGGAGATAACTCACAGAAAAAGACTTCAGTTAATTAATTCACCACCACCAAGTTTTAAAGACATTTTGGTGTATTCTCAGAAATATTGTTTAACTCTTATAACTTACATATCTTCATAATAACATTCTATATAAGAATTTATTCGTATTGAAAATCTTTACACAACGTTCCTTATTTAAGATTAATTCAGTTTATATATTGAATTTAAAACAATATATTAGTTTGGCGTCGAAAATGTAGTATTATTATGTTAAATATTGTTATTATAGTAGAGTCACTTTCTGAGAATTCTGAAATTAATTTATAAAATAATATTATTAATAATAATATAATTCTTTGTTACACAACGAGTACAATGGCAGGTTTACCACGCTTACATATGCAGTATGCTAGATAGTTGTTAAAGTAATTGATGCTAAAAAAATTAGGTTTCTCTTATTTTTGTAAATGCCTGTCTGAAGTCTATTGTTCTCTATTGTAAATAATTATTTAATTTAAAACAATATTTCATTGGCGATCAATATTGCAACGTAATAAGTGCTGTTATTAATCGAACTTGAATTTAAATTCTACGGATTTTGGATTTGATGATTAACAGGTTGCTCTATGTATAAAATCAGGCGTTTGCTTGCTAAGAGTAGAGAATGTCAATTGAGGAGCGAGACATTTATTATCATCAGTGAAACAATTTTATAGTTATGCAAAATAACTGATTTCGTATATTAACTAAATTTTAAAATGTTTATTAATATCAGTATGATCAATATCTGATGAAGCTAAACCATCGCAATACTTTTAATATTATGATTAATAATAACAAAATTAAATAGTGTATTATGTCGGCGTTTGCAGCACATCTCCTCAGCGCGGTCGGCTGAAAACTGAAGTCGAAATCGCGTAGGCGTGGCTTCACGGTAGGCGGGGCTATCGTGGTTTTATAGTTCCGCCTACCATGAAACCCCGCCCAATTGCGAAGTAACACAGATGACAATGGGCGTGGTGAAATAATGTATTATTGTTAAAGTATCTCTTTACCAAGTAATTTGTTCGGTTCGATTTAAAATTAATCTATTTGTAGATACCTGGCTTCAATTATAATTTAGTTTTGTATGTAATACAATGAATTTAAAATGGGAATAAATCTTTTAAAAGAGGTAGACAGACTAATGATGGTTATTAGACAATATTTTTAACACCCATGAAGTCATCTAGTCACATTTTTCTTCAAGCCGACAAAAAAAATTATAACAAAAATTGTTATGCAACAAATGCTTTTTTACATTTTATTTACATCAAAACAATACGCTAAACCCTTTAGCTAAAATGTTTGTTTAAATTTCGCTGTAAAAAATTCCGTAAATATTTGTAGAAAAGCAAGTGAGAATGTTTGTACTTGCGCTTAAAGACTTAACAAAGCGCTTTAAAGCGGAGACAATGACAAGAATCCCTTTTTAGAAAATTGTTAACATAACATTACTGCCTTCGAATACTTGTTACAAGAGTGGATGCATAATTGTAAGTCACTGTTGAAATACACTCCATATTGTTTGAGATATAGTGATGTATTATTCAAAAACCAAGGTCTCTAACACAGGAATGACATTTAAATTGTTCCAGTCGTTTACTTGAAACAAACGACAAGCTAGAATATGGCACATGGTCATAGACAACTGCTACGAGTAACACATTTGCAAGTAAGAGCTGCAATCACTATACTGATTTGGTTAGCAGAATGTGCACTGAAAAAGTATGACGCCAATATCGAAATATGACTCATAGCTAGACTAAAAATCATTATCAGTCTGTCTACTACAGTAATAATACTAATTTTATATAGTACTAAAATATATAAATAAGATGAAATAAGAAGCAAATAAAGTTAAAATTTCAATGAATTTTTTTATAAGCATTAACTTACAGTTATGCATCCAAGTGTCATCTCACAGAGACCGGTATTTCAACCCTTTGGCTCAGTAAGCTTTTCATCCCCACTCCACTTTGATGTAGGTGAGACGCCTTCAAAATATCCTCACGGTATTTTAACTACGGGTGGGGTAGTCTACCTGAGATTATGTTATTAAGCATTCGAGGCTTGGTATTTCAAAGTACATTTAAATTAGTAACTAGATAGTTAACGAATTAATCGTATTTTTGTTGTATATGTAGGATAAAAATAATGCAATAGTTAGGACTTATTTTTAATGAATAATATTTACCATAGTTATATTTTAAATTGAATTATTTTACATTAAACTTAATCATTTAACTTGCTCAAGTACGTTAAAGCGTATTGAAATAGCGGCTTTTAGTATGCAGAGCTTTTGCTAAGAATGGGTATCGAGTGGGTAAATAAGATATCATAATTACACGAAGTAATTTGTGACGTAATTTATTATAACTATCTATGTATATATATAATTCTAATATTTAATACATTTTCATAGTATTACTTAACACATAACCATATACTTCTGCAGGCAATAGTCGCATCCGTCATGCCGGCTTAAGTAAACGGATACACTATTAAGAAAATTATACAGATTCGTTGTAGATATATAAAATATCATTATAATTTCATTAAAGAACTTCTGTAAATTGAATGTCTTTTATTTTTCACAATTTAAAAAAAACGAAACAAATAAATATAAAAACAATGCCGGGAATTCAAATATATTTTTGTTACTTCCCAATACATTTTTACTAGGTACTAAAACAATTTTGTGATTATATGTGAGAGATTGATGCCTGAACTACTTGGTCTTGAACTGGTATAATTGTGTAGGCGTGTGTATGTGTGTACACGTTTTTGTTTATGTGTGTGTAAATAATATAATTAAATATATTATATGTAGGTACCTATAATCTAGCTCCTAATTTATGAGTAACCACAAGTAAGGTTGTCACAACAATTAGGTGGCGAACGACGACTGATATACGAGGGTTTGGGACTAATCCGATGCGGAAGTGATGTATGGACACCCTGCTGACTAGACTTCACTTTCTTCACGTTAAATAAAAATAGGATTATTTATATTTGAAGAAGATATTTATAATAATTTTAAATTTTACCGATTTATTAAATAGATAAAATGATTAACTTATTTTTATATGTATTTTTTGTATCATTAGAATATTAAAAATAATTCACAGTATACTCAACACTAAATGTGTCAACGCAGTATAATATTGTGGACAACTTTTAACATTAAGGGTTTACTCGTATTTTTTATAAATGCGTGAATTGTTCAAAAGCTCATATGATTTTTCTAGTGTATTTTTTACGCTAGTTGTAGACATTAAATCAATATCGAAGAAAATCAGTGTGACCAAATACCGAATAAATAAGGGTTTTTTGATGTTGCTATGTTAATAAGTATCAAATATTTTAATCGTTAGCACAACTTTACAACATAGTTACGATCGAGAATGACAGATGAAAGCTGGGGAAAAAATGTAACGACAGAGATTTTATTTAAGAAACCCTGCAATACTTATTATTATGTTTATAATATAATATTAGTGATAATTATAAACATTGTACATTGGCGATCTCAATATCATTTTGGCATATTTATATAACCTAACCAGTAACCACTATTGTTCATATAAAGTCTCAAATATGATAATTATCAAAATAAAATATATTTAGGAATAAGTAGCGACAAAGTCCTTTAAGCGAATTTCCTAATTGTTTATATTTAAAACAAAATTTGCAAAGCATTGAAGCTTAGGCGACCAGCGAGCCGTGTGATGACATTAGCTCTCTCTACTTCGTGGTGCAACGAGATAAACAGATTCAAACGTTTGCTACTGTTACAACCAATCCTTAAGCAGATGTCGACGTTCCTATTGTTTGAGTTAATTAATTTTACAAATGTCTACTTCTGAATTGAAAAATATATTATCTATGTTTATAAATATGGGCATAATGAGATGAAAAAAGATGCAGTTGGAAAGTAAGGATTATTTGTTTTAAAACAATATTCTGTGGGTTAGATTTCCGCTTGCTATGATTGCATCAAACAAAATTACTGTGCAAAATAATGGCAGTAGGCTCAATTTGACTTTTTATTTATTATTATAACAATTGTTTTACTAACATAGTTTTAGGTGATTATTATGATACCATTAATGTCGTTACAAGTGACATAAATAAAAAATAATAATTAAAAAGCAACAGAAATAATTAAAAACAATTGCAGAACCTGTATTGTGCAATAACCATAAAACTGTCAAACGATACTTAAACGACTAGACACGCGCTATAAAATCGTCATAAATGTACTCGATTGCGAAAATAAACCAATAGGGAATTGGCAAAAACATCCCAACAAAACGGGAATTCCGGTGACCGTATCCAGGTGCGTTTTCAAGGGATCACGTGAGCATTAATAATGATAAATTCACGTCATTAATTCAGGCAGGATTAGTTTGAGGGCCGAGCGAGTGCACGCCGCCGATAACCAAATATTAACACAATTAGTGTAGGAAATGTCACGTACTCCGCTAAGCCTTTTTGGGCCTTACGATTTGAATGTGAACATTGGCTACTCAGAATTGACTACTAATTCCTTTTGTCTGAACGTACTTAATATCGAGTGTAAACTCTGAATATATAGGTTTAACTAATTAATAAATCGACGTAAATACTTTAGTGGAAAATAGGTTAAGAATACTATTGTAGTATTTTGATCGAGTGATGTTATTGCTGTCTTTAAATAAATAAACTTAATAGAGATTAAAAGTAGTTAATAACTAGTAATTAATAATTGAATATTAATTGCAACAGTTAGCTTACCGTATTACCGACATGACCTAATGATGTCACCCTTGTTTCACGTGTACTGCTGGCAATGACAAATGACCGTTCACTAGCTAGGCTGGCATGGCAGCTGACGCTACAGATCCTTCAATGTAATCCGATCGTACTCGCGAAATATGCTTGATCTATATGATGACGTTATTGCAGTGATATCTTTGTTTATATAAATAATTTAAAAGACTTTACGTGGCTTGGGTTCTACTAATTTATTTTTATTAATTGTATCTAATATTGTATTTGCAGCCATCGATATCACAGCGAGACTCGGCTAATTACATTAATCGAAATAAATGCAAATAGTAAGGCGCATGAAGTAATAAGACATTATATCTAAAATGTATTTCTTTATAAACATAACAAAATCCGTAACGCAAATCGAGTAAAACGTCTCCGCGTCGTCTAAAACAAATTATTTGGCATAATATTGTTAATTACGAGCCCCGCTTGTCCCGAGCCCGTCTCCATAATTAGGTTCGACTGCGTTGAATGGGCCCTTTTTCTCTTCGTTACGCGACGACACGGTTTCAAGACAAAAGCACACCCAAGAAGTAAACAGTTCTCATTCAACGACCCAGAAAGGATTTGCATTAGACGAACAAAAGCTGAAAGGGTGCGTGTTTTAATTTGATTTGTTCAGATTTCAAAGTGATTTTTATATGCACTACCAATAAGTACCTATACACATAAAAGCTTTCACACTAAAATGGATCACGGAGTATTCATAGGATTGTCGGATTTATTGTTAAAGTATTTTCATTTATTAATTATTGGCGCGTAAATTCCATTGTTTATATGGAATCATTGTAATTTCGCCGGTCACGGGACACAGACTACGTGACTCTTTGTTCTTTAAAATTTCTAAAGAACTCGCAACTCACAATCCTCAGCAAAATCCAGTATGTTCATGCTTACTTAGATAAAGATAGTTATTAAAGAAAACTTAGAAGTTGTTTCATCTCGTAGCAATTATATCAAGACGCAAAATTGTTCCCCTCCAAGTTTAATTGGGCCGGCATTGTTTCGCTTGATTTGATTCTGTATCTCTCTATAGAGCCCCACAATCATAATAATGAGCTTAGCGGGTGAGTGCTCGCTGTTTACAAATACAACCTTAACACGAAAAATTCTCAAAATTTTTCAATAACAAATACAATATGCAAAGTTTTAGTAAATTATTAATTTAACAAATTTACTAAAAATACATAGATTTTTTCTATATGTTACAGAAATTACGTGAAAAAGTCGTAAGTATTTTTTAAATTATAATAGAATGAAACCTGAATAAAAAATGTAAGTTATATTATTTTTGTATGACTCTATAACGTCATGTACACTCTTTCTCTGGCAATTTTAGCAAACAACAACTTGGTCCTAATTGTGTTTGCGATTCCTTTAGAAAGGTCTTTTGACTCCGCTCCAATTGTGAAAACTCGTTTTGAAACGACATTAAATACGACAAAATTTCAGATAATTAACTCAGATTACGGTCTTTCTGCAAATAATTCGCTTTTGTTTCAGATAAGAAAAGCTAATGTTGACATCATTCAATTGAAAATTTCTAATTTGTATAACATTTTTATTTATTTTTGTATTTAATTACAATTAAAAAAATATTAAGAGTAATAATATTTGTTTCTTTAATTAAAATATTATAATACAAAGCAATACGTCAATGATAAACAATCACAATAGCGGCAAAAAAAATAATCAGAAAAAGCTATAATCTGCATCGCACATCGCTGACGCTCTTTTCATTCAATACCTTTTGTTACCAGATTCAATTAAGTTTACATCGGCACGGAGGTCAGTTAATAAAACCCCGAAGCCTATAAAAATTGGCGCGTAAATCAAATTCAATAAAGAGTGCAGCACAATGCGGAGAGGAGCTACGGTGGAAAATGACGATCGAACAATGGTCGAGCTGTGAACTCAACCAATCAACTTATTTTACACGTATGTCACAATATACAGTATAATGTTGTTATAACATAAATAATTTAATTGTTATATATCGTCCGCTACTTTGAACACATACATATAAGTAGATTTTTTGGTAATTTAAAGAGTTCATGGTCCGAAGTAATACTTGCTTTACTTAACTACATCATAAGTTATATAGGCTTAAAAATTTCGCTTTCTATAAATAATAATGACGGAATTTTGTAAATTCAAATAAAGCATTAGCTTCATTAAAAATATTTCCGATATTATTGTCAATTGTTTGGTTTGAGTTAAGTCCACTGAAACTGAAAACCGCAAACATTATTGGCCAATAAAAACTATTAATTTTGCAAATATATTTTGATGAATTGAAAGCAATTTTATATTTAAAAAAATTTCATTCATCAAAATTCGAAAATTCGTGTAGAGACAGACACCCTTTCACATTATGAATTCGCTGCCACCTTCCCACGTCTCTGAATTAATCGCCCGGGAACCTCTCTATTAAAGTTTCTCAGCGAGTTCTTTAAGAGGCTTAAGTCCCATAAAAGTTGGCAGATAATGTTAAACATTCATTTAAGTGCACGGGAGACGTCTAACTTTCCCAAATGTCGAATAAATCTTCTAATTCTTAAACCGTTTAATATTCATATCATTACGTTCAAGTACCGACACGGCCGTTAGGCCACCTTTAAAATATAACAATATAATACTTGCGAGATAATAATATAGGACTCGGGTGTGTTTTGTTTTTATTTCTTTACTTTTGCGTAGAAATTATTGAAAAAGAAAATTCATTTGACAGGTTAACTTTTATTGATAAAATATAAGTTGTTGATGTAAGATAATACATAAATATATAATATCGATTTTTTTATTAATATAAACATTTAAATCTCTAAGATATAATACTTATACAAAAGTAATGAAAGCATTAGAATGTAATGAAAGTATCTTTACAAAGTGAATACAATAAAAATAGAAGTAGTTAACCAGACACGAAAGAGTCAATCAAATTTAAAATCCGACGAGTGCAATGAAAACAAGCTGAACTTTCAAACAGAATCATTACCCCAAACGAGCTGTTTGCAAGGAGCTGTAAAAAGGAGTTCTAGTAGCCGCCAAAACACGTAGCTCGTTCATTTGAGTCGTTACGGCAGCCCCGTGCCCCATTCCCGTGGTCTTTTCCCGCCGCTTCAGCACTTCCATCGTCCGATCACTTCATTTACTTTCACAATGTCCGACAAAGTCACAAAAGTATTACAACTTTGTGGATAATGGTCGTGATACTCGTAGAAACAAATGCAACGGGTGTATTGATTTTGGTTATTCGCCTTCCGTAACCGCATTTTATTAGTTTTAATTTTAATTTAGTCGAATGACGATACGATTTATACACAATTGCTTAATACCATGTAACAATAGTAGATATATAATGTATATACCACAATTTAATCTTTGTTAAAATGTCGAACCAAAAAGGGTTATCTGTGTTGGAATTACGTTATAAAATAAATCACAGCGAAACTCAAGAGTCACCATAAAATATCGCTCTAAATGTTTTATGCATTAATCCAATTTTAAAGCAGCAAAGCGAAGAAAAAGAGCTGGTGCCGCCCGAATCGTGTAGCACGCCCGACGGATCAAAATACGCGCCCTTACTTATTTTCTTACCATATTTTTCAAGAGTTGAAGCAGTGCAGCCCCTGGCGTATTAATACGAACTCTTAAACCCCTAACATGAATAATTAGGTGTTTCCAGGATTTTCTTTTCCACGTTATCTGTAAAACACGCTTTTGAATTTGCAAAGTCATTCTTTACGCTTTATTGGGGCTGATAGATCTTATGTTGGGACGTAGTACTGATTAATGTCTCCTACTTTACCTTGCTACTTGAGTCGGTGTAACTTTGACTCTGATAACGGAAAAAATAATGGGCCGTGACTAGACTAATTTCCCTGTTTATGAGAATAAACGAATAAAATTGGGAAGAATTTTGAAACTCATGAAAAATTTCTGAATAATTCGGTTTAACCACGAAGGTTTATTTGAAGTAGTTTGTTAGAAGAAAATAAAAATAAATTTGAAAAAAGAGACGTTTCTAAAGAAGAATGTCACATCATTATTGACAAGAGAGCTGGAGCTTCAGAAGTATTTTTGCGTAATACAAAAAAAGCATGAAAATCTTTGTAAAAGTATTAGCTTTATATCATTGTGAGTATTTATTAACTATTTATAAAAGAAATGTTTTATTTGCATGGCATATATACTTACACGTGTATTATATATATACTTACAGTTTTATTATTGATGAACGAAATTAAAGCCGATGGTGTTGATACGAATAAAGGAGCGTATTCTTACATGGTATTTATTAATAAAACTTTTACAAATACAATGCGATGTAACTAATTTATTTAAATCATTATCAATTGCAGGCCTATCTCTACTACTCAGATAAAACCGTCCTCCATCAGAAAGTCAGATTTTTCCAAAACGCAATTCTCGTTCAACCAAACGCGCTGATTAGCGCATCTTTAGAAATTGGCAATGATAGTTTTCCAATTAAAACACTGGTGGCAAGAGCTGGAGCTGTCACTGTTGATGAAGAATTAACTTTAAATGAAGATGAAGATGAACAGGAAAGAGAGGTTAGTATTATTGGCTATTATTAGGGTGCAGTGCATGGGAACGCCTAGACCATGTATGTGATCGATCGAAGATTATTACACCACAAATGTTTTAGTTGCTTCATTTGTTATGTTTTTGTTTAGAGGCTCTTCACCACTAAAATATATTGATTTTTCTCAGATTATTCAAGTTATTCAACCGTTCAATCATAATCCATTAAATAGGTGGGGGACAGATATTTGTTTAATGAAAACCTTGTTGCCATTCAATATAACTGTTGTTGTAAAACCAATTAAATTGGATTACGCTGAAATTGATGCCACTGATGAAAAGAACTGCAAAATTCTTGCTTTTGTGGTAATTATTTCTATTAAATACATGTAAAGATTTAGTGAATTTTATTCTTTGAAATTAATTGTTTTATAGAAGAAAAACCCTGATAGTGATGCAAGGAGTCTTGTGGACATTTCTATGGAACTATCAACATCTAATTGTGAAAATTTCGATCGTGATACAATGATATGCGGAACTGAAGAAAATAAAAACTTCACTTCATTTAATGACTTTTGCCTGGTAACAATTATATTTATTACATTGGCATGATTAAACGTCACTATTGAATAGTTTTTTCTGGTTATACCTATTTCAGCATTTCTATTTCTTGTGTGACCAAACCTTCAATTGAAATTTTCGTTATTTAAACGCAGGAAAGGAGATTTTACTTTGTTATATCCTGAGCACTACAGGTTTTTACTCTTGACTTCGCATACTAATATTTGAAACTTATTTTCAGGATAACTCTGGTGGTCCGTTAATTTGCAATGACAAAATTGTTGGATTGCAAACCTATGTAGATGGAAAACCTTGTGAACCGCCGCGTCTATTTCAACTTATTTCCAGTTGGAGTAAATTTATTAACTGTGCTTATCTCAAGTGTCATGACGAATGCGATGAGCAATGTAAAATAGTGCCAAAGGATGTGCCGTTGGAGGAGACGACTCTCGCGTCTACTTCTGTTGAAGAAAGTTATGAAATAAAATTTACTTCTACAAAGGAAGCTACTAAAGAAGAAGTGCCTTTTGTTTATTCGGCTAATAAAGATCCAATTTCAACAATGTTCGATAAGGCTGCCGACATTCATGAAAAGTATGTAAATGAAGACGAACCTATGACGAAAAAGACTCCTAAGCCTACTGAGTATCTAGCCACTGTTAGTAGTGTTGATAAAGCCGTCGAATATACAATTGTAAATTTCACTGAGGGCACTGAAGCTACTTCTACGCCTGAAACGGACAATCCAGCTAATGCAACTGTCGCTGATGCTGATTCAAGACGGAAAGATGCTCGCAAAATGGGTCGTAATAACGCAGAACACATTGATGTCGTTGCACAAATATTATTGAGCCCAATTTTTCTCAAGTTTTTAGTTTAATTAGTGTTTTAATTTTATTATACTTATTGTAATTTGATTTGGAAATATATAATAAATTCTTAGTAATTTTTATTTTATTTATTTTAGTCCTATTAGTGAACAAAAAGGGCGAGAACTATAGTTCTTTCTCTGTATCGGTCGTCTTTGTCTACAGAATCTCTAGTCTAACATCTTTAACAATAAATCAACGCAGATTGTAGTGAGGAGCACGTTAGCATGCGTCTAATTTAGTTTTTTTTGTTGAGAAATTTCCGTTTTCTCTATCGGCAGTGTTCCTATAGCCATTCTTCCAAACTTTGTAGTTACTAGTCGACTTAAGGCCGCAAACTTCACGCCTCGGGTGAAGCTTTAATAGTATTATAAGTTTCCAGACCGTGTTGCCAACGTTCTGCTTTATTTACACAAATTTTTCTTTAAAAACACTATATGCTTTTAACATGAAATTATATAATTAAGCATCGAATGCAATTAAATGTAACATTATATATAGGTGTACCTTTTTAATGGGAGGTAGAATTAACAATATAATTAGCATCGTGAATGGAGGACAGGGGCCTTATATTAATCCTTCAGAGGGGTAATTTACATTTTCACAAGTTGTGGTTAAGTCGCTGCGCGTTTAACTTCCAAGACTTGTTTCCATAATTTGTTTTGAATTTGGCAACAATTATCATAAAGTGTATTAAACGGTTTTGCATTTTGCAGAATAAATTATTGAAATATTTATAATCTTTTTACTTTAAATTTAGTTTCATTATTATTTTGTTCTAATACATATTAATTTCTGTGACGTAATTTTAAGAATTATACCTACTTAACTAAGTTAAAATGTTTGAATTACTTTTATAACATTGCCTGTTATACAATCTTAAATGTAACTTAAAATAAATATTTCTCAACAGCAGATGTTAAATCATATTAAAGGTTCCGATACATAAACATTGAGTTTGAATAAGCCTTACAAAATACCCTCAAGTTAAATACTTAAGCAAATTTGTAAGTTTGCCGCGGGACCGACAAAGTTTACCAAGTCCTCACGAAGTGTCGAGCATTGGTTCTTATTAAGTAGGAGCTTTGCTTTCAAGCCTTGGGAATATTTAACATGTGCTAATTTTTATCATAAAGCTATAATATAATAAGAGGATATGCAATACATTTTAATGCCTAAACTTGTCGGTCTTATTAAAACGGTCACATATGATTACTTCATTTAATTGCAAAATAATTAGTGTCCAAAAAACTCACTCATATATGCAATTCAATTGGTTAATATTAATTATTTAAAAACAACTATTGCATTCGTTTATAATTTCTAATAAAAATACATAGACACAAAATGGTAAATTATCTTAAAATGTTTAAGTTACATAGTATAATATAATGACTCCACATTTCTCGATAAAGTGAATACCAATTTCTTCCCCCCGAAGTCTAGGAACGATCTGAATCGAAATGTATCTTAATAGGAGCCGATGTGTTTAAATTCTGAAAGGGGAATCGCTTTGGAAAACTGTTATGCATATTTTAAAGTTAAATTTACTTACAACGGATTTGAAAATTTTGCAAATACCTTCACCTTATATTCTCTTTTCGAAAATGTATTTAAAACAATTTTAAACATAAAGGTGTTTATATATTTATTGTAACTTTTTTTGAAAAATATTCGTCATACTTCATCAAAATGTTATAAATTCATTTAAATAAATACAAGAAGCCTAATATATTTTGTCTATTAACAGATTTTTTATAATCAAAACAAGTGTAAAAGTGTTTTATTTAAATTATAACGTCCCGGTCAGGACGAGTTAACGACAGTTAGTCAGTTCTTCCCCTCAGTCCAAAGGGATTTTCCAGCAAAGAATTCAGCGGACCCTTATTTTTATTCCTGTTTTAATTACTAAAAGTTTTATGAACTGCTTATTACGTTTTATGAGATTGTTGAATTAATTTCTTTTGTTTTCAGTCTCGTGTTAATCGTTGAAGTTTTAGTACAAAACAAATTTATTTAATGCACTTACTTTTGTGATAAAAAAATAAAAGCCTATGATCTTGTAAACTGTAAATCATTTACCTGAATTTTATCAAATGGATTGTTCGTTTATCAAAATAAATAATTGCTATAGTTAATATTAAGGCGCACAAAATGCCAACATCTTAGATTCAGATTAGATTAGAATGTTGAATTGAATATAAATATAAATTACATGACTTATTATATTACAATGTATATAAATAATTTTATTACAGGACTAGGATGTGTAACCGTTTCATTTATTTTATTAAAAACATTATGTAGTACAAATTCCCTTCCTTTATATATTTGTCCTTACGTACACTTAAAAAATTCCGCTTATTCTATCCAATTTTAGAAAACAAAATAAATTGTTATCTCAAGTAAGGATCGGGAATTAAAGTGGACGGTTTCATACGATAGTGAGTGAACAACAGTGTCGGTCTGCAATGGTATCTAATTTTGTGTCTAATAAATCGTATGTCCAGCTATCTCCGTCTACTACTTACTAATTCTATTTTCTTTCGATGTAAGTGGTTTTATATCTGTTCCATCTTCAAATTTTCTGATGCTTTATTTTAAAGTTATTTAGTAGCTCTTTCTGTAAAACTATGTTTAGGAAAGATGCTAAAGTAAGCAAATTGAACGCAATAATAAGCTGCATAAAAATCTTTTAAAATAGGTAATCAAAATTTATTTACTAAAATATAATTATTTAAAATAAGTTGAGTGTTATGGAGCAAAAAATAAAGAAATAACGTTCATTCATTCATTCACAATAACACAATTTCATCTGAATGAAAAGTTTGATCGAAACGGAATCATCAAATCTATCCACATTGTCGCCTCTAGGCAATTTTCAATCACTTCCCCATTTATGATTGTAATAAAGCGACCGAGAGAGTCAACAATCAATTTTGTATTTCAATTTATTCCCGGCCATCCAAGTTCATCATGATAAGAAAAAAAAGTCGTGATCATTGAAAACGGAAATTATTGCAAGAAGCCATCAGTATCGAGCGCCGCGTCCGTGCGCAGCATCTTTCTTTTTATAACAAATCTCCGTTAAAAATATGACAAATGCAAATCTTCACGATTTACATCAAGAAATTAGTGTTCTTTACACTGTCTAGTGAAATAAAAAAATATACAAAATAAAGAAATAAAATATATAAAATACTTACATCATAATTATATTGTAGGTATATAAAAACTAAGCGAATTGCGATTACCTAGGACAAACTATCGTCAAGTTTTTTAACTTTTTGACACCACCTCAATTTTGCCGCAACTACGAGGGTTGCAGAACTTTCAAAACGTTGGATTATATTAATCAAAATAAATACGATAATATCATAATTCGTATGATGTAGTATTGTGAAGAACTCTGGATATCACTACAAGACATTCCACTTGATGTAGAGTGCGAACCTTAAGCAGAGATAACTGCTTAAGGTTCCAACAACTCTGTAGGATGATGGCTGCTATGAACGATCGGTTGCTAAAAGTACTTGAGTACTCAGAGGCGTGCCAGGACAGAATGGAATATCTCGGTGACAAGCTTATTACTTTGGAGGGGAGACTTTCTAGATTAGAGCCTGGCATTCGTGATTGTGGATGCCTCTGTTCCTGCCAAAAGACACCCAATGGCAACGATCATACAGATAGGTCTGACCTCCGCACAGTTTTTGGGAGTTCTCCTAGATTGGCACCGGAGGATTCTTTAAGCCGCATCCCATCGTCTCCATCGATGGTAAGCGCTGCATCGAAACCACAGCAATGTAAAGGTGTACGGACTGAGTCTCAAGATAGCGTCTCGTCCGAGGCAACTACTTCACCGAAAGCACCCGCTGTTTCTTGCCCTGAAGTGAAGCGGCATGTTGGACTTTCGTCGCAGCGTGGTAATGCAGGACCTGACGTTACCAAATTGAAGGCGATGGAGCCTCGTAGACTGGTCCACTTGTGGAATATGAAATCTTGTGCTGATGACGTTTCCTCTTATCTGAGGGAGATATGTACTACGGGCTCTTGTACTGTTACGGAACTAAAGTCACGCGGTGACTATAAGTCATATAAACTCAGTGTACCTGAAGCATTCTTCGCTATATGCATGTCACCTAATACCTGGCCTATTAACTCAAGAATTAAGGAATGGACATTTTTTCGAGGCCACAGGTCTAATACGAAGAAGGCGCCAACGAAGACTTAGAAGTTCACCGAAGCAACGTACCGATCTTAGCTTTGACCTTTTCTATCAAAATGTTAGGGGTCTTAAAACTAAGCTAAAGGATTGGAGACGAGGACTGTTATTGACTGATAACACAATAGTGGCTGTGACTGAGACCAATCTGGACACATCTGTTCTCACTTCGTAGGTGAGTCCGTGGGGCTGGAGTATCCTCCGTCGAGACCGCAGAACGGGGAGGGGGGGAGGTGTGCTCCTGGCATTCCGTGTGGATATTAACGTGTGTCGACGACCTGACTTGGAGACTGATGATGGCGAGGATATGTGGGCTTCGTTTGTCTACGCAAATAGAAGGTTCCACGTATGCGTCGTATATATTCCACCAAACTCCTCCGATGATGTCTACATGCAATGGTTCTTGACGGTTGAATCTAAGATTTCGAGCGTCTCGGGCAATGTGATGATTGTGGGTGACTTGAACTTGACTAGTGCATCTAAATCCGTTTGCGCTTATTATTGTTATTTCTTAAATGTTTGCGGGCTATCGGACGCAAATGGTATTTTTAATGCACAAGGTGGTAAGCTTGATGTGGTGTTGTGTTCCGGGGGTCTGGGGGGCTCGAGGGCGCGGTTGGGATGGGATGAATTTGTGCCTCGCGCTGATGCGTATCATCCGCCGCTCAGTGTCACGGTTTCCGTTGCTGTTTCCCCTGGTCGCTCTTTCCAATGTCCAGCCGCATCTAATATAGAATCGCTCAAGGATTGGAATTTTGCTAAAGCAGATTACGTTCGGTTAACTAAAGAACTCGCTGATGTCCATTGGGAGACTGTTACTAGGTGTGGAGATGTTGAAAATGCTGTTGGAGCTTTTTATGACATAATTTACGGCATTTTCGATGCATGTGTCCCTAAAAAACGCCGCACAAACAAATTGCAAAGGCAGTATCCCGCTTGGTTTACATCGGATTTGATGCGAGACCTGAGCCGAAAATCCAGATTGCATCGCATTTGGAAGAATACAGGAGCAACTGACGCATATAACACTTTCAGTTTGCTAAGGGCTGATATCAAGAGGCGTTTGAGAATTGCTCACGATGAATACATTGTGCGAATCGAGAGTAATTTAAAGCACAACCCTCGTGATTTTTGGCAATATGTCGATGGTTTGAAATCATCCAAGGGCTTCGAGTCTCAGGTTTTGTATCGTGGTGGCGTTTGCAGTGGCAGTGACCTGGCTAATGCATTTGCAGACTTCTTCTCTGGCGTCTTCTTGCCGGATGAGCCATCTCTCAGTATAGATGAGGTTATGTGCGCTGATTGCACGCGAACTTCCAATTACATACATTTGCGAGACATAACGCAAGCGGATGTGAGCTTGGCACTGCTCAAGCTGAAACCCAGATCCGCAGTGGGGCCCGATTGCGTGCCACCCTATATCTTACGGACATGTCGGGACTGTTTCGTGTGTCCGTTGGCGCATATCTTCAATCTCTCATTACAAACAGGTGCATATCCGTCACCTATTCCCAAGGGGCGTGATAGGTCGACGGTCGAGAGCTACCGTCCAATAGCTGTTTTGTCTGCTGCCGCTAAAGTTTTTGAACGAGTTTTACACAGTAAAATCGCCAATCAAGGCGCACCATTCCTAACCGACTCCCAGCATGGCTTCAGGTGTAATCGCTCTGTTAATACCAACTTACTAACGGTCACAGACATAATTTCTCGCAACCTGGATAGGGGGAAACAAGTGGATATCGTTTATTTCGACTTCACAAAGGCTTTCGATAAGGTCGATAACGATGTCCTTCTTCTTAAATTGTGCTCACTGGGTTTTTCTCCGACGTTACTTAAACTGTTTAAGAATTATCTGAGTGGTCGAAAGCAATTTGTGCGATATGGAGGTTATGTCTCGGATCAGTATTTATTATCACAGAGCGCGATCTGGTGTAAGCCAAGTTGATTCACACAGTGGAGAGTTCTGCAAACTGGGCCCATAGATGCTCCTATTTATTATCATGATCTTTGCAAAGTGTTGTATTATTCTCCGCAGCTCGCTTTGGTCAAATTGAAGTGTCTTCAATTGTTTGGAGTCCACACGAGGCTTGTTATACCCTGCTGTTGGAGAAGGTGCAGAAGGCATTCTTGCGTTTTCTATACAAAAGGATGTTTGGGTGTTATCCTTCATGTTCCCCACTAAATTTCTCTTGGGTGTCCTTGGTCTCAATTCCCTTGAAACCAGGCGCGCCCACAATACTCTGCTCTTCATGATCAGAATTTTACGGGGAGACTCTGACTGCCATGAGTTGGTGTCAACTGTGTTGGTGTGCTTGTATGTTCCGGACAAGTGCTCGCTCCCACCCGCTGCTTGCGATGCAGGCCACTCGCACTGCAGCACATCGCTTCTCTCCGCTGAATCGTGCTTCTCGTATACTGTGGGCTCTCCTAGACATAGCACCGCATCTGGATATTTTTGCCGACAAACTCAGTGCAATAAGTAATGCATGTCTGGCCTTCTGCGAAGGTCAATATATTATAGAAAGTGGTGTTATT
>JAPWLS010000129.1:0-145304 GCA_028551675.1 Tineola bisselliella | reverse complement strand
GCGTTTTTGTGTTCGACTTCCACTCACAGGCTCTCCCGAGTGTTTGGGGGACTCATACCATATAGCAAGGCAGCGATTCTTAAATCTGGAAAGGCGTTTTTCTAAGAACCCTGCACTAAAGGAATCGTATGTCAACTTCATTAACGAATACGCAATACTTGGGCATCTCTCTGAGTCAACTTGTTCTAAGCCCTCACCGTCCTACTTTTTGTGCCATCACGCCGTGTTCAAGGCTGATAGTGAGTCCACGAAGTTGCGCGTAGTTTTTGATGGCTCCGCAAAAACCTCTTCTGGATTATCTGTCAATGATTTACAAATGGTGGGCCCTAATCTACAGAGTCCACTGTTCGACATTTTAATAAGGTTTCGTCAATATTCATACGTCTTGGCTGCCGACATAGCTAAGTTTTTTCGTCAAGTTGCCATAAATGAACACGATAAAAATTTACAATTAATTTTATGGCGTGAAGATAGTTCTCAGCCATTAAAAACATTTAATTTAAACACGGTGACGTACGGCTTTGCTAGCGCCACATTCTTAAGCACTCGTTGTCTGTGGCAACTAGGCGAAGAGTGCCGTGACAATTTAATAAAGACAATAATTCAAAATGATTTCTATGTGGATGACTTGCTCACCGGGGCCGACACTGAGGACGAGCTACTCGATATTCAGCTCTCCGTGTCCCGAGTCTTGGCTGAAGGTTGTTTCACTCTCCGAAAGTATCGTTCGAATACTAATATAATTCTAAACTCGGACGCTGTAAATACTGAACTCGATCTTGCCACGAGCAATTCTTCCAATGCACTCGGTTTAAGCTGGGTGCCCGAATTGGACACTCTAAATTATAAAATAAAATTCAACAACACACCTAGCGTGATATCAAAACGTACCATTTTGTCTAATACTTGTCAAATTTTTGATCCACTAGGCTTGCTAGCACCATGTACTATTAAGCCAAAATTGATAATTCAATCTCTTTGGTCATTAAAATTAGGTTGGGACGAAGCCATCCCTCCAAATATAGCAAAACAATGGTTCAAATATTACAATGCTATAAAAGAACTACAATGTTTGCAAATCCCTCGGCATGCTATTTGCAAGTCTCCAATTAATATACAGATGCACATTTTTTGCGATGCATCACAAAGTGCGTACGGGGCTTGTATTTACCTCAGGTCCGTCGATGCCTCGGCTCATGTGCATACGAATTTGCTTTGCTCAAAGGCTAGAGTTGCACCGATCAAGCCCACCACAATACCTCGTCTCGAGCTGTGTGCAGCCCTATTAGCAGCGCGCTTGGCGTCATGTGTCTCCAAGGCGCTGAGATGTCAGGTTGATGAGCGAGTTTTCTGGACGGACTCAACAATAGTTCTAGCTTGGTTGAGCGCTAGTTCAACAAATTTAAAGGCGTTCGTTGCCAACCGGGTGTCAGAAATAAGCGAACTTACAAGTGCAGACACTTGGAGACACGTTCCCACTTCACTCAATCCTGCGGATCTAGCATCCCGTGGCCTCGAGCCCTCACAGATACACTGCGACCTTTGGTGGCACGGGCCCCAATTTTTAAATAAACATGACACTCATTGGCCTTCAAAGATCGCCAGCGTTGCTCAAAATTTACCAGAACTTAAAGTTCATTCAGCGATTTTACTAAATAATTTCATTAACTTTGACCTATACTCCAATTTAAATAAATTAAAACGCGTGTGGGCTTATGTACTAAGGTTTATTCACAATTCCAAAAATAAAAACAATAACTTAGCAGGTTCTTTACATGTAGACGAAATAAACAGTTCCTTTCAAATCTTAATTAAAAACTCGCAATTGCAATCTTTTAACAATGAAATCAATTTACTAACAAATGATAAACCAGTTAATAAATCTTCCATTTTATGTTTAGCTCCTTTTCTGGACAATCACGGTGTGCTGAGGGTTGGTGGCAGAATTGATGCATCTAATTACGCTTATGACACGAAACATCCCATACTAATGCACTCCAGCCACCAGCTGTCTAAGTTACTGTTTGAGCATGAACACCGACGGCTATTGCACGCCGGACCACAACTACTACTAACACATATCCGCCAAACTATTTGGACAGTGGGCGGCAGGGACTTAGCACGTCGTACCTCACGCAATTGCTTACTATGCAAACGAATGCGTGGTACTACTATGCGTAATATCATGGGAAATCTTCCCCCTCAACGGGTCAATATTAACTTCCCATTTTGCTCGGTAGGTGTCGACTTCGCGGGCCCGTTCATGATCGCGGATCGTCGCGGTCGCGGATGCAGAATAACGAAGTGCTACATGTGCCTATTTGTGTGCCTCGCTTACAAATGCGTTCACTTGGAGGCCGTTACGGAGTTGTCCAAGGATGCATTCGTTTTAACCTTGCGCAGATTCATTGCACGCCGAGGACGGCCCAGGGAAATATTTTGTGATAATGGACGTAACTTCGTGGCGGCGTCCAAGGAGATTAAATTTTTTTTCGACAAAAACTCGCGGGACCTCATTGAGTTTGCGGCGGATGAGAACATTCGGTTCAATTTTTCTCCGGCTTACGCTCCTCACTTTGGGGGCCTTTGGGAGGCAGGTATCAAATCCGCAAAATACCACATCAAAAGGATATTAGGAAACTCCCACTTTACCTACGAGCAACTGTCCACGCTGTTTTCGCAGGTCGAGGCGATATTAAACAGTCGCCCGATTAGTCCCCTATCCTCTTCACCCGACGACCTATACCCTTTGACCCCGGGCCACTTCCTCATAGGAAGACCACTCACTGCGCTGCCAGCGCCAGATTCTGTTAACATAAATTGCCTGGATCGTTTCCAACGCTTGGAACAGGTTCGGCAACACTTTTGGAAACGTTTCCAGGCAGAATATATCGGCGAGTTGCAGCAGCGCACGAAGTGGAAGGAGCGCCACGAGGAGCTGAAGTTGGGCGACTTGGTACTGGTTAAGGAGGAGAACACATCTCCCTTGTGCTGGCGTCTGGGGCGCGTTCAGCATCTCTATCCTGGACCAGATGGGGTCACCAGGGTAGCTGATCTCCTTACGGTCAAGGGGACTGTGAGGAGGTCCCTCGGAAAAATCTGCCCGCTCATCTCAACTCATTGTTGAAAGTGGCACTTTCAAGGCGGCGAGTTATGTTCGCGCCACTCATCGCGAACGTGCCTGAAGGCGGCCCCCCTCCGCGCGCCGCTGCTTCCGGTGCGACGGCGTGAACCGCTCGGGGCTCGCGGCCAAAGCAGTCCCGATCTACTGATCACTGAGTAGACACATAACAATAAACATATACCAAAAATAATTCTTTCATTTGTGTTCACCAGGCCGGAGGAGGAACTGCGTGAACATGAAAATATAATTTACATTTTCTCAATAATTTCTGAGACACTCAATACAACAATGAATAATTTACACAAACAAACTATGCACAATAACAACTTTAAACCAATCTCCCGTAAAATTGGAACTTTATACGAAATAAAATGAAACTAGTTCATCAGCATTGGCACTGAAGGCGTGCGCTTGCTCGTCGTTAAGCTCTAACATGCCTTCGGAAAGGCGTATGACGAGAAGAAGATCACAAGAAACTCGCCATCATATAATCTTAAATAGCGGCTGTATTGTTATAAAAACTATTCATATAGGCAATAATAGCTCACCGGTTGTGTTTCATGGACTAGTTTATCTAATAACAAATGATATTTGAGCACTCGCTGCATCGGCACCGATAATATGTCGCGCAATTGTATACGACCGTCGCTATGTTCACGTTGGCATTTCTGTAAAGACACAAATACTAATTAATAAACCACCCCTCGAGCCTCCTTTCACTGGACATTACTTAAGTCCCTTTATTAATGTATGTATGTGATAATAGAACAGTGCTGCATTCTTATTGGAAACGCTTTTAATTCCAATTAAAACAAACAAGACGGCACTAAGTAATTCTGCGACTCACCACTAGGGAACCTCTGAGGGCATTACCAATATTTATACCTCCAAAATTGGCAATCGAGCGTAGTCAACTTTAGGAAACACTGTTTTAATAGATTGCTATTAAAAAAAAGTCCAAACTAACCGCCAATTGTTTACTAAAAGTACTATCCCGAGCGTCGAGCGATTTCAACGTATCCTGCGCGTGAGTCAAATTCGAGCAATAATCCCCATAAAGCAACAGCTGTTCTCTCCACGTCAGGAATACGTCAGCCAGCCTCGGCGCCCCGCTGTCTGGCACACACGCCTCCGTCGCCAGCTTCAATTGACCGAGAAGACCTGTGTGGATCTCGTGCAGTTTCTGTGGAGAAAAATGTTAACAAACAAAGTACATAAATAGTAATAATTAAAAAAATACAGTAGAAGCTCTTTCTTCGCGGGGGATACGTTCCGTAAATATGCCGCGAATACAGTGGGCTTGTACGAATTTTAGTCTGGCTTTCGAACCGAGTTTGCTTCAAGCGATTTGTATGGAAATTTGAGCAGCGCCACCGCGTGCGGATATGGAACTACAATATTTTAGATACTTTTTGTTAATTTTCGAACGTCTCGATCTTTCGTTCATTTGATAGATTGCTGGTGCTCGTTAGTCGTTAGTAAAAATTCATGATCCCGATTGCTAACGGGTCCGTTTTATTTGTGACAGCTCGATTCGAAAGCCAGACTAAATTCGTGATAAGCCCACAGAAATCGTGAATATGGAATCGTAATTTATATAGAGTTATAGGGGTTATTATACGTAAAAATGTACCAAAGTACCGTTTCAATCCGCGAATAAAAAAATCTTAGGACGCGAATATAACACTTGGGTCGCAATTTTTTAATCCGCGAATAGTGAAAACGCGAATAAAGAGCTTCTACTGTAATTAAACAAAAGAATATTTGGGAAGCGCTAGATACTTTATTGAGCAAAACAAAGTGATATTGTTTAATTAGGTATATCTGCTTCTTAAGTAAGTTTTGTATTTTTTGGTTTGACAAACGTCATCAACAAAACCGTTGCCAAGAGAGATAGGGCTGCCCTACAAATACTAGAGCAGCCATTCTCAAAGTGGTGTTCCGCGGAATCCTAGGGCGAAAATACTGCAAAAAATACCTACCAAAGGGAGATTATAAGGTTACATCTAAATATTCCAACTAAATATTACATTGCAATATGATTATTCATAAATACATATAAATCAGTTTTTTATAATTATATTGAGGCTTTTTCCTTCGCCAAAAAAGTTTGAGAACCGCTGTACTAGAGTAATAAAATGTGTAACTACCGCAATCCCGAAGAATATAGTTTGCAAATCGTGCGGTTTCAGATATGTGGTCAACGGCCTCAGGAAGTGTCTGACTATTTTGCTCAAGACGTCTACGTAATTGCATTCCGTGTCCACCAACTCCCTTATAACATAATCTCTCTTCTCCAAGCTATGAGACGATGTTGCCAGCTGAAAAACAACATTACGTTCTATATTCAAACAAAAAGCACAACATACATAAATTGCAATGTCCTATTAACGTAGTCGAAAATAACAATTTAGGTGTTTTGTTGAAATACCTTCAAAATATATTAAACTATGCACAATAACAACCTTAAATCGTTCAAACTAAAACTGAAATTTTATAGATCCGACAATGTCAATAGGACCCAACGAAACGTATATTAAAATTAATAAATAACAATGCACTAAAACGTATGCAAAAAAAGAAAAAGAAAAATGATACATAAATTAAACAGTTTCTAAAAAATTTCGAAAATACGTCTAAGCTCAAATACTATACCTAATTTCTTCAAAGCTTAATATTGGTTCAAATGACGGATGTTAGCTAGAGCTAGCAGCTAGATATAGATATATACAAAATTATTGTTATATATTTATTTTTACTAAGATTGCATTTTTACTAACTTTAATTTAAAAATTATCAAGTACAAACGACAATATTCAAATAGATACAGATTGGACTTTGGATTGAAAGAAACAACCATTAGAAAGGGATAACTATATTCTTATCTTATCGAAGTTGAGACATGTGTGAAAAGGATGCAGATATCTCCTTTACCGTTCACAACTATCGTTTATATATCTACAAAAACTGTATCCATTTGAAAATAACAGAAATTTAAAACAACACTGAATTTTCATGAAAGAATAATAATGAAAGTACTGGCTTGCAAGAATAATCAGAAAGTCAACAAGTGTGAGAGCAGCTACGACGACATTTTCGATGCAAAAACCAAAATAATAAAATAAAAAGCATACTGTATTGAAAGCGGGCGTGCGGTGCAACGTGTTTACTGCATTCTTCACTACGCACAGATGGTGGTAGATCTCCTCATCGTGTCTGCTGTCCGAGTACGTCGCATACTCACCCGCGGCGACGTGCTCCCGCGTGCCGTTGCTGTAGACGTGTGCTTTGTTAATCAATGCTTGTAATCTATACACCCGCAAACACTTTCAAATTTTCTTATTAATAGCCCAGCATATGACCACACTCCGCCTGATGTTAAGTTAGAGTGCGGTCCATGTGCATAGACAACTGTCGACTCCACTATGCCGGCTTGAGGAGACAAATATGCTCTGCCCAAATTAAATACACTAGAATGCGGTCTTTGAACGGAGACAACCACACTATGCCTGCTCGAGAAGACAAATCTGCTCCATTCAGGTTCAGAGTAAACAATTACTATAGATTACAAGTATTAATTCAATGATAAATGCAAATTAAATTTAAAAAAAAACATCTAAAAATCAGTCTCCCCATGCTGACCCTAAATTGTAGTGTATGCTATACATTTCCCCCAATATTGCGAGATGAAAAAATAACTCAAAATACAAAGCGTATTGGACATTCAGAAAATTAGACATCGATCTTTGTGGTGAATAACTTGTTACAGTAAAAACCCTTTATCCGTGTAACTTAATTATATGCCGTCAACATAGAATAGTAGGTTTAAGATGTACAAGAACTTAAATATAGTTCTATAAACCCTTCACTTGTATATATCTTTTAAGTTTTGCTTCACTTTAGGATAGACAAGACGGGTCTACAGTTTACATTCATGGTGGGTCTACTGTTAACACATTTATGATAAATCTAAACACTGAACTAGTATATACTTATAAGAATCATATAATTTGATCTAATACAAGTCTAAGTAGAAGCAAACACAGGTCTATAAAATCTAAAACTACCCACAAAGATCGATATCATACAACTACTGCATCCACCTCAGGAGTGGCAGACGTGAACTTGACATAGCAAAGATCCTCATAGATCTCCTCGACACGGTCCTCACAGCACGCACTCCGTATAGTGAATTGGACCCACGGCACATCAGTCCCGCATTCGTCATGCTCAACGCTCGAGTAAGATGGGGGCTCCATCGAGGCCACCGCCGAACTATAATTGTTAATTTTCTTATATAATCTATCTAGTCTCAGAATTACAATAAACCAATGCCTATTTTTAATAGCATACTTTTTTTAAAAATAGAATTCATACGATTCACTTCAATCACGACGTTTATAAAAACTTGTAAATTATCAAATTAATAAGATAAAAGCCAAATAAAACCTTATTAGAATACTACCTTAAAATGGATTTTTATTATTACTATTTCAATTTACAACCACGATAGCTGCAAAACTAATAATTTGTTTGATTAACACGTTCACGCCGGCGCGTGCCTCCGGTGGTACGCATTATGTTTATAATATGTTATTAATTAAAATTGTGATTAAAAATAAATGTTTTTAATGAAAATACGTTAAATTTTCAGCGTCTAATAGCACAATCGAACGCATACCACCGGTGGTATGCGCCGGCGTGAACGTGTTTAAAGTAATAAAAAAATTATTTAATTAAAATCGCAACATCTTTTAGTATACTTATTTAAGCGCCATATTCAAATGGGACACTCAAGCAATGATCTCTACTCAAACAGGATTTTATTGAAACATTTATTCTTAAGCATAGAATTCTACACTCAAGTAATGATACAGTTAAAACTGTGCTCGAGTGTCGTTAAGATATTAAAAATAATTTGCATCAACCCCACTTATAATCTATATAAATAAAGGAATACTTACACAGATTGCAAATCTTTGTAGATATCTTCTTCCGATTGTGTTCGTTGTGCTGAAAACGGCCTGAAAATGAAAGAGCAATATCTCATTAAGAAATTTATTAACAAAAACCAACTAACTTGCCCTATTATGGGATCTATAAAATCATAATGTGTATAATTAAAGGTTTTGTAATTGATGGGTCTCACGTGACAGGCAATGCCTAGTGTGGGACCATCGAAAACTATATATTAATTAATATTTATTCATAAATAGATAAATAAATAAATAAAAAAATAAATAATTTTACGAAAGTGATTTAAATTCAAATATCTTTATTGCATGTCACAATTATAATAAAGATGTCATATAGTTTAGTGTCAATGTGACACCCGATCAGAGCACAGCAATATAATAATACAATAATAATAATAAACAATTTCAATTAATAAACTAAATTTCATTTACTGTTTCGAATCATTGAGGTATTCGTCAATTGAATAAAAGCATTTTAAAATCAAATATGTTTTTAATTTATTTTTAAATTGTGTTAGGCTTTCATCATATTTAATCACTTGTGTAGACTCTTCTATATCTTTTTTAAAATGAAATGGAGAATTACATTTTAAAGCTATTCAATAAAAAAAAACCGAAAATTTTCTCAAATTTTAGTTAAACTACTCAACATTGAACCTTTAAGTCAGATTTGAATCAATAAAATATTTTAAATTTCAAATGTCTATGTATATTTCCATAAACAATAAACAATATTCACTAGTACACTCAGTATAAAAAACAAAAATATTAAAACTGAACAACTAAGTCATCGGTTCTCAAACTTTTTTAGTGAAGGAAAAAGCCTTAATATAATTATAAAAAACTGATTTATAATATGTATTTATGAATAATCATATTGCAATGTAATATTACGTAATATTTAGATGTAACCTTATAATCTCCCTTTGGTAGGTATTTTTAGCAGTATTTTAGCCCTAGGGTTCCGCGGAACACACTTTGCGGACGGCTGAACTAAGTAAATTATTTCAAAATGGCAGTCTAGTCTCAAACATTAGATATACACATATAAATAAAAACAAAACTTACTTGACATTCTTACTTAGTGCTTTAGGACATTGGCTGAGCTTAGCCAAAGTACACAGCACTCTATGAAAGTTCGAAAGATCAAAAAGCATGGAGGGGTCAAAGAGGTCCGTCTCTCTGAGTTCAAATACCTCATCGCAGGTCCGGAGAAACACTTTGATATTCCTCATACAGAGAAACTGTAAACAATTATTAGGAATTCATAAAGTTTCACTTAAAAAATTGTTAAAAAAAAATATTTGAATAATTTCAGTTATTATTTAGTACACCAGCAAGCCACACGCGGGTGTTCGCAGCAACCATCCAAAAATAATTCATTCAGTCATCTAATCAATTTAGAAAAAGACTCATTCGGTACTGTGAGTTATTTTATAATAAAATTTAATTATATGCCATATACATTATGTAAAATACGCAATACTACTAACATTACTTTAAGACCTATGTTACTAACCATATTGGCAAGTAATGAATTAGAATTTTTTTTTTTAAATATGACTGATCGATATTTATTTATTATAGTAAATGAAACTAAGCTGTGATTCATTAGTATGCATGAAAAAAGTAATAATAAAATTTAAAAAGATATCAATTAACACTAGATTTACCAGCTTAAATATATCTATTTCTACCAAAACAAAAAAATATATATTTATTACAAATATAATATATAAAATAATATAAAATTCATGAAACTAATTCTTCTGTTATAAAAGAAGATTAGAAGAATTAAAGAAAATGTTACACGCAGTAGGAATTTTAATTTGATCTTGCAAGACCAGTCATTTTGACTGGTCTGGTGAATCTAGTGTTAAATCTGATCTTGAATCATCAGTCATCTGAACCATGCCAGATTGAAGAGATGAGTGTGCTCCGTCTGAACTGACAGGACACACTCAAGATTAACATGTAAATAGACACATATTGGCAAGTATACAGCAGCTAATTAAAATTATTCATCATATACATTTATTTTGACGAGCAAATCAAAGCCCGATTACTAAAATAAAATATACTTGGCTAACTTTCAAGTTGATCTCGAAACCCATAGGTAATTTTACATCATACATTGTCTTTATATTAAAATTTATATATTTTTTATTTCATTCAACAGCATATTTGAATTGAATCGAATTTTTTGTTTATAGCACGTCACTATGTTACAAAATGCAATTCATTTATTTTCTTTTTTCAAATAGATTTTTTTAAATCACTACTATTTAGTTAAGATATATTTTATTCTTATAATATACAGATCCATTGATGTTTAAACTCCTAGTATATAGTATATAGTCAATCATAAATAAACTGTTACAATAACTTCTTGATGAGCTTTAATGAGAAACAATTGAATAGTGAATTTATTGATTCAACTATTCAATTAGATATCTTATTGAAAATTTCACAAATTGAAACCTTATCACAATATAAATATTCACTTTAAATATTTATTGATAAGACAAAAATGCGAAACCCACACAATTCTCACAAACTCACAAATATTGTCATGGAATAGTCTAAATCTAAAAAAAAACATAGCTAACGCTTAGCATGAGAACAAAAATATGTTAAAAGGAATTTTAATTAAATACTTGTGCCATTTGCGGACGCTGGTTGACATCCTTCATGTCGACGCAGCCAGGATGCAACACGTTGAGTAAGTTACACAATAGCACCCCATCCCGAAGAGTGTATGCAAGGTCATGAATAGTGCTATGTTCCCAATTCGCCTTGTGATCCGGACGCAGGAGTCCACATCTCGTCAGCCAAGCCGCGCATTCACGCCACAAGTCCTCACCGCCGGCAGCCATTCTTATAATATGGCATTCATTGAGATTAAATACCGAATAGCTTTTTAATAATCAACACAGCATTATTCAACAGGGGTTAATTAATAATTGACATACAAATTTATACAACAAACACGACGGACCCGAGCAAGGACTTTTTGACAACTAAAATCCGATGTTGCTTGTTGTCATAAACAATCAGATAAGAAAACTATTGACACGGCAAATCATGTAAAATTTCATTAAACATCATTTGGTTTCAAAATATTGCATTCCATAATAATAATTCTGGTTTGAATATTATTAACTATAATATAATATATATACCAATTGATATAAAATAGGAACTCCCTAATGAAATTAAAAGATACTATTTGTGTTACCATTACAAAAAAAAATACTAATTTTGTGGGAATAAATGAATAAAACACATCCCGGATTTTCAAATACATGATATAGAGAAAGTATTAAGTTTAATTCAAGTTTATGAAGAACAAACTCGTAGATTAAAATTTTCATTATTTAACTTTATTCAGCTGAATTTTTTTCATTCATCTAAAAAAAACGGGTAAGAAATAAATTAGTATAGCAACATCAGTTTACTGCGGGAGAGACGCGTGGACGAGTGTTTGTCGAACGATTTTCACGCGAAAAACTATTTTGTGCCGACTTTATCGATTAATTTTAAGTGTTAGCGGATTCTACAGGTAATTATTTCGTAAATTTAATCAATAGCTCCAATATATTCGTGAAGTTAATGCGAAAGTTTGATTACGGTTTTATGTTTGACACACCCATATCGGCTAATTTCTATCTTTTACCCTTCTATGACTTATTTAAAACTTTAGAGTGTAATATTTTCGACCTATCATTTGTTGCTAGGTGTAAGTCGGGAATGATTCAATATTTCCTGGAAGTATAATAATAGGTCATCCGTTATCCTTATTGGGTTTATTTTGGAACATTACGTCATTTAGGGAGGGCCGTGTATTGAGGTGTTTAATGCCGGTGGGAGGAGTAATCGGGAAATTGTCGGTGCACGTAGTGTCATGGAATCTGGAACAGTGACGCTTTTTATATCCAACTTTCTATGCAACTAATTGAATTTGTGTGTGTAAAAATAATCCATCCAATAATTTATAGTTATAATTTTTTTAAATAGTTATTCTTTTGTATACATATTTGTGTAAATATTATCAAATCTGTTAAATCAATGTAGTATCAATTTCAAAAGTATCAATGTACGTAAAATAAGTCAACCATAACTATGCTTGTTGCTTAGTAAAATATTAATAATAAAAAATGAAAATCTATGCCTCACTTAATTTAAAAATATTAAATTTTAGGCAAAGGTACATTATATGAGTTTTTTTATGATGCAGATACATTCATTTTACAGGAATAAGACGTAACTTAGGTTTTTTGACATATGAATTAAAATTTTATAATTTCTTATTGGACTTTTACCCTAATACTGGACATTGGCAGAATTGTCTTTATAGATATCTGAAGCCATTAATAAAAGAAGAATAACATTTTACAGTTAAATATGTGAAGAATTTTTAAACTAAAATAAAATACTAATGCTTTATCATTACTGATTAGATAGTGCTAAGTGTGAATGTACAGTCATTATCAAAAATATTCGAACATACTGTTCCAATCACTTGATGAAATTAAACCTCATTTCTATATATATTTTTAAAGCTCACATTTCAATTTGACGCTCAAATGGAGTCTGTCAAGTAGACTATACACTCACTGTTATAGTTAGAGGCAACTGTGACTTGTAGATTATTTTATTGGGCCATACTCTAGAGCAGTGGTTTCCAAACTTTTTGGTCTTTTGTGTTGGACTTTTAGCCGCGACCTCTACTGCATTTAGTATTCGGTTCTTATGTATAAATACACTAATTATACTGTAACTGGGCCGTTTTATCTTATTAGTATTATTATATTATAGCATTTTATATATATCAAACATTTTGAAAGCCTCTCGCGACCGGCATTGAAATGGTCTAGTATCCCCCAGTTTGGGGACCACTACATGATAGGCTTTGACATTGACAAGTAAATTCAGTCAGTGATTTAATATAATATTTTAGAAACTTGTTTGGTTTCTTTGCATATTTTTATTTAAAAGTAAACTAATAAATACTAGTTTTAATTTGGAATCGAATTTTGTTTTAAAATACACTTGAAAAATGTCTACTTTTTAGTAAAAGCCATTGTTGTCATGGTAACTTAGTTTTATTAAAAACAAGGTTGTGTTTTATTATGTTAGTTTTAGGTTATATAACAATTGTTATGGGTTTAGCATAAAATTAGATAGAGAATGGAGTTGTTATCTCTTGTGTAGGTATTTTTGTTAGTGAGTCAGCCGTGAAGGCTAAATGACGTCAGTTGACTGCCAGTTATGATCATTAAGTCATATGAAGGAATGCTACTGTTTTAAGTGATACATATATATTTGTGTGTATGTGTGTGTGTGCGCGTGTGTGTGTATGTGTGTGCTATAAAGAGAAAGGTCAATGGTTTGTTATATACCTTATATTGCTGTAGTATTTATAAACATACAAGCGGTCCGGTACGTGCTTCACTACGTATAAAGTGAAATATTTAAAAAATAATAATTGGAACATCAAATTCATGCATCAAACAGCATGAATGACATGAAAAGTTTCAATTACTGTCAACACTGAAATAGTTACAATTTGACAGCGCAATCCGTAATTTATTGAATTCATTTGTTACAAAAAATGTGATAAATGAAGAACCGCTCTACCGATTTTGCGCAAACTTCACATAAACCATCTACTAAATAGTCCGAACAAAGCCTAAACATTTGGTTTGGATAGGTGAGCCCGTTCTTGAGTTATAAAATTACAACGAAAAGTGCCATTAATTTTTATATATATTTATAGATTATAGATTTATAAATATTAATTATAAACATATACAAAGATCTAGTGTTGTCTTGATTATAAAATAATTAAGTACTATTTATATTCTACTTCTTGTTCTGTCAAAACTGACGTCTGCACTGAGGGTAGGCAGAGATTGACAGCGTGTTAATCAGTAGGTGTAACGTCTAACTAGTGTTGCTCGTTTCGTTCTAATTTCTTCATGTTGTTCAAAAAAACTAGTGAAAGCTGATCTTTAAAGTAAATACAATGTAAATTCCATTTAATGACAAACTCCTTTAAACGTCGAAATTACTTGATTACTTTGTTACCCATACAATGAAACATTCTACATAGCATCACACCCACTCTAAATAACGATAACAATACGTCATTATTAAGCAATAAACAGTACTTTTTTAGTTGCAGAAATTAATAAGAACTGCGGCTGTGTACGTTCTTTATACTTTATTCGTAAATAAATATGTATTAGAAATTTATAATAGTAAAATAAAATCGATTTTTCTACCCTCCATTTAACGACAACTCTTAATAACACTCCCTTAAGTGTCGCTATATAGAGTTTTACCTTTTTTATGAATACACTACAATGTAAGGTCATTCACTACAAGGTCATCTAATAATGCAGCATTCACTAATGAAGTGCTGAAATATATTAGTTGCAACATTCACAGCAAATGCTAATTATATATTCCAATAGACTATTTAGTGTTTAGATAGCGGTTGCTTCATCCACTTTGTTTTACAACTATGCTGTTATATTTAGGTTCCTTAGCTGTCAATATAGAGTTATAATTTCAATGCTATCAAGTTTCGAATTTCGAACACCCGTTGCGTTGCGCTGCGTACAAGCCCCTCCGCCCCCCTCTCCCTCCCGCCCCTCACTCCCTTGCCCTCCCCTCCCCCTCCCAAAATGTAAGACATTAACATTCTTAAAATAATAATTAAATAGTTTAAAAAACACGCGCGCTAGCTTTATCTCTTTTACTCCACTACACAGGATCTATGAAAGAATTTATAAATCCTGGCGGTCCTAATAAGGATAATGGGAAACTGTTATTAAATTATTGCATTGTCATCGATCCTTAATACGTATGCAAAGTTTCAAACTAATCAGACTTCTGGAAATTGGTGAAAATTATGCTCAAAGATTCCGTTACATACATACATACAACCCAAGCTAATACAAGCGTGTTAATTATTAAAAAAAATAACACAGGCGTGAGGGATATCTCATTCATTACTATTCTTACACTAAAATAATGTAGTTTGGAATCCCTATATAGAAATTAACTTTTAGTCGTTTTATTTTCTTGAACACCTCTGTCTACAGCCGTGACTATACCTGTATACTGATTTATTGCTGGTAATTAAAATGCTTATAATGACTCTGTCTTATACTTTTTTTGATCGCCCTTCGTCATTTATTCAATATTTTCGTTTATATTGACTTAACATAACCCTATCTTCCTATCTTATAGGTGAGCAGATTAAATGGACTGCATTTTTTTATATGAAAAAAAGCCTTACATTTTTATTAATAAAATATACATTGTCAACAGTTGAGAATCCATCACCATGGATCAAGTTCCACCACCGAAAGAGGTGAAGATCCTCGAAACAGCCGAGGATATTCAGGAGCGTCGCGAGCAGGTCCTCAGTCGCTATGAGGATTTTAAGCAGGACGCCCGTCTCAAGAGAGAGAAGCTTGAAGATTCCAGAAGGTTCCAGTACTTCAAGCGGGATGCCGATGAGCTGGAGTCCTGGATCCAGGAGAAACTTCAGGCTGCCAACGAAGAATCCTACAAAGATCCCACTAATTTGCAAGTAAATAAACAGAATACATATTAAATCCCTACTAATATTACAAATGTGAATGCGAGTCTGTTTGTTACTTTTTTTTACGCAACAACTACTTAACTGATCGTCATGAAACTTTGTACACATATTTTTGGAGGTGCTAGAAGTAACATAGGCTTCTTTTTATTAAAAACGAATATAATTTTTTTACTATAGTTATCATGTTGATTTATTTCTATTGAAATGATCTCTGATACTTATTTAATGACTTAAATGCGAGCGAAGCCACGGGTAAGGCTACTATTCAATACAACAATGAAGATTCTACACAAACAACTAAATTGTTCTGTAGAATTGGGATTTTGAAGATCCTATCATGCTCATGTTACAGATACTACAGACAATGTAACTAATGTTTTAGGCCAAAATCCAAAAGCATCAGGCTTTCGAAGCTGAAGTAGCAGCTCACAGCAACGCCATAGTAGTCCTCGACAACACCGGAAGCGAGATGATTTCCGTAAATCATTTCGCCTCTGAGACCATTCGACGGAGGCTCGAGGAGTTACACCGTCTGTGGGAGTTGCTGCTGTCCAGACTCGCCGAGAAGGGAATGAAATTGCAGCAGGCGTTGGTATTGGTGCAGTTTTTGAGGCATTGCGATGAAGTCATGTTCTGGATTCATGATAAGGTTGGTGATTTTTTTAATAGTTGTTTGGTATATAAGAGGATTCTACTTGTCTTTTAGTGACAAGCTCTGATTGACAAGTCATAGTCTTGTCATTTTAGTTTGAATTATGTGGATTAAAAGAATCTAATACAATATTTTTTTAATTAAAAGGAAACGTTCGTTGGCGCTGAAGAGTTTGGGTCGGATTTGGAGCATGTGGAGGTGCTTCAGCGTAAGTTTGACGAGTTCCAAAAGGACATGGCCGCTCAGGAGTACCGCGTTACTGAGGTCAACCAATTGGCTGAGCGGCTTGTGCTGGAAGGCCATCCCGAACGCGAGACCATCGTTAAGCGAAAGGATGTAAGTTGGTTTCTTATAAAGTGCTTATTTTGTTTCATTTTTAACTTTTTTTTTTTACTTTTATTAAATGGGCTTTAATAGAGCACCTTTACTCGTCAATACAAATATAAATATATATTAATTAATTTAATAATTAACAATTTGATTTAGCTGCTGTATGGATAAGGGCATTGTTCACTTACATACTAATGTCATAACATTAATCTATACGATTAACAGGAGCTGAACGAAGCCTGGGGGCGTCTTCGTCAAATGGCATTGATGCGTCAGGAGCGTCTCTTCGGAGCTCATGAGATTCAACGTTTCAACCGTGATGCTGATGAGACCATTGCTTGGATATCTGAAAAGGATGCCGTGCTCGGTACAGACGACTATGGACGCGATTTAGCCACTGTCCAGACTTTGCAGGTTTGTATTTAAAGATGAAAATGTATTCCTTGTGTATTACATTAATCCCCCCTATTACACGGTATTCTTATAACGCGTTTTCATATTACGCTAATTTATATCCTTCAGATAATACATGTTGTTTCCCATATAACGCGGAGATTTAATACATAATATAATTATGTATTGTGAAATTACATATATTGTTCATAACATAGTTTTTCATTAATATTCGATTTAAACCCTCTTTAAAAAGATAAGTTAAATGTGAATAATTTGTGCAAAACGCGTTATACGAGTATAATCGTACTAACGTGGAACTAATCTACCGCGTTATGGGGGGTTTACTGCATATTACTTCCAGAAGTTACTAAATATTATTTTTGATTTCAGCGTAAACATGAGGGCGTCGAGCGTGACCTGGCGGCTCTTGAAGATAAAGTCACAACCTTAGGGGCCGAAGCGGAGCGTCTTGCAGCTATTCATACCGATCACGCTCCAGCAATTCACTCTAAACGTGATGAGATCGCTAACGCTTGGCAGAGACTTGTCGAAAAGGCTAAGGTAAGATAGAAGATAATAATAAAATTCTTTATTTGTAAAAGTTATACAAATCCGCGCACTTAATTCTTAAAGGCATTTTCTACCAGCTAACCGGTCTGGAGAGATAATTGAAGATTGAAAATAATTCAGGAGATGCATAAAGGAAGTTGAAATTAACTTGTTAGTTGTATTGGTGTATGTGTATTAATGCTATACAGCAAAAATAATAAATCTTAGATCTACATATATACAGTATATTATATATAATACATAGATACAGAATATTATTAATAATTTATTATCTATAATTTATATTTTGTGTATATAAATTATAGATATTTTGTAGTAAATAGTATATTTATATTTATTAATTATACAGGAACGTCGTGCAGAATTGGAGTCGTCTTATGCTCTTCATCGTTTCTTGGCTGATTACCGAGACCTGATGTCCTGGATGAGTGACATCAGAGCGCTGATTGCCGCCGATGAGTTGGCCAAGGATGTGCCCGGAGCGGAAGCGTTGTTGGAGAGACATCAAGAGCATAAGGTATATAAAGTTGTTTAAAAGAAATTGGAATGTATTGCGTGATTTTAAATGTGTTGAATGTGACAGGGCGAGATGGACGCGCGGTCGGACGTGATTCGTGCGTGCAGTGCCGCTGGTGCCGCTTTAGCTGCGCAGGGTCATCGCGCGAGTGCGGACGTGCAGACTGCTCTGTCTGCACTGCAGCAGGAGCATGGTGCGCTCAGGGAGTTGTGGGAGTCTCGGGGTCTGCGATACATGCAGTGTATGGACCTGCAGCTCTTCTACAGGGACACCGAGCAGGCGGACACATGGATGCATAAACAAGAGGTGTGTATGTCGTAGTTATGAAAATAAAAATCCTTATTACGTGTAATCATTTTTGGATCTTGTTAACTACTACTAGACAATAGGGTAGTAAAAGACTTGCATAACTACCCTCTAATCATAATCTACACATATAACAAGTATATTAACTGTTATCTTTGCGAAATATCTTAACATTTTTAATAAAAAATCACTTCATTACAGGCCTTCCTCAGTAACGATGACGTAGGAGATTCCTTAGACTCGGTGGAGGCTCTCCTGAAGAAACATGAGGACTTTGAAAAATCTCTAGCAGCTCAAGAAGAGAAGATTAAGGCTTTGGACGAGTTTGCTACCAAACTGATTGAGGGGCAACACTATGCTGCCGATGATGTTGCGCAGAGACGCGAAATGGTTAGTGCGTGTTGGTGGAAGTGGTGTTATCATCAGGTCGGATTGTAATCGCTGGTTATGTTTTAGTTGTTGGAGAGACGCGCTGCTCTGTTGGAGAAGTCTCAGCAACGTCGCGCCTTGCTCGAGGATGCAAATAAGTATCAACAGTTTGAGAGGGATTGTGATGAAACAAAAGGTAAACAGTTAAAAAACTAACTAGAATGATTTAAAAATCAAATAGAACACGTAGCTATCACGAAGTAAATCTTAATAATCTCAATTTAATTGATAATATTGAGTAATTTATTACAATATTTTTAACATATTTTTTTTTTGCTAAAATCATTATTTGATCAATTTTTTAATACTAATCACATACTTATTATGGGATAGGACGGCATGATCAAGATGATAAAGGGATAGATACTACACTTCTAATAAAATTACAAAAATACGTAGTTTAGATGTTACACAATAATGAAAAAAAAAACAAGAACAAAATAGAAAATCATTAAAAAATTATATAGCTATATGTCGTCTATTAGAATTTGGGTATTGTATGGGAATTGGCATATTTTCAGCTGGTCTGTCACCTTTTAATACTGGCATTTATTTCAGGATGGATAAATGAGAAATTGAAATTCGCAACAGACGACTCGTACTTGGATCCGACCAACTTGAACGGAAAGGTCCAGAAGCATCAGAACTTTGAGCAGGAGTTGCAGGCCAACAAGTCGCGCGTCGATGAGATAACAACCACCGGCAGGGATTTGTTGCAGCAGGAACATTTCGCTAAATGTATGCAGTTTTTGTTGCTCTATTAACTGCTCTACTAAGGGGCTAGACCAGTGTTTTCCAAACTTTTTTGTGCCATGCTCCACCTTAATCTTTCTAGAATTCTTATGCCTCCCTTATGTAACCAAACACCCAGTTGATATTTTAGCCTCGTCAAGCGAACTTATACCTAATAATTATTTACCGCAATTATTTAAGAATTTGCTTTTTTCGTTAAATTTGGCACCAAAATCTAGTATCGCATTTAAATGGCTCGGAGCGAAAGGGTTAAACTCGTGTCGAGTCCATTTTCAAATTGCCCCCCTGTGAGGCGTGTGCCCTAGACTAGACGGAGCAGTGACTAGTGAAAATTTTTTCCGCATTCGGAATATAAACAAACCAGAATAATGGCAACTTATTTAAAAAATACAGGTGAAGTCCCAACAAGTCTCGAACATCTTTTGAAACTTGCGGGGAACTCCACTGTATTCTTAGTTTAGTATATAGTTCAGTTAGTGCTCTAGTTATTTTTTGTCCCATATATGCATCAAATCTGTGTAAGCACTTGTCTCCTCAAGCTGGCATAGTGGGAGTGAATGTTAAGCATGGATATCTGTCTTCGGAGTGTGGTCATATTATAAGGTCAATTTTAATATACATGTAAACCCTGATATCAAGAAGATATTCTAAAACATATATAGTATTGCATGTCTCATTATGGTACAAAGAGGTAATGTTTGATTGACAGCTCAAATAGAAGCGCGTATGAATGAGATCGCCACATTGTGGGATACGTTGGTCGATGCGTCCGAGCATAAGGGTAGTAAGCTGCAAGAAGCCGCGCAGCAGCAGCAGTACAATCGAGCTGTCGAGGACATCGAGCTCTGGTTGTCCGAAGTCGAGGGGCAACTGCTTTCCGAGGACTATGGCAAGGTAATGGTTGTAGTTTATGAAAATAGTGAATTAAACTCATAGGTCTGTATCCAAAAACAACTCTCAGGCATAGATTTACTGATTAAAGTTCAAAACTTCAAACGTTACTCAGGTGCACAAAATGACGCTTTCGAATCATACACTTGAAACATTGTTGGTGTGGTTTTAACATTTTTGTAATTAAATGTGGGTAGTCACATAAAACAATACATAAACACCATTCTCATGTGTTTATTTTTCACATACTTTTTATGTAAAACTAAGCATTTATAAACAAAAATTCTTAGTTCAACTTTAATTAATTTTCACAGGACTTGACCTCTGTCCAAAACCTCCAAAAGAAACATGCTTTACTCGAAGCCGATGTTGGGTCGCATGCGGAGCGTATTGACACTATCAGAAAACAAGCTGAACAATTTATTGAAAGGGGACACTTTGATGCGGATAACATTCAAGCTAAACGGGTATGTATAGAGAAAACTTTAGGGTTTTTTTTATATATGACAGATACAAAAACCAATTATTTTGCTACACAGGATGCTCTTGTAGCACGTTACTCGGCTCTTGACAAGCCTATGGCTCTGCGCAAACGTCGACTACTCGACTCGCTTCAAGCTCAACAGCTGTTCAGAGACTTGGATGATGAGGCGGCCTGGATTCGGGAGAAAGAGCCCATAATCGCTTCTACTAATAGAGGTATTTCATTGTTATAATGCTTACATTAATCATTTACAACTTATAGCAGCCATTCTCAAAGTGTGTTCCGCAGAACCCTAGGGCTACTATAAACCTAAATACTGCAAAAAATACCTACCAATGGGAGATTATAAGGTTACATCTAAATATTACGTAATATTACATTGCAATATGATTATTCATAAATACATATAAATCAGTTTTTTATAATTATATTAAGGCTTTTTCCTTCACCAAAAAAGTTTGAGAACCGCTGACTTATACTATTATAACTTCAATGTAGAATATTAACGCTGGTGTCTATATACATTTTTGTTAAGAAGCATATTCACTCTTTTCATGAATACTCGAGACCCACGCTTTGGTGGTGGAATCAAGTAAATTAGATATGGTGAAGTTAGGTCCGTACAACATGACAATTAAATTTTTTTAATAATATTCTGCCAAGAGTGATTAAATGTGATGAGAGTCTAATACAATTTAAAAATAAATTAAAAACATATTTGATTTTAAAATGCTTTTATTCTATTGACGAATACCTCAATGATTCGAAACAGTACAGTAATGCCCCGCTTTACGCGAGGGATACGTTCCTTAAAAAATCGCGTTAACTGAAATTCCCGCGACCATAGATAAGTTGATGTCTACATTATGTTTATACGCACTCTTTCGCGTAATTTAATAAATTTGAATTTCGCGTTGTAGTGAAACCGCGCATAACGGGGTCGCGTAAAGCGGGGTATTACTGTAGAGGAAACTAATTTTTTTATTATTAATTGAAATTGTATTATTATATTGCTATGCCAGAATTTATGACATCTTAATTATTATAATTGTGACATGCAATAAAAACATTTGAATTTAACTCTTCTTCTTTATGTGACCTAGGTCGCGATCTGATCGGTGTGCAGAACCTGATGAAGAAGCATCAGGCAGTAATGGGTGAGATGAGTCAGCATGAGACGCGGGTGTCTGCTGTGCAAGCTGCAGGCGCGGCACTCAGAGACGCCGGGCACTTTGCGCATGATGACATTGCTGCTAGACTGCAACTATTGCAGCAGCAGTGGACCGCATTGCAAGAGAAGGCACTGCAGGTAGTTATACTAGCCATGATTTTTTTTTAAATTTATTTACTTTTAGTAAATGGAGTCCAATAGAGTGCTTTTACTCGTCAATACAAATATAAATATAAATTATCGCAATCAATTTAATTTAGCTGCTGTATACTGGCATTGTCCACTTACATACTAATGTCATAATAATATATAACAAATCTACTATGATGTAGAAGAATAGCTGCTATATAGGGGCATTGTCATCCTATTGTATACCTACGGGTAAACATAAAATGACATAGATTATGTTCAAGATTTTTTATCAGTAAGGTGTAATATGATTTTTGAAGAAGTTTGCTTATGATGTTAGTTTAAAAAAGGAACATATCACAATAACAAGCAATTCATCGTTGCCAGCGTAAACAAGACTTGGAAGACTCCCTTCAAGCTCAACAGTACTTTGCGGATGCGAATGAGGCAGAGTCTTGGATGAAGGAGAAGGAACCAATCTCGAATACCCAAGATTATGGCAAGGATGAAGATTCGTCTGAGGCGTTGTTGAAGAAACATGAAGCTTTGTTATCAGATTTGGAAGCCTTCGGGAATACTATCAAATCTTTGAGGGAGCAGGCCAACGCTTGTAGGGTAAGTGTAAACCTTCCCTTCTCTTTCATTCACCGTAACCGGTGCCCGTCAGTGGAACATGCTGCCCGTGACCATTAGAAACGTCCAAACTATCACCCCCTTTAAAAAATCCAACATAATAATAATAATTTCTAAAATACACGACACACTATTTATTTATTACAAAATATATATAATTTATATACACAAATTATTTATTAATAATATTCTGTATTTATGTATATATTATACTATGAAGTAGTTTATTATGTATACTGTATAGCATTGATATTCATACACAAACCAACTATCTTCTATACAACTTGCACTACTTTCATTCTTCAATTTTTTCTCCAGACCGTTTAGCTAGTAGAAAATGCCTATATATTAAGTTCACCGAATTGAAAATTTGCAAATAAAGAATTTTATTATTATTATTAAGTGTAGAAATGAAGTCATAGAAATTTGAAGTATAGAAGAAGTTTTAATATAATCATGTCAACAGCAACAAGAGTCGCCGGTGGTGGACGTGTCTGGTAAGGAATTGGTGGTAGCGGTCTACGACTACGCTGAGAAGTCACCGCGCGAGGTCTCGATGAAGAAGGGTGATGTGCTTACGTTGCTCAATCCCAACAATAAGGTAATAATAATAATAGCTATATGGTAATAATAAGAGAAATTTTGTTGAGTTGCTGTATACAAAAAAAAAATTCATGTTGCTGAATTCAGTTGTTTTTTTGTTAATTATTTCACGTACAACAGTGTTTTCCATAGTAGGGCAATTTAAATGCAATACTAGATCTCGGTGCTAAATTTAACGAAAAAAGCAAATTCTTAAATAATTGCGGCAAATAACTATTAGATATAATTTCGCTTGACGAGACCAAAATATCACTGGGTGTTTGGTTACATAAGGGCGGCATAAGAAGTTTAGAAAGACTAAGGTGGGGCATGACACAAATAAGGTTGGGAAACACTGATGTACAGGCTGACGAGTTTCTTGTGGTCTTCTTGAGTCTAACGATGAGCAAGCGCACGTCTTTAGTGCCTATACTAATAAATCAAGCGGTAAATAGTTGTACAAGTGTACTCCTTCAGCAAATCTAAAGCAAACACTAAGCGTAATGTTGATAAAATAAGATAGCATTATCATCTTAATTTATATTTTAAAATTAATACAATAAAATCGACCTTATTACATTGTTTTATGACCTCTATAAAGTTGTCTCTCACACGAATCTATTTGTTACGCAATTGTTTAAGTTATTGTATTTATTATAACGATCTCTGATGGCTGTGAGCGTGTGATAAGGAGTTATATAGTTTAGTTGATTTTCAATTGATGTTTTTGCGTATGTCTTGTGAAGTTGCGAAACGATGATCGTGTCGGTTTGGTTGGTCGTCATGTTTATGAAATACGCATTCGGTTATACTAAAAGGAAGTCCCGGAAGGAGTTCATTGTCACGTTTGTAAGTTGATGTAATTATAGTAGCAGTGTTCGTGTGATCATATATGGAGTTTGTTCAAGACTGACGGGTAATACGGTAGCTACCTATATAGATATTAAAGATTTAACACTAGGAACTACCAGCCGGTCAATATCACCTATTTTTTTAGTATATTATATTTATTAGTGTAATTATTTATTAGTAATCCAAATTATTTTGTATTTATTTTATTTTATTTTTCTGTACTATTTATAACATCACCGCTCACATCTCCCAAAGGTTAACTGACAGAAAATGTCTAAAGCCATTAAGTTCGCCTTTTGTGATTTTTGGTACAATAAATAATTTATTATTTTTAACAACCGGTCAAATTGTCCAAATGACTTGTGTTTGCAAAGTATTAAATTTATTGTAGAATTTTAAAAAATAGAATCGTTTACAAAAAATAATGTTTAAGGTTTTACATAAAAGTCTTGTGAAGAATTTTTGAAGCCGGTCAAATTGACCGGTTGGTAGTTCTAGTGTTAAATGACTACCCTCTGTGTGTCACTAAAATATGATGTTATAAGTTTTCTTCTATACATTTAAAGGAAATTATTTTAAATTATTTCGCTTATAATTCCCGCTACATTGGGTCGATGAAGGAAAATAACCTCCACCAACATTCAATAACTTGTCTCGACGCGTTTCGCCACTTCACGTGACATCATCAGGATACGTGTGGTCATCAGGATTTCCGCAAAGTAACGCCTGAAACAATTAATTATATTCTATACATTTGTTTCAGGACTGGTGGAAGGTTGAAGTTAACGATCGCCAAGGTTTCGTGCCAGCTGCGTATTTGAAGAAGATTGATGCGGGTCTCACATCGTCACAACAAAACCTGGTCGACTCCAGCTCTATTGCGGCACGTCAGAATCAGGTAAATAAATTTAATGACATATCTTGAGACTTACTATTAACACGTTAAAGACTCCATGCCCACCGGTGGGTCACTCCGCAACAACATCACCAGCCCACATGTTTTACTTAGGGACCGCTTGTACACCGGTGGGCATGATTTAAATACATACAATACAAAAATAATACACGTAAAAAATATGCCGGTCCATATTTGAAAAATACGATTTTGCAATTCAGAAATAACACTAAGTAAGAAATATTTACTAATAATAATAAAAATAAAATAGTAATATGTTGTATGTATATACTTTGGTATCAAATAACCAATTTAAACATTAATTTGCATTATTTTCTTTCTGTTATTTATATATTAATAAGTAACAATTGAAACGATTTCTTATAAATGCGTGTAACAGAACGTAATGACAGCTAGGTGACAGTAGACAGTTGCGATGGATTATTATGATTGGTCAAAAGTTTCAACGAATCTCAACGAATCTATCTATGCTTGGGTGTAACTTCTAAAGTCTCTCTTATGCTTGACTTTTAAAATGTTCAATCACAGATCGAGAGCCAGTATGACAATTTGTTGGAATTGGCGCGTCAGAGGCAGAACAAACTCAATGAGACTGTCAAAGCTTACGTGCTTGTGCGTGAGGCGGCAGAGCTTGCTACGTGGATTAAGGATAAGGTGGGAGAACTTATAACTTAACCTAACACCTGAATTTCAGAGCTACAGAACGATTAGTTAGCAAAGTTAAATTGATTGAAAATATATTTTCATAGGAGATGCACGCTCAAGTACAAGACGTGGGCGAAGATCTCGAACAGGTGGAGGTGATGCAGAAGAAGTTCGATGACTTCCAGAATGATTTGCGCGCCAACGAAGTGCGTCTCGCTGAGATGAATGAGATCGCCGTGCAGCTTATGACTGTTGGTCAGACCGAGGCGGCTATGAAGATCCAGAGCCAAATGCAGGTGAGGATTTACTACGGTCAGTTAGTAGAGCAGGATGGTTATAGGGAGGGAAAGTGTGTAAGAAAGAGAAAGGAGTTTGGTATTATGCAGTGAAATAAGGATGTTACCGGACGTGTATTCCCGGTCGGTTTATATGGGGGTGATTAAATAAGTAATAATAATATTCGGTTTGAAAAAGGAATTAAACACGAAATGGACGTCACTTCAACAACTGACTTCGGAGCGTGCCTCTCAACTCGGCTCAGCTCACGAAGTGCAAAGATTCCATCGTGACGTAGACGAGACCAAAGATTGGATCGCGGAGAAGGAGGCTGCGTTGGCTACTAACGATCTTGGAAAGGACCTCCGCTCTGTGCAGACGTTGCAACGTAAGTGTGTTGCCTTTTTTTCTCCCCACTTACATCTATTTGGTTCATGTTTTTTAAATTTATGTATTTTGTAATTTTATTGTGTAGTATCTATCCCTTTATCACCTTGAGCATGCCGTCCTATCCTATAATTAAAATTTCATTTAGTTCATATAATAGTAGTCCTTTTTATAATATGTAATTTTGTAGGTAGGCTTTATAAATAAATAAATATAATTCAAAGAGAAAATTACTTAAAAAATAATTTATTATAAATGCATCCAGGTAAACACGAGGGTCTGGAACGTGATCTGGCAGCCCTGGGTGACAAGATACGTCAGCTCGATGATACGGCTAACAGATTGATGTCCACGCACGGAGACAGTGCCGATGCCACTTACAGCAAGCAGAGAGAAATCAACGAGGCGTGGCAGCAGCTGCAGGCCAGGGCTAATGCTAGGAAGGAGAAGTTGCTCGACTCATATGACTTGCAGAGGTGAGTGTTCAGTATACCACCGGATATCTTATTGGATTCATTGTACTAGTTTTACCAACCCCAAGAAACTAAAACAGAAGAAAACAGTAGGAGGATTTCCTCATTTTATCAAAGATGTTGTAAATATTGATTTCACTAATTCAATACGCAATACAATAGGGCTTAAACTTGTAGCTGTCATTCTCAATCACATTCCCTCGAATGCTATCTAGTGTCATTGCGTTTTATTACACAGTGGTTATTAAAAAATATATAGTGTAATAGGTGGCGCTGAACGCTAAAAACAGTAAAAATTAGCAATGAAACAGAAAACAAGGGCATCAATGGGAAAACAGCTAATCTACTCTTAATAAACTTTGTTTGACAGGTTTTTGTCAGACTATCGCGATCTAATGGCTTGGATCAACTCCATGATGGCTTTGGTCAGCTCTGATGAGCTCGCCAATGACGTCACCGGAGCCGAGGCGCTTCTAGAAAGACACCAGGTAATAATTTTTAACATATAAACTATAGGATGTGGGTCATGTCATAAGTCATCCAGCTTATAAATTTTATGTTTGTGTTTAATAAAATTATATAGGTAATAAAGGAAAATTATTTAAAATTATTTTGCTTATAATTCCCGCTACATTAGGTCGATGAAGGAAAATAACCTTCACCAACATGCAATAACTTGTCTCGACGCATTTCGCCACTTCACGTGACATTATCGGGATACGTAAAGTGGCGAAACGCGTCGAGATAAGTTATTGAATGTTGGTGAAGGTTATTTTCCTTCATCGACCTAATGCAGCGGGAATTATAAGCAAAATAATTTCCTTTAATATGGATTTCCGCAAAGTAACGCCTCAAACAATTAATTATATACATATAGGTAATGAATAAAAAATAATTTTAGTTTATTATTAGTGACCCCTGCCTGCCCCATAGAGGGTGTTAATAGCCGTGAGTTTGTGTATGTATGTTGGACATGTGTTCGTAGAGTCAGCGCTTGGAGGTTGACGCGCGGTACGGAATTATGCCGCAGGTTAGATTGCACGCGGTTGTGAACCCACACTAACACTATTATTATATTTACACTGAGTTTTTAAGTGCATTTTGTGTATATTCGAATTAAAAGAAACCGGACACGCTTGGCGCGTTCAGTGGGCTTATCACGAGTTTAGTCTGGCTTTCGAATCGAGCTGTCACAAGTAAAACGGATCCGTTAGCAATCGGGATCATGAATTTTTACTAACGAGCACCAGCAATCTATAAAATGAACGAAAGATCGAGACGTTCGAAAATTAACAAAAAGTATCTAAAATATTGTAGTTCCTGCAGCTCAAATTTCCATACAAATCGCTTGAAGCGAACTCGGTTCGAAAGTCAGACTAAAATTCGTGATAAGCCCACAGAACACGCTTGGTGTGTTCAGAATGTAAAGTATAAAATTATAATATACAAAATGCATTTCTAATGTTTGAAATATTTTACACGATCGGTACAAATAAAAATAAAAACACGAATTAAATATTTTAATGAATAAAAGTTAATTTTCGTACTAATTTTCACTTGTAATCGGTGATTATTTTAGATTGAATTTGTTTGTGTGTAAACTTTATTTAACGACGAGCACCGTAAAACGTCTTAGTTGGTTTACTTTGTTATCTATACAATGATACACTCTATGTAACATCACACCTACTCTAAATAACAACAATAAACAGTACTTTATAAGTTGCAGAAATTAATAAGAACTGCAACTGTGTAACGTACTTTATACTTTATTAGTAAATACATATGTGTTATTGTAAAATAAAATCAATTTTTCGTCTCTCCATTTAACGACAATTCTCATTGACGTCGTTATATAGAGTTTACACAGTATTTCAAAACTATATGAGTGAAATGAATGAAAGCACTTGTATTGATATTTTTGTAACATATAATCGGGGGAGGTGAATGGATAGTTTAAAATGGTGAATAGTTATATATGAAAGTGTTATTTGTGGTCTTGTTGTATTCAGTGTTTTGTGATCTTTTCTTTCCCTTGATAACTATTGTTTTTAGTTTATTTCCATGTGTTGTTTCTTGTTCGTCCTTTCATTGTTGTTTATTCATTTTTATTTTAAAATCTAATTAGATTTTCCTTTTTCATTTAACATTTTACATGAATAGATTTGAAATGGCATTTTTGTCCGAATGACAGGAGCATCGCACGGAGATGGACGCACGCGCTGGCACCTTCCAAGCTTTGGAATTGTTCGGCCAGCAGCTGCTGCAGGGGGGGCATTATGCCAGTGTTGACATTCAGGAGAAATTAAACTCTATGACGGATGCGCGTCAAGACTTGGAGAAGTAAGCTCAAATAGACAAAAGCATGGTTTTGTGATGGTATTTTTAAGGATATTATATGATTAATATCATATTAGGGCTTGGGTAGATCGTCGCGTCAAATTGGACCAAAATTTGGAGCTGCAGTTGTTCTATCGCGATTGTGAACAAGCTGAGGGATGGATGGGTGCTCGGGAAGCCTTCCTCCAGCCTGGTGACTCCACTGATAGCGCACAACAGGGCGATAATGTGGAACAGTTGATAAAGAAGCATGAGGACTTCGATAAGGCTATCAATGCCCATGTGAGTACCAGTTGTCTTCAAGAGACGGAGTGAGGTCCTATGGTGAACTATAATATATGTTTTATCGTAGGAGGAGAAAATAGCCCAACTGCAGACTCTAGCCGATCAGTTAATTGCCTCCGACCATTACGCCGGTGATCAGATAGATGGGAAACGCGCTCAAGTACTCGACCGCTGGAGGCATCTCAAGGAAGCGCTTATTGAAAAGCGTTCTAGGTAAATTTTATTTGTCGCGATCAATATGTTAGTTCGGAAGTCATATGTAGTGTAAACGAATTCCTTTTAGATTGGGCGACGAACAAACGCTTCAACAATTCTCGCGTGACGCTGACGAAATGGAGAATTGGATTGCGGAGAAGCTGCAGCTGGCTACCGAGGAGAGCTATAAGGTGATAACTGGTTATGCTAATAGAAATTATATGAACTGGGTTTAAAGCCTCCAGTTAGTAATTAGTTAGCTTCTCTGTAGCATGTATTATTTTTAAAAGCAGGTGTTTCTTGTCTGGTTTGTGTTGTTCTTCTACTACAGCCATTCTCAAAGTGTGTTCTGCGGAACCCTAGGGCTAAAATACTGCAAAAAATACCTACCAAAGGGTTACATCTATTTATTCCAACTAAATATTACATTGCAATATGATTATTCATGAATACATATAAATCAGTTTTTTATAATTATATTAAGGCTTTTTCCTTCGCCAAAAAAGTTTGAGAACCTGATGCCAGTGTTCTCAGATAGGAAAGCTTATTATAGTATATGTATTGTTTTAGGACCCAGCGAATATTCAATCAAAGCATCAGAAGCACCAAGCGTTCGAAGCCGAGTTAGCAGCGAATGCGGAGCGTATACAGTCAGTGCTTGCTATGGGAGGGAATCTTGTACAACGTGGACAATGCAGTGGTAGCGAAGACGCCGTTCAGGTATACTGAAACGATATAGAAGGCGCGGTGGGGGCGATTTATCTGAGTCCTTAAACTGTGTTGTGTTGTCAGGCTCGCTTGGCATCCATCGCCGACCAGTGGGAGTTCCTCACGCAGAAGACCACTGAGAAGTCACTCAAATTAAAAGAGGCCAACAAGCAACGCACTTACATAGCCGCTGTTAAAGATCTCGACTTTTGGCTTGGAGAGGTAATATATAAACCAATTTCATTAATTTGTAATAAATATTTATAAACTTAGTCTACCATACAATTATATTTAATTAGGTCGAGAGTCTATTGACATCGGAAGACTCTGGAAAGGATTTGGCTTCTGTACAGAATCTCATGAAGAAGCATCAACTTGTCGAAGCTGATATTCTTGCTCATGAAGATAGAATTAAAGGTTTGATTTTGTTTTATTTTTGTTGGTAATTTTACTTGATGTCTATACAGTTTTTAATATTAAAAAAAAATAATTATACTTGTGGGTAGATGTGTATTTAGTAGATTTTCAGGGGTTTTTTTAATTTTGATATAAGATTATTGGCGAGTTTCTTGTGGTCTTCTTCTCGTGATACGCCTTTCCGAAGCCATTATAGAGTCTGACGATGAGCAGGCGCACGCCTTAGTGCTTATGCTAATAAATGATTTTCAAAGACATTACGCTTGACTGAAAAATTGATATTTGAATCGTCAGATATGAATGAGCAAGCGGACTCCCTTCTTTCGAGTGGTCAGTTCGATAACGCTGGCATCGGTGAGCGCAGAGCAGGCATCAACGAGCGGTTCGAGCGCGTCAAGAACTTGGCAGCGCATCGCCGCTCGAGGCTTGATGAGGCGAACACCTTGCATCAGTTCTTCAGGGATATTGCTGACGAGGAGTCTTGGATTAAGTATGTGCATTGAATGTAACGAATTAATAATAATAAATCGTTTATTTTCAAATAAATTTTATACTTTGTTGCCTTGGCGCCAAAAACCAGTGTTTGTTTGTCTTGGCGCTGCACATTCGTATTACATTTCTAAATATAACTTAAGATAAATAACAAAATAATATATTGGTAATAAGAAAAGATATTTTAATTTAATAATTGCGGGTAGGTTTGACGGCCATCTGTTTTTATATTTTTTTTTTTTTTTTTATATACTAAATTGTTTCCTTTCAACAGAGAAAAGAAGCTCCTAGTAGCATCAGATGATTACGGACGCGACTTGACCGGTGTTCAGAACTTGCTTAAGAAGCACAAACGTCTGGAAGCCGAACTCGCGAGTCATGAGCCTGCGATTCAAGCAGTGCAGGAGGCCGGAGAGAAACTCATGGATGTATCCAATCTGGGCGTGCCTGAGATTGAACAGCGGTTGAAGGCTTTGTCTCTGGCTTGGGCGGAGTTGCAAGCTCTGTCTGCTGAGAGAGGATCCAAATTGCAGCAGTCGCTGGCTTTCCAGCAGTTCTTGGCTAAGGTCGACGAGGAAGAAGCTTGGATGAGGTAAGGGTTTAATTCCATAATGTTTTTTGTTCATCCATGAAATGTCAATACTTAATGAAAATTTATTTTATTTAGTGAAAAGCAACAACTGGTGGTAGTAGGCGAGTGCGGAGACAGCATGGCTGCCGTACAAGGGCTGCTTAAGAAACACGAGGCACTGGAAGCCGAGTTGGCCGCAAGGGGAGATCGTGTCAGAGATCTCACTAAACAGGGAGATGTGCTACTGGCTGAAGGAAACTTGCATGCCGATGCATTGCAACACAGGCTGCATGCGTTGCAGGCTAAATTAGATAAGCTGACATCGTTGGCAGCTCGTCGCAAGGCAGCCTTAGTTGATAACTCGGCTTATCTGCAGCTTCTGTGGAAAGCGGATGTTGTTGAATCGTGGATCTCTGATAAGGAGACGCATGTACGCAGCGATGAATTTGGACGCGATCTGTCCACCGTGCAGACGCTGCTCACTAAGCAGGACACTTTTGACGCGGGTTAGTGCTATTTATTTACAAAAAACCACTTGGTATAATTAATTGTTTCAGGCGTTACTCCATATTAAAGGAAATTATTTTAAATGATTTTGCTTATAATTTCGGTTACGCTTTAGTTGAGGACCCCAGGATTTACTAAATGTGAAAATGTAAAAAAAAATTTTTCTAAATTGTGCCAATTTAAAAAAAAAATACAAGTTTATAACGGGCTATGACGGGCTACTAATATAGAGCTAGCTCTAACCTAACCTTTTCGTTATTTGTACAGTTTTGGGGTCCTCAACTAATGCCAAGCCATAATTTCCTATACATTAGGTCGATGAAGGAAAATAATCTCCACCAACTTGCAATTACTTGTCTCGACGCGTTTCGCCACTTCACGTGGCATCGTCAGGATACGTAAAGTGGCGAAACGCATCGAGACAAGTTATTGAATGTTGGAGAAGGTTATTTTCCTTTATCGAAATAATGTAGCGGAAATTATAAGCAAAATCATTTTAAACAATTTCCCTTAACTACTACTAACACATTTCAAATACAGGTCTAGCAGCCTTCGAACACGAGGGTATCCAGAACATAACTCAGCTGAAAGACCAACTCCTGACTGCATCACACGAGCAATCAGCTGCGATTTCTGCCCGACATCGCGACGTACAGACTCGCTGGAGCAGACTGCTGGCAGACTCTGCGGCCAGAAAGCAACGGTTGCTTCAGCTGCAGGATCAATTCAGGCAGATCGAGGAGTTGTATCTGACTTTTGCTAAGAAGGTGAGCGTGGGTCGGTGAAGTGGTGCTGTCAGCCCCATTGAACCCAAAGTGTATAGTAAAAACTCCCAATTTTCTTCGATAAGTCACATCACGTTATGAACCTTTAATGCATGCAAATCGATTTCACATACCACTTGTAGTTTGTAATTTTCATGTTTATTTAAAACAAAATGTTCCTTAAAATATTAAATTGCTCAAAATATGTAAGTTTCATTAAATATATACTAAGTCGTTAACTCTGATATCTCTAGTAATTATCACTATACAGTAATGCCCCGCTTTACGCGAGGGATACGTTCCGGAAAAAATCGCGTTAACTGAAATTCCCGCGACCATAGAGAAGTTGATGACTATATTATGTTTATACACACTCTTTTGCGTAATGCGAGGCAATTAAACGCGAAATTTGAATAGTGAAACCATAAGCGGGGTATTACTGTAATCTTGAAATTTCGTAATTAATTTGATCTTGAATTATAGCTCTGTGGAAGTGTATCAAAAAGAGAACGTCCGTGGTTAAAGGCTTAAACGTTATATCGAAAAAAGAAAACAAATTATTATACAAGTTTTAAACATATAAGAAACAATTAGTTCCTTAAGGTTTAATAGAAAATATTTAAATTGTGGTTTGCTTCTCCATTGACAGGCGTCCGCGTTCAACTCTTGGTTCGAGAATGCTGAAGAAGATCTCACAGATCCGGTGCGGTGCAACTCCATCGAGGAGATCAGGGCTCTGCGGGATGCCCATGCGCAGTTTCAGGTAATGCATCAAAATTAGAGATGTGCCGATTATGACTGGTCGACTAGCTGATTAGTCCTCAACTTTGCGAGGTGCTGCAATTTCAGTCACTGCTGACAAATATAAATAACGAAAAAGGTTTTTTGAGTTTTGCAGCTCACTGGTGTGACCATAGAAATTGACATTAGATATTATTTTGTTTTTTAATTAAGGTACTAATTTTGTTTGATAAATGTCATAGATATGTTTTCTTTACAAGGAAGTAACACATACATTTTATTGAGAAATAGACACAAAGTAAGAAGCCGGATAGTCGGCGCTTTTTACCGATTAGTCGTCGACTACGATAGTGGCCGGATAGTCAGGCTTTATCGACTATTCGCCGACTAGTCGGAACATCTCTTAATAAAAACTAACCATATCGAGACTGGGCTACCACAAACCGTTTGTTTCTCGACATTAAATCGATTGTTTTCCTCAGGCATCTTTATCATCAGCCCAGAGCGACTTCGAAGCACTCGCCGCTCTGGACGAGCAGATCAAGTCATTCAACGTCGGAGCTAACCCTTACACCTGGTTCACCATGGAAGCACTCGAGGAGACATGGCGTAATTTGAGAAAGATTATTGGTGAGCTCTTACCTAGAATCTAATATGATTTCGGAGGTATATGACGAGAAATAATCAAAAGAAACTCGCCAATCATAGCCTATTCTAATATCATCAAAAATTTAATAGAATTAATGTAAATAAAGTTAGTACATGTATACAGTCATCTTTAACACTAGATTTACCAGACCAGTCCAAATGACTGATCTGGCAAGATCAAATTAAAATTCCTACTGCATGAAACATTTTCTTTAATTCATCTTATATTTTTAAATCTATAACAGAAGAAGTAGTTTTATGAACTTCATATTATTTTATATATATATATTTATAACAAATCTTTTTTTTTGGTAGAAATAGGCATATTTGAATACGTGTTAAAAAGGAATTCCTAATTGTTGTTCCTAACAGTTGAATTAATTGTGTACTTTTTCTTTGTAGCCGAACGTGACGTGGAACTGAACAAGGAGGCTCAGCGCCAAGAGGAGAACGACAAGCTGCGTAAGGAGTTCGCGAAACACGCCAACGCGTTCCATCAGTGGCTTACTGAAACACGGTAATTGTTTTATTGGCGATGTAAAATCACAATTATGTACATTACTTCAGTCCTTATTATCAGTAAAGTTGAAATGGTCGAGTAGTGTATTGTTAAAATATGCTCTGCTTGCAAGGTACTTAATCAAACCTAAAAAACTTAATCATCTGTTTTGGGTAATTCGACCCAAACCCAGGGTAAGACCGTGGGTATAGTTTGCTAGTTATATATTATTTTAGGCTGGTGCCCCAGACTGTGCCCATGGCTGGCTACACCCATGGATCTGTTTTTTTTTAACTTTTAGTAATTGGGCTCCAATAGAGCGCTTCTACTCGTCAATATAAATATAAATTTATTAATTTAATAATTATCAATTTGATTTAGCAGCTGTATACTGGCATTGTCCACTTACATATTAATGCCATAATAATATATAATAAATCTACTATGATGTAGAAGAATAGCTGCTGTATAGGGGCATTGTCATCCTATTGTATACCTAAGGGTAAACATAAAATAATATAGATTATGTCCAAGCTTTTTTTTGTTATATAAAAGTATTTTCCTTTTGAAATGTCTTTCGCTGTGACTTTAGTTATTTAGTTATTGATGGATACTTAAATTGTGATTGAGAATATTGTTGATAATGTGCAGGTACCGGCTGCTAGGCTGGGACGGGTAAAGTATCAGAGTGTAGCGTGACATGGCTTTCTCTGTTGTACATCTTGCCGTCTCTTCACTATATAATATTCCTAATTTTAACGTTCTCTAATCGTGCATTATATTCCTTTCATATAAAAATTAAGTTTTTATTTTTAATTTAAAATATTAAAAATCACTTTTTATTACCACTACCCAGATATAATAAGCATGGTTGTTTTTTTTTCTTATTTTTAATATTGTTTAAAAATAATTTAACATTTCTCGATAATATGGTGTAATGCTAATGTATACGTTTCTTACACTCTTAACAAAGGGTAGGTAGAGCTTTGAGAATAGTTTAATAAAAAAAAATTAATCAAACCAAACTTCGGTATTATTATAAAATAAATAATATTGTTTTTATTATGGCAGCACGTCTATGATGGAAGGCAGTGGTTCCTTGGAGCAGCAGCTGGAGACGTTGCGTGCTCGCGCTGGAGAGGTGAGGGCGCGGCGAGCTGACCTTCGCAGGCTGGAGGAACTCGGAGCAGCCCTCGAGGAGCATCTTATACTTGATAACAGATACACTGAACACAGCACTGTGGGACTGGGTCAACAGTGGGATCAGCTCGACCATCTCTCTATGCGAATGCAGCATAACTTGGAGCAACAGATTCAGGCGCGCAATCACTCTGGTAAGCATGTCATATTTGTGGAAAAGACGACTTGCCTGCAGCTACCAAATGATGTAGTGTAGTCATGTGATTGCAATATAATGAATAATTTCAGGTGTAAGCGAGGATGCACTAAAGGAGTTCTCAATGATGTTCAAACACTTCGACAAAGACCGTTCAGGCAGACTCAATCATCATGAGTTCAAGTCGTGCCTCCGCGCGCTCGGATATGACTTGCCTATGGTCGAAGAGGGGCAGCCTGATCCCGAGTTTGAGGATATATTGAACGTGGTCGATCCGAACCGCGACGGCCAAGTGTCGCTGCAAGAGTACATGGCGTTCATGATAAGCAAGGAGACGGAGAATGTGCAGTCCTCGGAGGAGATCGAGAACGCTTTCAGGGCGATCACGGCGCACGCCGACCGCGCTTACGTCACCAACGACGAGTTGTACGCGAACCTGACGAAGGAGATGGCGGATTACTGCGTGGCTCGTATGAACCCGTACATAGACCCGCGTACAGAGAAGCCCGTGCCGAACGCACTCGATTATATCGACTTTACACGCACGCTCTTCCAAAATTAATACATGACAATTTTATTTTTATTATGAATAACTTGGTTGGTACCTTTGGATACATGTGTTACTGATGTATCTGTGTATAGAAGTACGTTTATCAAGTCGTTCATGTATTTTAGCTTACATAACAAAAACTGTCGCTTCTACTTGACTGTTCTTGTAAACGGTTTGAAAGGACTTGCGTTTCGCCTTATATTTAAAGGTGAAGTGGATCATTTTAAACTGTAGACCCGCGTGAGGCTTGTAGCTTCTGTCTAGAATATTTACCAGTGTGTAAATACAGCGATAGGGTCTGTGTTCCTTTCTCTGAACCTAGCAGAGAAATCAGAAGCTCCCGATTTTTCAGCGACCAAGCTTTCGATTGTTCCAATGCTAATCATCTGAATATTCGATTCTTACATGCATAAGTAGGTGGTTTTCACGAGTAGCCTAGTTAATTGGACCCTAGAAAATCTTCTTTTATTAATTGGCTTCAGATATATTTTATAGATAATGCTGACAATGTCGAGTACTCAGGGAGCAACCCAATAAGAAATTATAAAATTTTAACTCACACGTTAATTGTGTAAGGTTTTTAAAATTGTTTATCAGCGGACATCGCAACTACATGTCGCATTACGTATTGGAATTGATCTTGGCATTTTATAGCTTTTCGACTGCGATTTTTAGTATAAAGCAATGCATTTAAATTTAATTATAAATTATTCCTTTATGTAAGCTAAATAAAATTGCTTGTATGTTCATCTTCTTTTTGTATTACGTTTCGCAAAATATTTATTATTATTAAGGTATTCACATATTTTATTCAAATAAAACATATTATCGCTTATAAATGTACGTGTTTTATTTTATACCCAAACATACATAATCGAGACCAAGGCCCGTATTCGAGACTTCGAACATCACTCAGTCGTACGAAACAAAATACACCAATCACCGTTTGAAACGTTGTTGACGTGATTTTTGACCAATGATAATAATCCATTGCAACTGTCTACTGTCACCTAGCTGTCATTACGTTCTGTTACACGCATTTATAAGAAATCATTTCAACCGTTACTTATTAATATATAAATAACAGAAAGAAAAAATGCAAATTAATGTTTAAACAGGTTATTTGATGTATAAGTATATGCAATATATTACTATTTTGTTGTTATTATTGCCTAATGGCCGTGTTTAAAGATTATTTATTAGTAAATAATTTTTACTGTGTAAAATGGAATAAAAAGCATTTAAGTAATGATCATGTAATCACAGATCAAACTATCAAATATTCTGGCTTTCGAACCGAGTTCGCTTCAAGCGATTTGTATGGAAATTCGAGCAGAGCCACCGCGTGCGGATTTGGAACTACAATATTTTAGATACTTTTTGTTAATTTTCGAACGTCTTGATCTTTCGTTCATTTGATAGATTGCTGGTGCTCGTTAGTAAAAATTCATGATCCCGATTGCTATCGAATCCGTTTTACTTGTGGCAGCTCGATTTCGAAAGCCAGACTAAATTCGTGACAAGCCCACAGGCCTTAAGTATTTAAACTACTGAATCCAGATTATTTTGAGGTAACCTCATGAAATAAAACAATACGATTGAGTACAATCGATAATTATAAAATATTTATTTTACTACTAATTTTTAAACTGTTTCAATTATTAGTACAGTCCTTAACAAAAATATTATTCAATATTTAAATTTTCAGTCTTAGTATTGCTATATACTCTTTTTTTTTAATATCCCATTCTTTTCACTGGCTCTCGACCTTTCTCTAACCTACTATACCTATACTATATCAAACAATTCATGATTTCCCGCAGTAATTAAACTATTTAGTTAAAATAAACCTGATTACTTGACCAAAATAAAGATAAAAGTAATCATTCTAAATTTTATTAATATGTATTATTTTTTAACGCTCCTAACAGGGTTTGAAACTCGAGTGGTGTGAGACACGACTGCAGTTTATCGGTCAAACTCTGTGGCAGAGGACTATTCTGGTATTGCAAATATGGGATCGCCAGCAGCTCTCGGACCCAGGGTCGTGATTTCGCATTGTAGGTTAAGCACCATTTCAGTGCTGAAATTAGAGATGGCGGGAAATCTGGAATAATATAGTCTTATTGAGTATCTAGGATACTTCTTTTTCATGAGATGGAGAATTATTACTGTCCTCAAGCTGTCATTACATTCTATTACAAACATTTATAAGACACAACAAAAATAGGTTGAGAACCGCTGGTCTAAATGGAATAAAATGCATTTAAGTAATGATTAGGTGAAGGTCAAGCGTTATATATGTATTTAACTCACGTTGCACCGGTGGATAGTCGATCTTATGTTTGGGATCAAGGATAGCGGCCAACTTCGCAAGGTTTGGTATATGACTGAAGGGTGTACGCCCATACACCATGCTGTACAATATGCAGCCAAGAGACCACACATCAGATCTGAATGTTATCTGAAAGCAATTATAACGTCATGCATCATCTAAGGCAGGGGTGGCCAACTTGATTAGACATACTAGACATACATTAGATCTACTGTTTACTAACGAAACCCTGTGCGATCTACCACTTATATACTTCTTGAAATCTTAAATGAAACAGCATAGTGTTTAGTACACAATCATAAAATATTTTTTTATTGAATAGCCTTAGGACTTCCTTTTCGTATCACATATGAGATTGTTTCCTTAAATTTTTATTATTTTTTTAATTTTAAACTTTAGTCTGGTCTATTTATTTATATTTTTTGCCTTGCCACAATCGACCGGTTGGCCATCCCTGGTCTAAGGTATCAGTTGAGTGGGGACTGAATGCTGGCTTAAGGAAACTAATGTATACTGTTCCATTATTCAGTTACTCCCAAGTAGAGTCAAATTTACAAATTATAAATTTAAATTTGAATACAACTTCTACACCTTGATAGGAGCATCCCCAGCAGCGTTCCCATAACCGCCGGCACCTCCCATGAGTGCTTCAGGGCTTATATAGGAGTAAGTGCCAGTGGCGTGGTCTCTCACAACGCTGGTAGCATCAACGGCGACAGCAGACGCTATCCCGAAGTCTATCAATTTCAATTTACCACACACTAGAAGGAAATTTGCCGGCTTCAAGTCTGCGTGGATCACACCTGGAATATGTTGCCATCATTGTCATGAGTGACCACCGTGTGTGTGTTATTATACACACAACATACCTTGTTCGTGAATATAATGAACAGCATTGAGCATCTCCTCCCAGTAGTGAATAACAAGAGCTGGAGACAAGCCGGAGCCACGACTTTTGAGAAACGAGGAGAGATCTGTCTCACCAGCTTCTAACACCACTCTTAAAAACTTCGTTGTTCTGTCGTATTCACTGTAGAAGAACATGTTTTTGAAATACATATTACAGGACTAGAATTTGCTTCAATCGGGGGTCAGATCTCCGTCTAACAAAAAAGTAAACAGAACTAACTAATCAAACATCCTGATTACTCTATCCGAGTTCTGGAGCTCCCTCAGCAGCCTCACTTCATTGATGTAACCCTGCGCCAACTCCTTGTCAGTGGCCAAGTCTACGCACTTCACGGCATATTCACATGATGTACCAACTTCAATTACCTAAATAAGCAACAATTACAATTAAAAATTCAATTCTAATTAGTTAACCACGGATGCTGTTAGCAAATAACGTGAATTACTTATATTTAGTCTCTGAAATTAATCTGAGGACTTAATTAGCAATAATTAATAAAAAAAAAAGTAAAAAAAATACCTTGTAAACCTCACTAGAACCTCCAATACCAAGTTTTTTAATATAAATATATCTTTTTCCTTTTATAGCTGTAGTTTTTAACATCATTTTGGAGTCATTACCGACTACGCCTTGAGGGTAAGACGGTGTCGCTGCATATGGCACTGGAGTTGCCTTGTTCAATGGAGTCTCTGGCACGGGGCGGACAACCTCGCGAGAAGGAGGCGGGTGATACTTCTGATATTCTCCATGAGACGAGTTCTCCGGAAATAGACCTGTTAATTTATGTTTACTTAATATTTAACTTTAAGCAATTGTGAGTATGAAAGTAGCTAATGTTCACATATACAGCTTGCAGTTTGCTCGAGTCCACACACAATGAAATGAAAGTAACTTATTAGTATAGGCCAGCCATTCTCAAAGTGGTATTCCGCGAAACCCTAGGGCTAAAATACTGCAAAAAATACCTACCAAAGGGAGATTATAAGGTTACATCTAAATATTCTAACTAAATATTACGTAATATTACATTGCAATATGATTATTCATAAATACATAAAACACGATGCTAAACCCTAGCCAAATGTGTACTTACATTTAGCACTCTCTCTATTTGCATTCAAAGGTAATTTTGTGGGAGTTTTCTTTTGACTTCGATGCCCAGAGCCCGGGGTGAACCTCCTTATACCAGATTTTATTATTGGGGTTAAAGGTTTTGATTTTTGACTACTCTGTGGTGCTTTTGATATCACTGGAGTCCTTTTATGAGACTCTAAAGTATTACTATTGTGATGTGGAACAAGTTTCTTTACTTCAGATTTTGAACGTTCACTTCCCAACAAGTTTTTACTCACGCTGTCCTTTTCGTCTTTACTTGGAAAAGTCAGATTAGAGGAATGGCTACAATAATTCTCTTTATTACAATCTTTACGAATGTATTTTTTTTCTGATGAAAATTTTTTCACACTTGTCAGGTAACCAGGTCTAGGCGTAGTGAATAAGCTAGTTTTTTTAGGCTGTTCTGTATGTGGTATTTGATTCTCTCTCACGGTTTTTGGTGTCGGATTTTTTGATGTAGCTTCCGAAGCAGAATCATCACTATCGTCTATTGAGCTATAACTCGAACTAGCACTATCTGGGGTTTGCAAAGGCAGTAACTTTGCTAATAACACGGACATAGGCATAGGTTCATAGTTCGCATTATTAGACTTTGGCTTCGTGTGGTCACTCATTTTGCAGAACACAAACAGACATTACACTAAATAATAAATATTTACATTTGAAAGGCTAAAAAGCTTTCATTTTATTTAAACGACCTTTAACACGGGACTAACATCAAACAAAGTAAAATTAAAATTGAAAATAATTCGTTAAAAAAAATTTCTTCTTCATTACATTACAACAATTTGCTACTGTCAAAAAAAATGGCAAAAACCTCAACCATTTTCGTGAAAACAAGTATAAGTCTTCCTATTTTAAATCGTTTAAAACTTAGTTACTAATAATAATTGATCATTATTGGTATTATACGATACACATTAATACTTTAAAAATTCTAAGTTATCTCAAGATGCTCGCAAATTAATAATGTCTGAAGTCTAAACGTCTCTATAAATATATGTCAAAATTAAGACCGTTCGGGAGTAATAGAATTTTATTTAGCGTATGTTCCTTTGCAAAAATGTATTATGTAACTATATTAATAGAATTTTTTTATAAATAGATTTTATATTAGTTTTCGTATTATATAACAATATAAAATTTTACAATTATATATAATCAATATAATTTCATTTTATTTGCATGTGATGTTTTAAATTTCAGAACGTGTTTTATTTTAGAGCTAAATGCTCTAGTATTTTGTTTGTTTCGTATAAGTGTTATTATAATATGATGAATTAATATTTACATATGTAAAGTGTTAATATTTATTTGGCGACATTGTCTGAAATAGTTTGTAGTGCATTTGTGAAGCATAGAAGCCTTGACCTTATTGAAGTATAGATTCGTATTGCTTTATCAAACATATGGAGTCAACAGATGTGGAAGAAAGACCCACGCACAGTAAAAGAAGAAAAGAAACCAACCCTAACTCAGAAACCAGCGATAAAAATGAGTCGCCAAAAAAGTCAGACAAGAAACGATTATCAAACGAAACTGATGAGCCAAAACCCAGAATAGTGTTGACTTTCCGTCCTGAAAAACCTGGTGTTAAGAGCAGCAACATGAAGATAGTGTCTACTGAAGAGAAACATGATGAAGTGTCGCCGAGAAGATCTACAAGAGCGAGAGGGATTGAGTCTGATCTACAGGAGGATGACAATGAAAACTCTACGTCACCACAAAAAGGTAAATGTTTTGAGAATGAGGATCAACCAGAATCTACTCTTCTGAAGCGTTCAACCAGGAGACATAGTAAAGAATTTTCTGATAATGTTTTAGCTAATGCTATTGCCAGGAAAGAAAAATCTTTTAATGACTCGACACCACAAACCACTCGTTTATCCCGACGTATAAAGCCTACACCTAAAGTCTTAGCAAATAAAGAACTTAGGATCGGAATAGAGAGATGCAGTATATCCCGGCTCGGAAACGAGGAGGTTGGTATTCAAACACGGAGATCGGCTCGTCGTAAAAGTTCAGAGGTGCTGACGCAAGAGGAAAAGGTTCCGGAAGGGACAAATTTTGAAAAACAAAAGAAGAGACATTTGAATAATTTAGAATTGAAAGTTATCCTTGATGATGATCAAAATACCTCCAACAGTGGTGATCAACAAATTGATGAAGTTACTAATAGGTAATAATAATTAATTATAAAAAATAATTATCAGTCATACTGACAACACTTTTTTAAGATCATACTTATTATTTGGTACCTTAGTTTGTAAGTGAGTAACATCTATGAACAAGGAAAATATTCAGGTCCCTTGAATTCTCACTTATCCAGGTTTCTGTAATACATATATGTCTAAAAGTAATTCAGTTGAAAACTTAGTATTAAGTATTATTAGTAGAGTTTTGAAAATCCTGAAATTTAAAGGTTTACCAAGGATGTCTCTTCAACACTATATAGTAATTTTTTATGACAAAGTTTGTACCGACTACCTACTTGATTAGGTTTCAACTTAAATACATTGAATTGAATTAATTTTCAGTACACTTGAACATGATGAAGAAGTCGAAGAACTGGATGACGTATCAGAAGTGCAAGAATTGAGTTCCGACGATGAATTTGTGTTGGATTCTGTTCATCAGGGGCCTGGTGTTGTCAGAAGATCACCGAGGAAAGGACAGTATGAGTATGTGTCAATCAAAATCAGAAATCTTTATTTCCCATAGACCTGTTAGGCTCTCGCAATCAGCTAAAATCTATTGAGACTTCGGAAAAGGATATATGACGAGAAGAAATCGTAAAAAGCTTGCAAATCATAGCCTGTACAATATGGTTATTTGTGATAGAATGTTACCTTGCAGAAAAGGGCGTGGACAGAGACGTGGTGCGCAAGTCCGTCATGTTCATGATGATGAAGATATTGAAGTCTCCGAGAATATGCCTGAGTCAGAAGAGGAAGGTGATGATACGTTAGTATATATAATTAATTGTTTCAGGCGTTACTTTGCGGAAATCCATATTAAAAGAAATTATTTTGCTTATAATTCCCGCTACATTAGGTCGATGAAGGAAAATAACCTCCACCAACATTCAATAACTTGTATTAACGCGTTTAGGTTATTTTCCTTCATCAACCTAATGTAGCGTAAATTATAAGCAAAATAATTTTAAATAATTTCCTTTACGTTAGCATATGCCTATGGTATATATAATATTAAACAAATACTGAAAAAAAAATTATAATAAAAAATTACTCATTTTTCATGGTTGTATTTGGTATTGCTTGAATATTCTGTCAGTGTCTAATATTCAAGGATTAACTGCTGAATAAACTTGAATTTCAGTTGTAATCTATTTCAGGGCGTCACGTCGTCGCTCATTGAGGAAGCGGAAGATGATCTGCTACGACTCTGATGATTATGAGCGAATGATGCATCATGTGACCGAGTAAATGCTTTTTATTATTGTTTACAAAGTAAAGTGAAACTTGGCAATCATAGTTCTTTAATTCATTAATAATTTAATTTTGACATTTAAATAACTATATTTTTTATTTGATTTAATTGTAAATAGTTTTTTATGAGTTTTTAAAATACGTTTAAAATTTAATGTAATGTTAGCGCATCCAGTGTTCACTGTGCGTAGTGCCTACAATTGGATTGTTGTAATTCTTAGTGTGATATTAATTCCTTGTCGTAGAGCCCTGTTTGTGGACCCAATTAATAAATAGCCTGTACAATATAATGTTAGTAGGTACAATTCTTGCTTAGTTTTAATTAAATATCTTAATTTTAATACAATTAATGTGTAACTGGGAAAGGAACCCAGAACCTCTGCTGCCACAGAGGCTGTTATAACAGTGATAACTATCTTAGGAAAAATATACAGTATTTGGATTACCTTCTTTCAAGTGAGCCCAACAGTCCCGAAGATGGTGAGGATGCTGTAAGACCTGAAGATGAAGCGCGCATCATAGGAACATGCTTCTGTGAGACACCCAGTAATGTTTATGCAGATCCTAATCAACTCAAAGGTAAAGTTTTTTTGGAATCAGGTTTTAAAAATAATTTTCATGAGATCTTAATTATGTATTTATTAGTTACTAGCTTTTACCCGCGGCTTCGCTCGCATTTAAGTCATTAAATAAGTATCAGATAATTTCAATAGAAATGTATCAATATGATTCTAAACAGTTGAAACTATAGTCAATTGGAAGCTATAGTAAAAAATAATTATTTTTTAAAATAAAAAGTATCCCATGTTACTTGTAGTACCTCCAAAAATATGTGTACAAAGCTTCATGATGATCGGTTAAGTAGTTGTTGCGTGAAAACGTAACAAACAAATTTACATTTATGATGTAGTAGGGATATTTTGTTTGACATTTTATAGACATTTTTTTTTCATTAATTCTTAAAGCTTAACACTGTCTTTACTATCTTAAGCCGTGTGATGTCGTCTTATCTCCTATAATTGAAATTTCATTTAGTCGTTTATATCATATAATGTCTTAATATAATTTTGTAGGTAGTCTGAATGAATAAATAAATTATCACATTAATATTCTTTATTTTAATTTCCGCAGATCCTGTATTCTGTGACGCTATAGAAACGATAGAGGGCGCTCGTGTCGGTTGTTCTCACGCGGCCCGTCGTGAACAAGATGGGTCTATGGCCGCCATGTTGAGGGCTGGGCCGCGTTCACCATACATGCTTGCTTGCAAATTGCATGCGAACCAGTTATGGAAACACATGTGTTGTCCCACTTGTGCCATGTTTTGTTCGCAAGTAAGTATATCCCTACTAATATTATAAATGTGAATTGGAGTTTGTTTGTTACGTTTTCACGCAACAACTACTTAACCAATCATCATGAAACTTTAAGTAATATTTCAATTTTCTTTCTCGACAGGGTATATTTTACCAATGCTCGGAAGGTCACCTGTTCCATTTGGACTGCGGGTTACCATTTAACAGTACAAAGACACCGCCTGGTTGTCCGCATTGCGGTCTGTACTCTTACCGCTGGTTGGCAGTTAACACTAATTGTTATAAAGTGAAGGTTGAGATGAAATGTAGCAATAAAAGGATATTTTTACCAGAACAGAGGGAGCAGTGGTCAGTGTATATTTTTTATTATACTTTAAGGATACTATATTATACTATTATACTTAATTATATATTTATTCTTATTTTAGTAGTATATGTATGTATTTATGTATATTTTTTGTAATATTTTTATTATTCATTTGCATATATTATTATATTTTGTTTTTTTTTGGACTTTTAGCCCCAATTAAATTCGCGATTTACTACCTAAAGGTTGGTTGCCTGGTAGAGATCACTACTCAGTGATAAGGCCGCCTTTTGTTTTTTTTTTTATTTTTATTTTCTTTTAATTTGTGCAATAAAGAATTATTATTATTATTATAAGGAGATACAAGATGATATTATATATAGGAAGGATCTAGTACTCTTTTTATTTGTATAAATTTGTGTTGTGTATGCCTTAGTTATGGAAATAAAAGTCCTTATTATGTGTAATCCTTTATAGAGCTAGTTAACGACTACTAACAATGCGGTAGTCACCTGCCATAATACAATGTATACAAAAGAGTTGTATAACTACCCTCTAATCGTAACTTACATATATAACATTTTGCAACATTATCTATCTAAATTTAATTTTCAGTACACAAGCATACTTAACATTTTCAAAACTACCCACTGAGTTGTCATCGGAGCCTATTGTTCCGGAACACATGTTGCCGTCAGTAACTGTAGATTTGAAGAAGCTGAAAGCAAGTGCTTCTGAGTTTGAAGACTTCGTTGTTAAGAGTAATCCTGAAGCTTTGTGTCAGGCCATAGTAGATGGTGCAGATTGTGATGAACTTCTGGAGATGATTTGTAAGTGTGTACTTTTCCAGGGATCATTATGGCAACCTTTTTAAAGGTTTGAAACTTCAGATTAAAGATAAAATGATAACAGCTGAAAAAAAATGTCGAGATTAACTACAGGTTGGGACACGTTAACCTCCCACATTTAAAAAAATCGCAGTTCGTCTGCTAGTGTTATCGACCGTAAAATAATTTTGTCTTGGGTGTGTAAATTATGAGCAGCATGATCTCCAATAAATGTGAATGTACTTTTTTGATATCTTGTTGAGTTTGTTTTTACTAGATTTTTGAAATGAGGGAGGTACCCAGAGAAATGACGAGATCCTCATTTTCAACTCTTTGTTAATAATTTCAGCTACAAGTGGAGATATAAATATGCTTCAAGAAACTATAAACGGTGGTACATATTTGCACACGGCAGCTCGTTATGGTAACTTAACAGCTACGTATATGCTGCATTATGCTGGAGCTACGCTGGATCAAGCTGATTATAGTTTGAGAACACCGCTTATTTTGGCTGTCATGGGTAATGACTCTTAATATATATTAGTATTTTAGTTTTTAGTTTTTTTTTAGTTTATGACATTCTAATAATTTTCCACTGTCAGATTTAATTTCATATCTTTGACGGGGACTGGGTTTTTTTTTATTAATCAAATTTGATATTAAATTAATACAAAATCAATTTCGATGGAGAGGTAAGAAAACAAGTGCTCATCACATGCATATAATAAGTGCCCGTGGCTCTACTTTCAGCTGTTGAATTTTTGAACGAAATAGTGGTTGACAAAGTAATTAATTAATTTGACACGAATATAGTATATCTATACTAATATAATAAAGAGGAAACATTTGATTGTTTGTATGTATTGAATAGGCTCAGAAACTACTGGACCGATTTGAAAAATTCTTTCACCATTAGAATCCTACATTATCCCTGACGAACATAGGCTATAGAATATTTTCAAAAACGTTAAGGATCCGTATGAAAACTTCAATAATGTAACCCAAAGTGTGAAAAAAGTCATTATATTGCGTACGCTGCGGAAATTATTGACAATAGAGCAAAGTGATGTACTACAGTTTTATAGAGGACATCAATATCTACAATAAAGTCATCAACACTATATATATATATATATATATTTTTTTTTTTTTTTTCAATATTCAGTCAATATATTTAAACAGAATACGACAATACGAGTATAATACTAGTAATTTTAAATTGCAAACGTTCCTACACCTTTCACAAGTCATAAATCTCGGGCGACACGTTGGTGTCACGTTTCCACTTTTCTGTAACAACCTGGAAAGAATAAAAGTTATAACTTTATATGTATATCTAGAAGATTAGAATATAGGCAAGTGGAACATTTTAGATACATTGGTAATAATGTAATATAAAACAAACGTCTGATATGAATGTTTGAATTACGAATACAAAAGTAATTAACTTTCTAAATATTACTCGCATAATAAAGCAATGAATACATGTGTGCATAGTTCTTACAGAACATATTCAGACGTAAAAATTATAAAGTAACAGAACGTATATATTTGTACTTATTTGATTTTGGTTTCGTGGTTTTACTACGAAAGAGTCAAACTCACTTGTCTGAAGTGGCCCTTGAAAGTGCTTGTGGCTGGCTTTCTGAGTGGGCTTTAGGCCACAAATTTATTAATGCTGCTTAAATTTGAATCATATCACTGTTAATATAAAGTCGATAATATTATTAAATAATAAATAGCAAGCAATAATGTGGTGTACTTCAGGGTATATAAATGTGTATATCTTTGTCTGATGAGATTTACACTGATTTTGTGAATTTAGAGAGATTTTATATCACTGTCGAATGGAGGAAACGTACAGCCCAAGGCCAACTCTGTGTTCCGGGCTCTGCTTCCAAATTACCGGATTAATTTTGCGTTGATATTGTTGAACTTTCTGTGGAATAAATAATTAATCAAATTTTTCCACCAAATGTTGGGAGACAGTAGGGCGATAAAAGAGAGTTGCTTTAAAAAAAGATATTGCTTGGGTCGATTACTAATACATAATCAAGATATAATAATAATTGACGTCTTGACAGAATACGTTGAGAAATTTTTTAATTAGATATATCAAATTAATTCATAATATAAATCATGATTATCCAACGCAGTAGGAATATTTGCGTCGCTGAAACCTTGCTCCGTAGCTCTATGCGCTTCGTGTTAAAATTGCAACCCATATATCTATGTGTATTAATTGAAGTCATGATAATTTCATTTTGCTATTGTAACTTGATTTCACTCTTGCATTATTTATGTGACCATATAAATGAGGTTTTGGGTTTGCTCCGTGAATTTTCAGTCACACAAGCTGACGCAACCAAAGCGGTGATCAATACTGATTTAAATGCATGTCTTGATCGTTCACATTCATTTTTTATATATATTTTATATATATTTATATATATTTTATATTTATTTCTATTTATGAATAATATTAATTAATATATAGTTTTCGATGGTCCCACACTAGGCATTGCCTGTCACGTGGGACCCATCAATTACAACACCTTTAATTATAAACATTATTACTAAAAATATTTGTGAATTTATTTATTTATTTTTGTAATGTCTTTGTAAGTTTGACTTGGTTGTGGGGGTAGTGTGGCATCAGGGTCTCATGAACTTCTCTGTTTCCCTATAGCTCCAGGCAAGAAGAATCCCGGCAACCTTTGCTTTCATCAATCTGGTTGGGGTACTACTGGTGTCCAGAAATTTTACCAATTTATTATTTATTTTATTGTATAAAAAGGGTCCAAAAAAACTATTAAACCGACGAGCAAATGCCGAATTAACCTTGATACTGTCTATGAGGGGGACGCGTTTAGCCCGTCGCTCGGCTTGGCTGCTCGATACGATTGTCTAACTATTACAGTTACGTCACAATAACTGCTTTTTCATGTTAAAATTTAAACTTCATAGTACTTTATATCTTAATTACTACGCGAACGAAGTCGCTGGCAACAGCTAGTATTATATATTTTTAAATTTGTTAATAGCTCTTGTGTGTAAGTCTGAAAAACCGAACTCAGTCAAGTCAGATGACGTGGACAAAACGTCCGAGGGTGAAACTAAACTTGTTATCGATGAAGAAACAAAGGAGACTGACGTGGAAGTTAAGGATGAGGATTTGCTTAAAGTCATTCGATATCTGGTCGCCGCTGGTTGTGATGCTAATTTTTCTGTAAGTTAATTTAATAATAACACATTAACGGCGGGAGTCGTAGTACTACGATTTATCTCGACTGTTAGTTTTTTAAAAATATTTATTGTAGTTTTAATTAGAGTCTGTTTTTTATGATTACACAAAATATCGCTCGCTCTAGGACGAAAAACGAGACAGGGCGATCGCCGCGTTACCTAGCATACTTTCGTCAAGATACCCCCCGCCTTTAATGTGTTACAAAACAAGATTAAATAAACAATCTGTTAGCCCATTTCAGTTCACTAAGAACCTACTTCTCTCTATATATATCTACCTATAATTTCAATTTGAGTATATACACACGGCGATTTTCAAATGGATACAGTTTTTGTAGATATATAAGCGATAGAAATAGGAGGAGATATCTACATCCCTTTCACACACACCTCAACTTTGACATGATAATAATATAGTTATCCCTGTCTTTCTTGTTTCTTCCAGTCCAAAGTCCAATCTGTATCCATTTGAAGATTGTCGTTTTACTTGATATTGAAAACTGATCATTTTAACTACAAATAGAGCAGTTTAGAGTCAGAAATTACAGCTTAGTGTCCTAAACTATTATTTATTTGAAACTTTATTACGCCTATTATTATACAATAGGTGTTTAAATGCCCTTCAGTATTGTATGACAGTTGACCTTTAGGACTTATACTTAGAGTAAAAATATAATTAAAATCAGTATATTTGTAGTTAAAATGTTTTTACTATCTCGTAATTAGTATACCGCATGGTCAATGTACGGTATTTACTAAAATAGTCAATACAACTTCCGTTTCCTTTTTCAAATTCCATTCAAATAATCCTTTTAGTTCTTTCATATAGGGATTTAGTTGCTAATTAAAATTCAATTGTACCAGGGTCCTGAAGGCATGACGGCGTTGCATATAGCAGCTCAAAATGGCAATATTGACGTTTGCAATGTCTTGCTGACGTCATCGGCCACTGAAATTGATTCCCGCGATGTCGGCGGTTGGACCCCGTTGGTTTGGGCTACTGAAAATGGACATGTCGATGTTGTTAGGTAATCCAGTTCGAGCCTCAGTCAAGTTAGAAACAGTTTTGTGTAGTCCTATATTGAATTCACTGTTAATTACAGTGAGATTCCTATTGGACTTGTCCAAAATACAATTGTACTTAATATTACAATAATATGCAGCAACTGCACGTCTTGTTCACATCAAGTTTTTGCAACGTATTATTTCGAAAGCTTCACAGCCATCATGCTTTCATTAAGCTGCAAAAAGTATTTTATTTTAGTTTTTTTTTATTGTTTACATTAATTAAAGTAATTATGTCAATAATACAATAGGAATCTGGCAACATTAAAAAAAGACACATGGAACTGTCAAAGTTATTTGAATTGAGAATGATAATAACGTTTTTTCATTCCAGGTTACTTCTGTCTCGTGGTGCAGATGCGAATACGCTAGACAAAGAAGGCAATAGTGCTGTGCATTGGTGCGTGTTATGCGGACAAGCAGACATATTGAGGGAACTGATTGATGCGAAACCATCGGCGGATATCAATGCGCAGAATCCGCACGGAGATACGCCTTTGTGAGTTCTTTTTTGGCTTATGTTATGAAATGAAATGAAAATAGTTTATTAGCATAGGCACTAAAGGCGTGCGCTTGCTCATCGTCAGACTCTACCGTGACTTCGGAAAGGCGTATGACGAGAGGAATACCACAAGAAACTCGTCAATCATAGCCTGTACATGAAATAATTAACAAAAACAACTGAATTTTCGTTCAGAAAATAAAAGTAAATAACAATTCATAAATCAGATTGCACAGTAGTTACAATAATAAATGTTATATATAAAACACTAAAACCTATAAAACACTAAATTCAGTCAAAAAAAATTCTTCTAGTTAGACCGCATAAACACTTTAAAATCAGATGTCGTTACTGTAGAAATATTCATTTGGTTTTTACAAATAAAAAGATTGAATCAATTCTGTTTAGAATCATAATAGTTTATATGTTTTCTCTCGACAGGCATGTCGCAGCTCGGCAGGGGCATTATCCCTGCGTCGTTATATTGCTGGCTAGAGGCGCTAAGGTTGGCATATGTTTACTTTATAATTAATTGTTTCAGGCGTTACTTTGCGGAAATCCATATTAAAGGAAATTATTTTGCTTATAATTCCCGCTACATTAAGTCGATGAAGGAAAATTTACACCAACATTTAATAACTTGTTTCGACGCGTTTCGCCACTTCACGTATCCTGGATGATGCCACTTGGAGAAGTGGCGAAACGCGTCGAGACAAGTTATTGAATGTTGGTGGAGGTTATTTTCCTTCATCGACTTAATGTAGCGGGAATTATAAGCAAAATAATTTCCTTTAATATGTTTACTTATTTTATACTTGCATGTAACACTAAATCTGTTTGCAAAAAATTGGGATGGAACAGTATGATCGGACAATATTTCAGACTTATCTTGGTATAATATCTGATTTGACCGGATAAATTCAATCGAGTTCTTTTGTTTTTTGAGAAATAATCTCCTTTTTTTTCTCGCAGACTGATATAAAGAACCAGAGTGACATATTGGCGGTGGAGGCTTGCACGGGTGAGTCACAGTCGGCAATTTATGTCAATATGCAAATAGCACGAGCCATGGAGACTGTTATTAAGAGGAATAACCATGTGCTTTGCAGGTGAGCCTGTTTACAATTGTGTCAGCATAGTGGGGGTGATTAAGCTCTAAACCAACTAAAAATATTTGAAAACTACCTTCAAATTCAAATATCTTTATTGCATGTCACAATTATAATTAAGATGTCAGTACAGTTTAGTGTCAATGTGACACCCGGTCAGAGCACAGCAATAATAATAATAAACAATTTTAATTAATAAACTAAATTTCATTTACTGTTTTGAATCATTGAGGTACTCGTCAATTGAATAAAAGCATTTTAAAATCAAATATATTTTTAATTTATTTTTAAATTGTATTAGGTTTTTATCAAATTTATTCACTCTTAGCACAATATTATTTTAAAAAATTATTGACATATTATACGGACCAGACTTGACCATATTCTGTGTTCTCGTATTGGTTATATGAAGTTTAGTTTTAAAACATCCTGTATGTATTTTTTTTTCCCCCAGTGACATATCGAACGGAAAGGAACTGTATCCGATACCGTGTGTGAATGACGTTGATGACGCTCCTGTGCCAACTGATTATACGTACGTGACTCAACATGTCACCTCACAACATATTTACGTTGATAACACTATAGCTACTATGCAGGTATGTGCATTAAACAAAGAGATTATTAATTGTCTACATCAGAAGTTCCCAAACTATATAGTGAATATTATGTGGATCCCAAAATGTAATAGAGCAGTCCCTTATTCATCTTCTTCTTATTCTTCTATTAATGGCTTCAGATATATATTAAAGACAATAAGAAATTCCAATTAGAACAAATAAGTCGGAATTAAATAGTTTTGCTAAGCAACTAGGAAATCTCTGAGCATTAACAAATAATTATACCACAATTTTTCTAAGACAATCAATAGATGGGTCTCAAGATTGGAATTTTTTTGTCCAAGTCAACTTTGGGAACCAGTGGTCTAGATAATGCTCATTCATGTAATCCTCAGGGCTGTGATTGCAAGGTGTTGGATTGCAGCGAAAGTTGTTGCGGATGCAGCGTGCTTGGTGTCAAGAGATGGTATAAACATGGTCGCCTGGCTAATAATTTCCCTTACCATGAGCCCCCTATGCTGTTTGAGTGCAATTTCACATGCTCTTGCGCACCCGTGAGTATTTCTAATATATCTAAGCAATTGTTATGTAATGTATTATTATCATTGCACCTGTATATCACCGTTCATACAGACAACGGTTAGGTGGTAGGTTATCCCAATGGTATGGTGGTATCCATTTGAAAATCACCATGTGTACCAACTCGGTCACGGTCGTTCTGAAACTTAAATTTAAGTTACTATACTATAGTTAGTAATTAAATATAAAAAAGCACATGTGTAAATATAAGATTCTCAAACATAAAGCAAATGTTTGAACAATTGTTTCTCAATCTTTTGTGTTTTGCGGATATTTACTTTGTGCAAATTTTATTGGTGGTAATTTCCTCATTGATATTAATTATAATTATTATATATATTTTTTATATATTCTATTGTGATTCCAAGGTTGTGTTATAATTCCGTGCTTATGTTTGTTAGTTTATTCGTGGTCATGATTTTTTATTTTATATGCATTAACGCGTCCGCCATTTTTCACTTCCTTGACTAGTAAGCTTGTTGAAAAAAATATCAATATATCAATATTTTTAATTCAATATATCGACATTTTTGGGCGATATGTTTTTTAACGATATATCGAAATATCAAAATAAAATATCCAATATCGAAATTGTATCATAAACGATTTTTTTTTTGTCTTTGGTCGACTCGATTTGCTACTTTTCATCAGATAAATATTGGTTTGATTAATAAATAATTAATATTTTTCATCGTTGGTCTTGATTTATTAAAAATGATGTCTCTTGATTAGTTTTGAACTAGTAATGTAAGATACCGATATTATTCAAAAATATCGATACAATATATATCGATACTTTATTGCAATTCCGACATCCCTATTGACTAGGCGTGGATGTGGCGGGTCGATGACTGTATGATGATCATGATTATAAAACGTCTAATTAAATTGATTAAACGCGACAATAAGCCTTATAAAGTCTTTTAAAATTAGTTACTATTTTATATTTATGTAAACAGAAACTATGCGCAAACGCAGTAGTTACTCGAGCGAGCGCATCGGGCTCCATGCTCGTTCGTGCTCAAGTATTTCGTTGTGTTGGCACCCGCGGCTGGGGATTGAAATGCACTGCCCCCGTGCTGAGGGGAACTCCCGTGGCCATCTACTATGGAGAGTTGATGTCCATGAATGTGGCTGACACGAGGACCTTGGATCAGTATATGTTCTCATTGGACCTGAAGCCCGATTTGATTGAGGTAATATACTACTAAATAAAAAGATCAATTATTTAATGACAAACTCCTTAAAACATCGAAATTACTTGACTTTTATTGGTTTACCTATTTATCCATACATTGATACACTCTGTGTAGCATCACATCCACTCTAAATAACGACAATAATACATCCTAATTAAGCAATAAAACAGTACTTTGGAAGTTGCAGAAACTAATAAGAACTGCAGCTGTGTACATTCTTTATACTTTATTAGTAAATACATATGTGTTATAATAGTAAAATCAAATCAATGTTTCTTCTCTCGATTTAACGACAACTCCCTTAAATGTCGCTATATAGAGTGTATTTATTTTATATGGCAGCTGTTCTCAAACTTTATTTATAAAGCCTTAATATAATTATAAAAAACTGATTTATATGTATTTATAAATAATTTCATATTGCAATGTAATATTACGTAATATTTAGATGTAACCTTATAATCTCCCTTTGGTAGGTATTTTTTGCAGTATTTTAGCCCTAGTGTTCCGCAGAACACCACTTTGAGAATGGCTGTTATATGGTATATTTGTATTTAATAAACTTTATTGAATATTGTTTTTAGCAATGTGAAGATAAGACTCAGCTATGCGTAGACGCAGCCAGCTACGGCTCGGCAGCCAGGTTCATAAATCACAGTTGTAGACCTAATTTGACTCCTGTACGCGTGTTCACGACTACCAGAGACCTGCGTCTGCCTACCATAGTTATGTTTGCGTCGCGTGACATCAAAGCCATGGAAGAGATGACGTAAGTAGGCATTCTTTACATAAATGTAGAGGTTATTTATTGAATTTAAAGGAAAATAGGGGATATATATTTATGTAAGTGTTGCGGGTAGATATATATATAATCTTTCTTCTATATCATAGCAAATTTATTATATACTAGCTTTTACCCGCGGCTTCGCTCGCATTTAAGTCATTAAATAAGTGTCAGAGATTATTTCAATAGAAATGAATCAATATGATTCCAAACAGTTGAAACTATAGTCGGTTGGAAACTGTAGTAAAATATATATTATTATTTTTTTAGAGATTTCTGTAACTTTGCAGACATGCCTGTCGCGGCTGCAAACCTTTAGAATTATAAGGTTAAAATCAAATTTGGGTTTACTATATACTTGTTTAAATTGCAGTTTCGACTACGGTGATAAGTTTTGGAGTGTGAAGTCGAAGTATATGGCTTGCGAGTGTGGTGCGTCCGTCTGCAGATATCCAACGAGAGTGACGGATGACGAAATGGAAATGGAATAGGCATTCGTGTTGAACAATATTTGCTTTTAACCTTTAACTACTGAGGTGGGGGCCTCTCAGGTTTTGAGATAACAAACCTAATACAATTTAAAAATAAATTAAAAACATATTTGATTTTAAAATGTTTTTATTCAATTGACGAATACCTCAATGATTCGAAACAGTAAATTAAATTTAGTTTATTAATTGAAATTGTTTATTATTATTATTATATTATATTGCTATGCCCTGACCGGGTGTCACATTGACACTAAACTGTACTGACATCTTAATTACAATTGTGACATGCAATAAAGATATTTGAATTTGAAAATAAAATTTTTCGAACTACTCTAATTAGTTAATTTGTTGATTTTTGAAAGTAGTTTTATTTATTCTTCTTGATTTATGATCTCATGTGATTTTTTCTAGAATATTTTATTTCGTTTAGGATACATACACTGAAGCTAAAAACCCTAAAGATTTTTAAATACAAACACGTATATGTACGAGACTCTGAGGCCCCCACGTCAGTGTTTATGTGAAATTAAATCCACCTCAGTAGTTAAAGGTTAACCCTTAAATGGACGATTTTTGTTTCACGTTTTAAAAAAATATATTTGTGTAATAGACATGTATTACTGTCTAGGAAAAATGAGTAAAAAAATCTAGACATGAATTTACTATACTTTTTTTGCAATAATGTGAGTGTTGTTTATAAACTACATTGTACAGGTAGACCCAATTTGCAGAGGGTTTCAGCAAGTTCTAGTCTGAATGTACCCAAATTGAGAAGTTGATCATTTCCTTTTATGTTATTTACCTTTTTGAACATAACCCATGAATTTATAACTGCGAGGTCCAGGAAATGATAAAATAAGCGCATGGTCCACTTGCGGCTCTTCATTGTGATGTGATAACGACCTATAAATGAATCTAATAAGTCCACGCCTCCCATGTGGGCATTGTACTCCTTGATGACTTTGGGGCATGGAATAGCAACTCTCTCTTTCTTCGATTTATCAAAGCGTGTGACTGTGGTTGCTGGTTCTGCTCCTACGTGAGGTGTAAATCAGAATGCCTAGGAATTTATTTAGGATATTTTCATTTATAATTTCAGGATTGGAGATTTGTTTCTGGGCTGCGTATAAGTTACTTTGTTCTACAATTTGCTTTTTTAGATCTGATGTAAAATAAAATGAAAAAAAATCATACGGCGTGTTACAAGACATCAATGCTTCCGTTATCTGAGTTTCTCCCCTAAAAATAAGGCTGTCTTCAGCAGTAACAAGATTCCGTTTTCGCCAAACCAGAGGTCGTTTAGAAATCCCTTGTGATCTACTCTGGGGTGCTGCTTCTTCGGCTTCCAAAATAGGAGGGTCTGTCATATTTTCATCGTTGTCGATTACGAGAGGAGGATCAGCATCCACTTCATCAGACTGGGCATTCTCACCTTCATCACTATTTTCAAGGTCTCGAAGAACATCTCGAGCTGTTTGATAATAGTGACCTTCATCCTCTACTTCGGAGTCTGACCCGTCTAAGCCATCTTCTAAATCTTCAAGAGTTTCTAAATACTTTGTATTTTCGCTTTCTAGTAATCGCGGCATGCTGAAAAGCAAAATAAAAATCCTTCACCAAACATGCATTTATTTAGCAGGCGCATTGTAGTTTTCCTACAACATACCAGATTTCGCCTAATTCGACAGTAGCATCAAGTGATTTTCAATGTTTTACAACATGAACATGTAATTGAAGATATAATCAAGCAAATAAAAATATGTTATATACTTACATTATATTTTATCAAAGTCCGAACACAGCTACAAAACTTAGTTTCGCGCCACTAGAAAAGTTTTCTTCAAAGTGACATTTGACTTTAACTTATTTTCGATGCATAAAAATATTGGATAGTGCCAACATTAAAAAAAAGTACAAATTTCGTTCAGAAATAAGAACTAGTTGTCAAAATTAACAAAAAATTAAAAGAAGATCAATTTTATCTGTGATGTTTAGTATGTTGTTTAAAAACAACATTGTCCATTTAAGGGTTAAGAATATGCAATTTAATTAAGTTTTTACGTCATATAGTGATTATTAATATTATTATGCGTTCGTTTCTGCGTGCATTATAAAAAGAACAATGAACAATGGAGAAGATTTATAATAATTTAATAAATAATATAGGTTTAAATTATTTTATCTTTTTGTTTTATTTTTTAAATCCTTTCTACTGGATAGATTAATAATATTTTGATTTTGCCTTTGGCCTGACGTAATAAGCTAGGTTATTTTCCCTTTTAATTAATTTTTGCTAGTTTCACTTCAGTTGTGTTTAGAATTCATTTCTATGCGCGCGTATTATTCTGCTCAAATAATAAAAGTTAATGTTTTTCAAATTTCTGAACGTGTTCAACCGTTTGACGTTAATGACATATCAAATCACTCTGTCGTTAGTCCAGTAGTAACTGGAATTTTAACGAGCTTTCCTGTTAATATATACAAATAGTGTTTTTATTACGATATAATTGTAACTAAATAAGTACAAAACCCGAAATAGTCATGAATAGTTTGTTTTTATCACCGGATCATGTTTTACAAGGAGGATATTTTCACCCAACACTGCGACTATTGCAGGAACCAGATACCAGCATTCAGCCGCATAATTTGATGTATCCTGTGTTTCTTCTGTAAGTATATACGGGGAGTTACGTAATGTAATTTATTAGGGTCAAGTTTTATCGAAGTTTTCCTTTACGTTTCTTAGTATAACCTAACTTATTTACTGATCTACTTGATAAACATATGTAATCTTGATATCTTGATAAAAATATTTTTTCTTGACAGTTACTGTAGGAAATAATATGTAAATAATTATACAACGACGAGTATCATTATAAGTATTTTATTTTCTTAAATATAACTTAGACTGAACGAACTATCAAATACCTATTTTTTAACCCTCAATTTTTTAATGAAGACAATTCTGCCAATGTCGAATATTCGTACAACAACCCAGTAAACCCTTATGTCAAAAAAACCCCTAATAACCAAGTCAAACCTGAAAATTCAGATAAAAATGTATTGTAGAAAATCGTTTTAATTTTCATTTAGATTCTTTATTTTCTTTTAAACAACGTACAATGCTGCAATGGGCATAGATTTTTGGGATTTTGGAAATCATATAATTATTTTTATGCTTGTCTTAGCTTAACTAACATCAAAATTTAGGCTTGTCTTTAGTTGAGGACCCCAAAACTGTACGAATAACAAAATGGTTAGGTTAGAGTTAGCTCTATATTAGTAGATGGCCGCGGTAGCCGTCATAGCCCGTTATAAACTTGTCTATGTTTTTTTAAAAAGGCACAATTTAGAAAAAAAAATTTTACATTTTCACATTTAGTAAATCCTGGGGTCCTCAACTAAAGCGTAACGGAGTCCTAACCTAGGCAATAATAAAATTGTGTTAAAATGTTTCAGTGAAGATGATGATGCTGTGCAGCCTGTCTCAAGTATGCCAAATGTCTTTAGGTATGGCGTTAACAAACTAATATCAGCGCTCAGAGATCTTGTTCATAAAGGCCTCAAATCAATACTCATTTTTGGAATTGTTGAGAATTTGGAAAAGGTAAAGAAAAACAAATGATTAATGTTCTATTTGTCTTATAATTAATTGTTTCAGGCGATACTTTGCGGAAATCCATGTTAAAGGAAATTGTTTAAAATTATTTTGTTTATAATTCCCGCTACATTAGGTTGATGAAGAAAAATAACCTCCACCAACGTGCAATAACTTATCTCTACGCGTTTCGCCACTTCACGTGGCATCATCAGGATACGTGTGGTCGCTTTGGTTTTGCTTCGTTGCAGTATTTTAAATAATTTCCGTTCTATTTGTTATTGTTATTGAATAAATATATATACATACAACAATTTTCAAATGGATACAGTTTTGCAGGTATATTAGCAATAGAAAGAGAAACCTTTGTGGTGTCGTGAACAGTAAAGGAGATATTTGCGTCCCTTTCATGCATGCCTCAACTGTCAAAGTAATAATAATATAGTTATCCCTTTCTTATGATTGTTTCTTCCAGTCCAAAGTTCAATCTGTATCCATTTGAAAATTGTAAACTTTTATTTATTTATGAAGCCTACCTACAAAATTACATTAGAACTACATATTATAAAAAGGACTACTACTATATGAACTAAATGAAATTTTAATTATAAGATAGGACGGCATGCTCAAGGTGATAAAGGGATAGATACTAACTACACTTCTAATAAAATTACAAAAATACATAAAAATAAAAAACAAGAACCAAATAGATGTAAGGAAGAGGGGAGAGAAAAATACTTCATAGAATGCTCTGATTAAACTGAAATACTGTGTGTAACTCGAGAATAGACTCCACTTTGTGTTATAAAAGATCATAAAAAAAATACATTTACACCTTACAGGATGAAACGGGGTCTCATGCGGATTCAGTTAAGAATCCAGTAGTGAGAGCCCTACCAAAGCTCCGGGAAGCTTTTCCTGAGCTTGTCATAGTTTGTGATGTATGCCTTTGTCCGTACACCTCCCATGGACACTGCGGACTGCTTACTGCTGATGGCTGCATCGATCATGAGGCTTCTGTGAAAAGGATAGCTGAAGTTGCTCTCGTTTATGCTAAGGCTGGTATGGACATCTTATTTTACAAGTCTTAGTAATAATAATGAAAAGGTCATGCGGTACCTTATGTCAGTATTTATATATAAATTACGATAAGCATTCATCCTATGTGGCATGACATTTATCCTTGAACTGTAGACGTGGGATCTCACAGACCACTCGCAGTTTCAGTAAATTACAGGTTTATTTAAAACAAAACGCGCCTTAAAATTTATGTTTGATTAAAGAACGTCCACAGATAAAGGTTAAGGCATATCCAACTACCTATATACAATGTGTCTGAGTTAACAATGTAAATAGTTTTACTTAAAATCAATATAATTAATTCATAATGTCCCGTAGATGAGTGCATTTTGTCCAGTGGCGTAGCTACTAAGGGGCTAGACGGGGCAGTCCCCCGAGGCTCCCAAGCCCAGGGGGACCCCTCAGACCCTGGCGTTGAACTAGTTGAACCTGAAATTGAACTAGTGAAACATTTCCCACGTTCAGAATATAAATAAACCAGATTCCAGAACGCGACTTTAATAATGGCAACTTATTTAAAAAATACAAGTCTCAAACATCTATTGAAACTTGCGGGGTACTCCTCTGTATTCTTAGTTTAGTATATAGTTTAGTTGGGGCTCTTGTTTATTTTTTGCCCCAGAGCCTTTGGTTACCTAGTTACGCCACTGATTTTGTTAGCCATGATTTTTATATCAAGTTTTAATTGAACACTTATTTTTCAGGTGCTCACGTGGTGGCACCATCGGACATGATGGATAACAGAATCAAGGCCATCAAGGATGCATTAATCAAGTCTAAGTTACAGAATCAGGTTTGTTTGAGAAAAGTTAACTTTGTTTGCATTGTCACATGTTATGACACTGTCACATGTTAAAGAAACTAAGTCTAAAATTTTCCTACAATGTTTTATAATGTATTGAGGGTAGTTTCTCAGTCTGCTGTCAACCATTAAAAGGGCTTAAATGTATTTAGTGTTTTTATCACAAATACCTACGCACATATCTTACAAATGGTGACAAGGATGGCATACAACTATTTATACACTGCTTATAATATTTTTTAGTGTGAAGGGTAATTGAGCGATGTTTACTGGCAACTTTATGTTATACTAGCTTTTACCCGCGGCTTCACTCGCATTTAAGTCATTAAATAAGTATCAGAGATGATTTCAATAGAATCCAAACAGCTGAAACTATAGTCAATTGGAAACTATAGTAAATAATATATATTTTAAAAAAAAGTATCCTATGTTACTTCTAGTACCTTCAAAAATATGTGTACAAAGTTTCATGATGATCGGTTAAATAGTTGTTGCGTGAAAACGTAACAAACAAACTCACATTCACATTTATGATATTAGTAGGGATTATATTTTTTTAAAACAGTTCAATACAAAGTATATGTTAAGTTGCTCACCTGTGACTTCAGACTGAGGTTTTCTACAGCTACCCACCATATACAGGGTGTCCCAAAACTCAACGATAAGCCGGCACCAGTGGGTGGACCCGTTCTTCACTGCTCTATGAAAAATAAGAAAAAAAATATATCTAATTTTTTTTTGAAAATACTAAGTAAATTCTGAAAACCTTCGAAAATTGACACCCTATATGATATTTTCAAGTGCCACGACCACAAATTTACAAATATTTCAGATTTTTTTTTTTGTATCGGCAACATAAGTAGTACTGCTATCCATTATAACCCTTACAAATTTCAGAATGCCTGTAGTTTTTACACAAAAATGAATCAAATTTCTTTTTTTCCCTAAAATTTTGAAAGATTTTTACCTTCGGTCCACTTTAAGTCATCGTGGTGTGAAAAAAAAGTATGGACACTACTATGGCAAGTTTTTTCAAAAGTTGACGCAACTAACCAAGATTCCTAAATGGTATAATACTCTAGGAAAACTAGTCACAAAAAAAAATTATGCCTACCATTTCTAAACAAGAATCAAATTTCATAAATTGTTGTTGTTACTAGTGATCACTTTTACTGTGGTCAATAAAACATGTTTTATGTTGCAAATTCTTGGAATTTGAATATAACATTGTGCGTGGCAATTTAAACGTTAGAGAGAGATAGGTAGATACATGTTCATTGTTGAATAACAATAGTGCAGGTAAAGAAATTGCTGTTCTCATCTAAGCTAATCAGTACGCTGTGCTTCTTTGTTTACTGCGGATCGATCCATATTCAATTGACGTGGCTCTCGTATCATGCCTTTACCATACACATTGTTGGAATACGCTAATATGCACCTTGTTTATGGAGAATGCCGATGCAATGCTAACGCTGCTAGCAGACTGTATCGAGAAAGGTACCCGAATGCTCAAAGATATCCGGATTATCGAGTATTTATTAATGTGCATCAAGCATTTTCGGAGGGTCGTCGGATAGTGGAAGATATGCACGGAAAATAAAACGATCTTTTTTAAAAAGATGTAGAGCATGTATTAATGTCGGTGGCAAACAATTCGAACATTTACTTTAATAAAATAAATGTAAAATTATTACTATTTGTTTTGATTCAATCAACATTTTTCAGCAACAAAACCTATAACTTCACAGTAAAAGTGATCACTAGTAACAACAACAATTTATGAAATTTGATTCTTGTTTAGAAATGGTAGGCATAATTTTTATTTGTGACTAGTTTTTCTAGAGTATTATACCACTTAGGAATCTTGGTTAGTTGCGTCAACTTTTGAAAAAACTTGCCATAGTAGTGTCCATAGTTTACACCACGATGACTTAAAGTAGACCGAAGGTAAAAATCTTTCAAAATTTTAGGGAAAAAAAGAAATTTGATTCATTTTTGTGTAAAAACTACAGGCATTCTGAAATTTGTAAGGGTTATAATGGATAGCAGTACTACTTAGGTTGCCGATACAAAAAAAAAATCTGAAATATTTGTAAATTTGTGGTCGTGGCACTTGAAAATATCATATAGGGTGTCAATTTTCGAAGGATTTCAAAATTGATTCTTGTTTAGAAATGACAGGCATATTTTTTTTTGTGATTAGTTTTCCTAGAGTATTATACCATTTAGGAATCTTGGTTAGTTGCGTCAACTTTTGAAAAAACTTGCCATAGTAGTGTCCATACTTTTTTTACACCACGATGACTTAAAGTGGACCGAAGGTAAAAATCTTTCAAAATTTTAGGGAAAAAAAGAAATTTGATTCATTTTTGTGTAAAAACTACAGGCATTCTGAAATTTGTAAGGGTTATAATGGATAGCAGTACTACTTAGGTTGCCGATACAAAAAAAAAATCTGAAATATTTGTAAATTTGTGGTCGTGGCACTTGAAAATATCATATAGCGTGTCAATTTTCGAAGGTTTTCAGAATTTACTTAGTATTTTCAAAAAAAAATTAGATATATTTTTTTTCTTATTTTTTCTCGAGCAGTGAAGAGCGGGTCCACCCACTGGTGCCGGCTTATCGTTGAGTTTTGGGACACCCTGTATATATTAACTAAAACTACCCCCAAATCATCATACATAACAGTCTATGATACGTATTCCTATTACAGGTATCGGTGCTATCTTACTCGTGTAAATTTGCATCATCAATGTACGGTCCATTCCGAGATACGATGAAGAGCTCTCCGATGGCCGGGGACAGGAAGTGCTACCAGTTACCACCAGGCAGTTCGGGATTAGCTGCCAGAGCTGCGGTCTGTGTTGTTGTTTTTTTAATTTACATAATTTAGTTAAAGACAAAGAATAAAGAGAAAAACAATTGATTTTGAAAATATGCTTAATGCAAGTGGTTTTTGAAAACTATTTTGGCTTAGGGCTTGGTTTGACGTCTGTGATCAATGTAAGTTGATTGTGTTATACATCATTGAATGAATGTTTTAGGTTTTAACTAGTGTCAGGAAGCTTCCCGTAAGTGTTTCATCATAATAATATGGTTATACTATGGTAAATATATGAAATATTTTAGAAAATTTTCAAACGTGAATATTTAATTTTTTAACAGTCGGCGCAGTCTGGAGTTTAATAATATGTTGACTCAGTACAAAACTACGTATTTTAAAAGTGGGTTTGATCCAAAATCTTCGCGGCGTGGATGAAAGGCCGAGCCGCTTGGTTTACTAAAAGAATACTTTTAATTTACTAATGCTATTAATGTATGGACCAATTTTATATAGCAAGGGTAGTCAAGCACCTTGATAGTCCCAGCCATTTTTCTTTTTTATTGGTTATCTGAAAGAAATTACTTTTAGTGATAAATAGTGATCACTTCAAAATTGAAAATCTACACCACAGAAGATCTATTTCCGATCTCTGCCTTCTTTTCAAATTAGTTCGGGGCACTCTAGATTGCCCTGAACTCTTAGAACGAATTAACATAAGAGTCCCGAGGGTAAACAGCAGGCCCACGACATATCAGCTGCTATATCCCAAACCGTGCCGCACAAGAGCGGGCAGCCACGCTCCGTTACACCGTATGTCAGATACCTACAATCGGTACAGCACGACTTTGGATCTGTTTGATTGCACTATGCCCACTATTAAAAAGTAAAAATGCAGTGAGGAGTGAATTTCACATATGACTAGTGGTTTAGCACTTGAACCTATATGCACGTCGTGTCTGGCACTGTAAGGGCTTACATATAATAAGTTATTTGTGTTTTTTTTTTTAATCTTAAGTTTGAAAGTGTAAGTGTCTGTTGCCAGACCTAATTAAATAAATAAATAAAGTCGCCAATTGCTCTCAGTTTGTTTCTTATGTATTAAATTGTATTAGCATTATTTATTTAAAGCATTTATTTATGAATAGTGACTGTTACAGGCACGAGATGTGGCTGAAGGTGCTGACTTCTTGATGGTGAAGCCTGGCCTGCCGTACTTGGATATCTTGCGTCAGACGAAGAATGCGCATCCCAACCATCCGCTATTCGTTTATCAGGTCACTGTTTTTTTATCATCGGCCCCCGTGCAGCAATGGTTCTGATGTCTGATGATCGTGTTTCTTGTTCTAGGTGTCTGGTGAATATGCAATGATTAGTAAGACCGGTAGTGTGGAGATGATAATGGAGTGTCTGGTCTCCATGAGAAGAGCTGGTTAGTATCTACTGAGCCTACAAAATTACGTTAATACTATCTATACTAATATAATAAAGAGGAAACATTTGATTGTTTGTTTGTATGTATTGAATAGGCTCCGAAACTACTGGACCGATTTGAAAAAATCTTTTACCATTATAATCCTACATTATCCCTAATGAACATAGGCTATAGAATATTTTCAAAAACGTTAGGAATCCGTATGAAAACTTCAATAATGTAACCCAAAGTGTGAAAAAAAAAACATTATATTGCATACGCTGTGGAATTTATTGAAAATATAGCAAAGTGATGTACTACAGTTTTATAGAGGACAACAATATCTACAATAAAGTCTGCGATACCATATGTCTAACTATTACAGTTATGTCACAATAACTACTTTTTCATGTTAGAATTTAAACTTCATAGTACTTTATATCTTCATTACTATGCGAACGAAGTTGCTGGCAACAGCTAGTATATTATAAAAAGGATCTCTATTGCTACAAACCGAATAAAATTTTAATTATAAGATAGGACAGTTGCTCGAGATAGTTGAAGATAGTGATCAGAACTTAGGACTACTTCTTTTTATTTTAGCTGTGAACTTTTACTCACCATAAGTAAATATTGTTTGCAGATTCTGTAAATTTTTTGGAATACTGCATTGAAATAGTTTCCACTCTTCTCTCTGTTCTGCATTATTTCTATTATAAATAATATTTATTAATTTTTTGTTTTTATTTTTCAGGTGCCGATTGCATAATAACATATTTTGTTCCATTAATTTTGGAAGTTATCGCTAAGAAACAATAAATGTATTTTTTGATACTGGGGTTAAGAATTTACATAAAATCAAGGAGAATTTACAAGTAGGGTAGGGAAGTGGTATTTTTATTATTGGTTACTTCTTCCTCTTTATTAATGGCCTCAGATATCTATTAAAGACAATTATGCCAATGTCGAGAATTAGGACAAAAACCCAATGAGAGATTACATAATTTTAATTCGCACGTAAAACCTTATTGGTCACACGTAAAAATTCTTATTGGTTATTTCTTTTGGTTTTATATCCATTTAAATTGTTTTTTTTTAAATACATTAGTGCAGCGGTTCTCAAACTTTTTTGGCGAAGGAAAAAGTCTTAATATAATTATAAAAACTGATTTATATGTATTTATGAATAATCATATTGCAATGTAATATTTAGATGTAACCTTATAATCTCCCTTTGGTAGGTATTTTTTGCCCTAGGGTTCCGCGGAACACACTTTGAGAATGGCTGCATTAGTGGCTTAAATGTTACGGAGTTGGGTCTGGTATTAAGGACAATTAGAATAAGGAAGTTATTGTTGTGTTAAATAGTATGATTATGCCAATTAAAAATAAATGATATTATTGTAATATGAACACGAAAGTACATAATAGCTGTTGTATTTGGACATAATATATATAATGTGTTTTTAGTTTTATGCATTTGTTTTATTTATATCTTTCCTTATAAGCCTCTTAACACTTGAACTACTAACCGGTCAATATGACCGGTTTCAAAAATTCTTCACAAGACTTTTATATACAACCCTACTCGTTATTTTTTGTAAACGATTCTATTATTTACAATTCTACAATCAATTTATTGAATTATATTTAATACTTTGCACGCACAAGTCATCCGGTCGTTTTGACCGGTTGGTAAAAATAGGTCATATTGACCGGCTCGTAGTTCTAGTGTTAACAGAAATTTATATTTGTTTCTGTTTACAAATCTGCCCACTCCTTCTCTGAAAAGGATTGTAAAGCAGATGCTGATTAAAAAGGCTTACTATAAAATTGATTACATTAGCGATGGAAGTGCGTGGTTAAACTAGTGTTTGAGCTTGGATTACTAGAAAGATTTTTTTTGATTGAATTTAATGTTGTATAGGTAGCTATATATTTTATATACATATTATAGGACTTATACATGTATTTTATATACATATATGTTATTAATTTGACATTTATTGTAACCACTGTGTAATATGATTTATAGATTATTTACTTTGTTCTGAGTTAAAATTCAGTTTTTTTAATTTTTATTATTATTATTTTATGTACAGGCTATGATTGACGAGTTTCTTGTGGTATTCTTCTCGTCATACGCCTTTCCGAAGCCATTGTAGAGTCTAACGATGAGCAAGCGCACGCCTTTACTGCCTATGCTAATAAACGATTTTCATTTTATTAAATATATATAATATACTAAAAGTTTATAAAACATGTCATATTTTTCATTATATTTTATATTTACATATATTAGTCAACACAAATTCTCAGATAATTCGATCAATTTCCAAACCTATCTAGAAAATTACATTATTCCATGATGCAATGTGCTTTCGAAGTTGACGCCAAAATGTAATCGTCTAATAACGGACGTGGGCCAATCAGATATCGCCAGATAGTGACACATTTACCAATAGGATTCGCGTTACATATTTCCTTCAATTCATCGACCAATCACAATCTCCCACGACCGATTGCAGCGCTAAATAACTACGCTGGCAGCTTGACAAATCTTCAGTTTTACTTAGAGAATCAAAGCGAAAGAGGCGCGTTATAATATTTTGTGCGAGTGAATATTTTAAAGTGAAACATTTATTCGTTAGATCTTAATTTAATACCTGTGTTATTATTTTAATTAGAATGTAAGTATATACAGTTTATATTTGTATGCTTCGTTAGAAAATCGACTAAGCATTGTCACGCTTTTAAAAAATTAATCACACTTTTTACTTGTTATAACTACGTGCTTATTATGGTATTAGAAATCATAATATTCTAATAAGAGTAAACGTAGTGATTATTGGAAATTTCTGTGTAAAATAAAGCATTTATCGATCGGCCGGCGCCTCTAGTGAAACGTCAGCGAAATTTCTCGATGCGTACGTGGGCCGGTTAGTTGTCCTAGATCTCGCTTATCCCTTTGTCGTGCAATGAGCCACCGTTAACTTATTGGGTCCCGTTACGACACGGTTACTTATTACTTTTACTTTCTAATTCGATATTTCGGCACATTGTCGGCATATCATGGGCAGTGACGTGTCCCAACCTCGTTGATTGTCTTTGACACTACGAGTACATTGATCTTTTTGGTTAGTTTTATAACTTTTACGAATTTATATTAGAAATGAGTTTAGTTTAATTTAATGTAGCTATTGAATTATTATTTGCACCATCTGTGAAATGTTACGGACGAAAAATTAATAATTTAAATGTCTAAGCGTGTTTGTTGAGTTGTGTTTTTGTTTTATTATCACAGAGAGCACAATAAAATCAAAATGCGGTGGAGTTTAGTGGCGTTGGTTTGCGTCATAGCGGCAGTTTCTGCTGACGAGAAGAAGGAGAAAGACAAAGATATCGGCACAGTCATTGGCATTGACTTGGGTACCACATACTCCTGGTGAGTTTATTTTAGATGTATGAATGTATAAACAAGTATTTCAACTGGAAATCAAACCTTGGAATGCTTGAAATGCAATGGGGCATGGGAACCTCCCACATTTGAAAAGGCTAGTAAAAGAACACTATGAGATATAAAAAAATCGTCAGAAAGGTTATATTTGTAGATCCTGTTGTCCTAAGTAAAATTGTTTTCTGGTTGGTAACACTATGACAATACTGTAATTTTGTAAATGTGGGAGATTTCCATACTCCAAGCTGTATATGTAAAAAATACAAAAGAAAGTAATATTTAAAAGTTTTGTTTGACAAGTTTCTAAACATGACCTTATAAATTTATTTCTGAACACTTCTTTGTGAAATAGAAGCAAAAATACATGGATAACTTTTAAAAGTTAGATGGATGGGTAACAAGGTAAAATTTCTTTCAGTGTTGGTGTATACAAAAATGGGCGAGTAGAAATCATAGCCAACGACCAGGGTAACCGCATCACGCCTTCATATGTAGCCTTCACTAGTGATGGTGAACGTCTGATTGGTGACGCCGCCAAGAATCAGCTGACCACAAACCCCGAGAACACGGTCTTTGATGCCAAACGTCTTATTGGACGGGAATGGACAGACTCTACAGTCCAACATGACGTCAAGTTCTTCCCATTCAAGGTTGTCGAAAAGAACACCAAACCCCACGTTTCAGTTAAGACTGCACAAGGTGACAAAGTATTTGCCCCAGAAGAAATCTCAGCCATGGTCCTTACCAAGATGAAGGAAACGGCTGAAGCTTACCTAGGAAAGAAGGTGACTCACGCTGTCGTCACTGTGCCGGCTTATTTCAATGATGCCCAACGTCAGGCTACAAAGGATGCTGGTGTTATTGCTGGTCTTAATGTCATGAGAATAATCAATGAACCCACCGCAGCTGCTATCGCTTACGGCCTCGACAAGAAAGAAGGAGAGAAGAATGTGCTTGTATTTGACTTGGGTGGTGGTACTTTTGATGTGTCCCTGCTAACAATTGACAATGGAGTCTTTGAAGTAGTAGCTACCAATGGTGACACACATTTGGGTGGTGAAGACTTCGATCAGAGAGTAATGGAACACTTCATCAAACTGTACAAGAAGAAGAAGGGTAAAGACATCAGAAAAGACAATCGTGCAGTACAGAAACTCCGTCGTGAAGTCGAGAAGGCCAAGAGAGCACTATCTTCAAGCCACCAGGTTAAAATCGAGATTGAATCCTTCTTTGAAGGTGATGACTTCTCTGAGACTCTCACCAGAGCTAAATTTGAGGAATTAAACATGGACCTGTTCAGATCTACTCTTAAGCCAGTACAGAAGGTATTGGAGGACGCTGACATGAACAAAAAGGATGTCGATGAGATTGTATTGGTCGGTGGTTCTACACGTATCCCCAAGGTGCAGCAGTTGGTGAAGGAGTTCTTCAACGGGAAGGAACCGTCCCGAGGCATTAATCCTGATGAGGCTGTCGCATATGGTGCTGCCGTACAGGCTGGTGTACTCAGTGGTAAGTTGATAAAATTATTTATGGTTTAATAATTCTACTAGACTTTTTTTTTAAATAAAATTTTTATTCTTCCAGGTGAACAAGACACTGATGCTATCGTGTTATTGGATGTGAACCCACTGACCATGGGTATTGAGACAGTCGGAGGTGTGATGACCAAACTTATCCCACGTAACACAGTCATCCCCACCAAGAAATCACAAATCTTCTCGACTGCCAGCGACAATCAACACACTGTCACAATCCAAGTCTATGAAGGTAGGCTTTGAAAAATTAAATATGTAGTTGCACAAAATAAAAATGAAAAAATTGTCATGATTTTTTTTTGTTCATAGGTGAACGTCCAATGACAAAAGACAACCATATCCTTGGTAAATTTGATTTAACTGGAATCCCACCGGCCCCACGTGGTATCCCACAAATTGAAGTAACATTTGAGATTGATGCCAACGGTATTCTACAAGTATCTGCCGAAGACAAGGGAACAGGCAACCGGGAGAACATTGTCATCACGAATGATCAGAACAGGTTGACGCCGGAGGACATTGAGAGAATGATCAAGGATGCAGAGAAGTTCGCTGATGATGATAAGAAATTGAAGGAACGCGTCGAGTCTAGAAATGAATTGGAAAGTTACGCTTATTCTCTTAAGAATCAACTTCAGGATAAGGAGAAACTCGGTGCTAAAGTTAGTTGGGTCATCATTGACTTTTGGTATTTATTTATAGTCCAGTTTATTTTGGTATTAAAGATAATCATTTTTTCGTTTGCAGCTGAGCGAGGATGAAAAAACCAAAATGGAGGAAGCCATCGACGCTTCCATCAAATGGTTAGAAGAAAACCAAGATGTTGAGTCTGAGGAGTACAAGAAACAGAAGAAGATCTTAGAGGATGTCGTACAACCCATTATTGCTAAGTTGTACCAAGGACAGGGTGGCGTGCCTCCGACTGGGGGTGCTCCCGGAGATGAGGAGGACTTTAAGGATGAACTTTAAACAAACACACGGTCAACAAGAAAGTGATCTCCATTTGTTTAAAGATGATCAAGCTGTTCTAATGCCCCACTACTAAAGTATTTTATTTACTACTACTCGGCCATTGTAACTGTTTTTCTCAATTATCATGTATATTAATTATGTTAGCTGAGAGCACAACTTTCTTATTTTAAAAAGTAATATAGTTATTTTTTATATGGGAGATTTTAAAATTAAGAATAATCAAAACAGGGGGGCTACTCTGGCATATCCGAAGTTTCGTGATGCGGCCGTCACTTCTATAGCTTACGTGAATATTGACATATAAGCCCGTAAAAAGTCCTGTTAAATATCCGTAAAATAGCATTGTGTGGCCTATCCGTCGTGACGTCGCTGTCAAATCCGTAATTTCGTGAGTGATTACGTAAGTGTTCCTGAGTAGGAAACGTCCGTATTTTCACCCGAAGTGCGCCTGAGTAGCCCCCCAGATCCAAGTACGCAGTTACGTTGGTCGGATAGTAACAAATTTCCGATAGCCCTGTCTAATGGACCTCAGTATCTGGCTGTTAAGGGTCCTGCACGTAGACATGCTCAGAATCATCTTTGATAATAGAATGTTGTGGATATTTATTTGTGTAAATGTGTTGTGTGATTGTATGTTATGAATGAATGTAGCCCATTGTTGAATCTCCATTTAACAAGACGGCCGAGTGGATGTGTAGTTATATTATGTATGTAAATTGAATGCATTTTTTTATTTTTAATTTGCAATAGTTTTTTAATTCGGTCGGGTTATATAGTAGTGATGTATAATCCAATTGGATTGCGATTCGAGTTTGATTGTTGAATCGATGTCTGTAGTCTCTAGTCGTTCCAGAGACTCGTCTCAGCGTTAATGTAATTCTTTTAATTGTGAGACTGCATCAAGTTAGCTCTTAATTTAGCCGATTATGTAGCAAATAATGAATTGAGGTATTCGGAGGAGAATACAGAAATAAAAACTTTTTTTTATCTATACATGTTTTTTATTGAATTTTATATAGTCTACTATACAAGTTACTTTGGACAGCAACGTTTCTTCGCGGGAGTTGGGGATGCGATTACAGCTGCTTGTATAGCGGTTTGTACTTGTTCTGGAAGGAATAGGTGTGTTTGTAATCAGCGTGGTTAGCGTTGCCAGGCGCCCGGATAAAGCCGGATATAGGGTTTCTAATTGCGTGTTCGGCTGGTAAGAAGAATTTTAAAATGTTGATTTGTTTGACTGATTAATAATAGAGTATTTAGGCTGATTTGGCATTTGATTTTATTTATATTTTATTAGAATTTAAGAAAATTTGTGGTAAGTAAGTCAAATGCATTTTTTTGTCGTCTTAATACCAAGACATGAAATCCTCGATTATGTAGGGTAGTCGGCCTTTTTACAGAAATGTCCGGCTGTTAGGTTTGGCCGCCTGGCAACCTTAAGAGTGGTTGCTTTATTTTAACGGAACGAGGTCATTGACATGACAATATATAAAAAAATGTGCCAACTGTCAAAGGAGCCGCGTCTGTCAATTGGAACTAGATGTCTCAGTGAAAATCCTTTTAAATAATTCGACTGCCACGCCCACTACGAGTTTTATAGTAGATACTACAGGTTATTCCAGTGATTCCCAAACTTTAGCTTACCGGCATATTTTTGCGTATGACTACTGCATATTGCTGTAAAGTTAGTTTTTTTTGCATATAAACACTAATTATACTGTAACTTCTACTTCGATCTTAATTTTTACATTTGCAGTGTTTTCGAGCATTTTTATTTTTTAAACATATTTTGGAAGCCTTTAGCGATCCACAGTTTGGGAACCATTGGGTTATCTTAAACGCGTACATTTAAAAACAAGTTGGCAACATTGAAACTCAATGGACAGTTATCTGTAAAGGAACTATTTTGTTTGAAATGTTATCACCAACCCAATTCTCCTTCGCCGTTGATATCTACAGCAGTGCTGCCAGCTTTAGCGCGAAGTTCGGCGTGTCTTTCAAGGAAATACATTTCTAACTGAAAAATATAGTTACAATTTATTGGAAAGTGTTATGCTACGTTCACACGTTCGTTTGGCTGTCAGATCCGGATTTTAATCAGATGTTCCAGTGGTAGAGTATATGAAGCTATGCAGTCTCTAAATCTTGTATTTTGGTAGTTTATGCTCACTGATATTCGAGCAAATAGATCGTTGAATGTATTTATTGACATTCATAATAATTGAAACACTTAATTTCGTCATTTCTTAAGTTCTGAAATGTTCCCAAACTAAATCTTTACCTCAGGATGGGGTGCACCCAATATTTTCTAAAACTATTTATAATATTTACTATTGTATACAATATTTCCTAAATTTACGTTTTGAAATAATTTAAATAATGAAGAGATATATAAATCACCTCGCGTAGAGTGGAAAAATTTCGCTCCAGCTTCAATCGGGTCCGACAACCGACTAGTGTGAACGTAGCGTTACAATTTGCTATATTTATAAATCAGGCGTTTGAGTCAATCTCTTACCTCACTATCGATAACTTCATCGGCATCCTTGGGGTCAGGCTTGATACCAGGATCACTAATACGCCCGGACAAACCCGTACACGGGTCTATACCCCGCCCTTTTAACCGAGTTTTACAATTGTCCCATGATACGTTCAGAAATATTACTCTGTTTTCAATAAGGAATAAAATTTTATTAGACTATGCCTAACATCCCCAGAGATACCAAAAACAGTGTCCATCAAACCCATAGTGCGTAAAATATAAATATTTACCGATTTGGTGAACAATCAGAAGAAAATAAACTTTCAAATTCATTGACAGAATTGGGATATCCGGTCAGTATCCAGCCGTTGTCAATGCAGTCTCTCTGCAGGAGGCGGCGCTTAACAATTTGAAATCGCATGTGGGCTGAGGCGCCTCTTCGTAGATTATCACCGAACTCACCCTCAATTTGCAAAGCCTCAGCGAATAAATCGTCAAATTTTACTGTAATTACTTATTAACTTTAGAACTCTTAGCTGACGTATCAAAATTCACCATAAAGAAATGAAATGAAAATCGTTTATTAGTATAGGCACTAAAGACGTGCGCTTGCTCATTGTTAGACTCTATAATGGCTTCGGAAAGGCGTATGACGAGAAAAAGACCACAAGAAACTCGTCAATAATAGCCTGTACAGAAAATAATTAACAAAAAAATAACTGAATTTTAATTCAGAACAAAAGTCAATAATTCATAAATCACATAATTCACAGGAATTAAAATTACATCAAATCCACGGTGCAACCACACAGGTAACCTACAAAATAATATGAGACTAGGTCACTTCACGGGTGTAAAATTGTGTATATTTAATTATTATTAAATACGTACAAAACACAAGTCCAAAATGTTTAGCGGTGATCCTCGCTTGCGTGTGACGCCCACTTCCCCTCGCTCCAATAAGCAGGACTCTGTAGACTCCTGGTGCACCAAGCACGTGGAAGCCTTGACCTTCACCCTGAGCTCCAGAAGCACAAGCCTGAATACCGTTCACGCATTTTCTGTATATCTTGAGATCATCTTCTCGTGGAAGGATGTGTATTACCTTTAAAATGCACAAATATTATTGAGGTAGGGTAGTATGAAATTTCGCACGAGTCTAGAAAAAAATAGATTTAAAAAAAGATTATTGGAACTTCCAATTGAATTTGAACTAGTTCGAAGTGCCCGCGTAATTTCCTGTAGACTGATAAGTAAATTGTTTTCCCACAAAAGAGCGGCAAATTTAAAATAAGATATGGAAATCAAAATTTTTCAGTATATATAAAAGGAACTGTCAACAAGGCAAAAGTTCAAAAGCCAGTTTAAATTTAACTATCGTAACTTGGTATGGTTTATTAAAAACCTTAGCTGTAGCTTTATAAGCAAACTTAAGTCCCTCATAGTCCTGCTGGAACATATTCTTAATAACTGGCTGTAAAAATTGTTCTGGAGGCAACGAATGCTGTTTCGTAGTCAGTAACAATGTCACAGTTGGCAGTATACCGTCCTGTTGAAGACATCTTGCCTCACGAAAGGTACGCGGATGATCTGAACGAGAAGACCGGAAACATAAAGGACGAAAATTAAAAAAAAGTTACCTATAAGATCGTATTCTAGCTTAACCCATTACTTCCCAAGCGTCGAAAACATTGGAATTTTTTGGTGAAATCTTTAAATTAAGTTCATAATACGTTAAGAAAAAATAATATGACAAAAAAAAATCTTTAACGCTGAGTCAGCCTGTCCTATAAAGTATGACAATGAGGATAAAAATTATATTTTTTTAAATTTTTTATGTTATATATATTTGGTAGAAGTCTAAGAATCAATTTTATGGACTTTGAAGTTGGTTACTGTTTTCTTTTACGGTAAATAAAATCGGAAAATAATGCTTTTTTTGAGTCAACAAAAATGATCAATTTGAAAAAATTACATTAAAATTACGTATATATTTTTCCCAGCGAAAAAAAAATATTTCATCAGAAAAATAGTATAAAAATACGAATTTCATCAGAAACAATAAAAAATAAAACTCTTAATAGGTTAAAAAAAAATTCAATATGGTGTCCTAAAAATAGGACAGTGGGAAGTAATGGGTTAACACCAGCACAAAAAAACCTCTAACCAAACATAAGCCAGCCATTAATAGGAACTGGGTGTTTCGTTACTATATTTTTAGTAACTTTAGATAATAATTCAGGTGATAGGCATCCAGGCACATATTCATCGTGCTGAAAATAAAATGTACCATTATTACTATTTATATATAAACAGTAATTTTTATGTGTTTGTACCTTTTCATACTTATCCATAACGTATCTCCGTGTTAGGACAGCGAAGCCATGGTATTTAATTAGATTCTTCACCAACACGTCCATATCTAGAGTAAATTGCTAACTTAGCAAAAGAGATATGAAACTTCCTTGTTAGGTCCAATAAAAAGCTTACCGATTTTTATATCGGGCGAAACTAATATCATAATATTGTTGACATCTCTACTCTGCATCCGATTAAGCAGAAATATTTTCATATGTTTTAAATGATCTTTTGGCAAATTAATGATCAAGTCTTGCATCATATCCTGCAATATATTTTTATATATTTTTTATTATGTATATTGTTTTCAGTCATTAGAAAATCGCAAAACCTTAAAGAGCTTGTAAATGTGATGTTGTTCTAAATAAGGAATGAATTTTTCAGGCATTTGCAAAGGCTTTCTTGTAGCATCGGTTTCAGTCATTTTTCTTTGAAAATACTTTCTAAATTAATATTAAAATATTTCACAATCGAGCTTAATTCTTGTATTGTCAAAATATCAACGTTATTTTAAGAAAAAAATACTGAAATGGAGTGATTTTTACAATGAGTTTTTTATTTTCAAGATTAATTCTAAATTAATATTGTACCTATTGTATTTATTTTCCGGATAATTAATATATTACTTATGTAAAAACTGGATTTAATTTGAATCTACAGCTGTTTTTACTCTTCATAGTGATTCTACAGATGACATTTTGAAATAATTTCTAGGTTATGTTTTATAATAACAAACCGCGACGATACGCTCACAGCTGCCCGGTAATATTTAGTTTGATGTGGATAACTGTAAATTGTATTGTCGCGAGTTCAGAGGTTATTACGTTGTATAGATAATTACGCTAGTTGTACTGTATTTTTGTGTGTATCACTGAATAGATAATATTTGATTTTAATTGCGGGTGACGAAGGTTTGTTAATGACACCAATCATTTTGCCACATTTAATTGCTGGTTATTAATGCTGATGACCAGTGCGTTTGTGTCTGGCTCGAGGAGAACACTGTGTTCGCGCAATTATATAGCGAGAATGATGTCTACGAAGTTTTCCTATGAGGTTAGTTTTGTTATCTATTGCATCGGGTTTTATTGATTTTACATCGACTGCTTCTGGGGAAGAGCGCTTGGTGTTTCACTTCTAGTTAATGCAATTTACTATATACAAATAATTTATCGTTTGCAGGATGCCATGCATAAGTTGAATAATTTACAATCAAATAAAGCATCATTGGAACAAATAAGAAAGGATATGAAGACTGGAAAAGTAAGAATTATGAGTGTAAGCGTAAATCTTTATTAAAAAAAACAATTAAATATATATTTGTAGCAATGCACAAATTTGGCGGATATGGAGAATTATTTGGCGCGATGTGGTATCACTCTTGATAAATTGGATACAATGTCTGTTATACATATTGCTGGGACTAAAGGAAAGGTAACACGTTTGTTTACTAAGATAAAACTATTGGTGTCTAATAATTTATTATTGTGTTGAATGATTTGGAATTTAAAGCAAATGTTTCTTCTTCTTTTATTAAGCGAAGCCTTACTTAGGGGGTCGCCGACTGAAAGAAAAAAGCAAGGTTCTGATACTACAATAAAAACAATTTTAGTTAGAAGAATGGGCTTGTTTATTTTTCAAAAGTTTATCATATCGTGGTGCTATTTTTAGTTTTAATGTCTACCATTGCAGACTTTTAATTAAATTTTATTATTTTTATGACACAAGGGGGTCACCAGAATTTTTCAACTTTTAAAGTGGCTGCAAAATCAAAAAGATTGAAAAACACTGATCTAGTGGTGGTACTATACCATGATGGTAGTTATTTAGTAAAACATTAATTCTCTGCTTACTCCTACCAGGGTTCAACAAGCGCAATGTGTGAATCGATATTACGTTACCATGGATACAAGACTGGTTTCTTTTCATCACCGCACCTGGTCTCTGTGTGTGAGAGGATCCGACTCAACGGGCGGATTATACAGAAAGATAAATTCACAGATAGCTTTCATAAAGTGTACAATATGTTGGAGGCTTCCAAGGTGAGATAAAAATTTTAGTATAACACGTCCCTCTTGTTAAGCCGGCAAGTCAGACAACCTTAGACACTATAGCTTAACATGTGTGGTTGTATGCCCGTCTACTATAAAAAAATTATCAACAGAAATATCATAACTAGTCTGGGAGCGAATTGTGCCACAAGATAACGGCGGCAAATTTAAAAAAAAACTTAGTCGTTATTTTATTCTATTTCTAAATATAAATATTTGTATATATGATAAATAAATCCTAATTATGAATATTTGTATATATGATAAATAAATCCTAATTATGAATATTTGTCAAAGTGTAAGGTAATACTCCTGACGCTATTTTTAAAAGGGCTGACACATTTTTTATAAACTGGCGAAGCTATGACATTTCGTTAAATAAATAATTTTTTTATAGCAAAAAAAAATTCACATAGGCAAACTTAATGCCATCGGAATTATATAGCAGCTAACCTTTGTCAGTGTGAGCAATGAAAAGAGAATAATAACTACAAACTTGTATAACTATTTATACTAAAAGCTTATGTTGCCAATGACTATGTGAAAAATTTGTTCACTGTGTGCTCTTTCCTTGCCAGCCTTCCGCAAGTGTGGTTTCTGGCACCACATTTTAACCACTTGCCAGACGACCAATTCACTGTTACATTGTTGTAATTGCGTTATATTGTTGCAGGCGTATGAAGGGGATATGCCGAAATATTTTGCCTTTTTAACAGTGTTAGCTTATCATATATTCTTATGTGAAAAAGTAGATGTCGCTATCATCGAAGTTGGCATCGGCGGCATTGTTGATTACACTAATATTTTAAGGTAAACATTTGACAATATATAAATTACAGCATTATACATGGAAATAGGCACGGTGGGGCAGAGAAGGGCGCTTGCCTACCTACCTACCTACCTTGTAAACCTAGAAAACTTAATTATCTAGATACTAACTACAATACTTAATATCCGTAAGAAAGTTCACACTCGATAGTCGTCATTCGACACAAAAAAAAAATTAACCGGGGTAAGACAGCGGATATAGTTTGCTAGTTACATATTATTTTAGACTGCTGCCCCACCCTGAGCCCATGGCATAATACACAATTCAATATGAAAGTTCTTAAATACCCCTTAGATACCAATACTTTTATAGTAGACGTCTGGAAATGTGCGCCTACCCCCTCTATAAGTTTTCATAAGTAATGCATATTTACAGAAAAGTTCCAGTAGTTGGTATAACAGCTCTAGGTCTCGATCACACGTCTATTTTGGGGAATACAATTGAAGAGATCGCTTATGCTAAAGGCGGGATAATGAAGCCGACCTGCCAAGCATTCACAGTTCGCCAACACGAAAATGCAATGAAAGTACTTAGAAATATTGCTGATAAAGTTCAGGTAATATAAGCAAATAAATATATACATAAGCATCCAAATCTCAAACTAGTGAAGACAGGAACTAGATCAGCCATTCTCAAAGTGTTCCGCGGAACCTTAGGGCTAAAATACTGTAAAAAATACCTACCAAAGGGAGATTATAAGGTTACATCTAAATATTCCAACTAAATATTATGTAATATTGCATTGCAATATGATTATTCATAAATACATATAAAACAGTTTTTTATAATAATATTAAAGCTTTTTCCTTCGCCAAAAAAGTTTGAGAACCGCTGAACTAGGCAAATCTGAAACGAATATATAGATTTATATTAATGTAAATTCTTTATAGCGCTTTTTGCTGCGTTATTGAGAGTTGTCGTTAAATAGGGGTAGAAAAATCGATTTTATTTTCTATTATAATACATGTGTTTACTAATAAAGTATAAAGAACGTACACAGCTGCAGTTCTTATTAGTTTCAAAATTTGCATGTCACAATCATGGGCGTAGCCAGCCACGGGCTCAGGGTGGGGCAGCAGTCTAAAATAATATGTAACTAGCAAATTATACCCGCGGTCTTACCCCGGTTAATGTTTTATGTGTTGACTGCCTACTGCCGGGTGTGAACTTTCTTACAGATATTAAGCATTGTAATTAGTACCTAGATAATTAATTTTTTTAGGATTGATTATGTACCTTACAGGTCAGAGCCCTTGCAACGCCCATGATCACAATTATAATTAAGATGTCAGTACAGTTTAGTGTCAATGGGACACCCGATCAGGGCACAGCAATATAATAAAAAATTTCAATTAATAAATTAACTTTCATTTACTGTTTCGAATCATTGAAGTATTGATCAATTGAATAGAAGCATTTTAAAATCAAATATGTTTTAAATTGTATTTCTGCAACTTAGAAAGTGCTATTTATATAAATGAAATAAATTACCAATAAACAACGATTTGAATTAGCTGCTGTATTGCACACTTACATTATTTATCACAAGATGTATAGGTGTTATATCTAAACATAATATTTTAGTGTCAGCTCCACATAGTACCGGATTACAAGTCCTATTTATTTCCAAATAATAACAAAACCAAGATATTACCTGTCGAATTGGAAGCGTATTGCATGAACGCATCGCTCGCCATTCAACTGGCCCACGCCTGGATGAACACGAACGGTATAAAGGTGAAGAAAATGGAGAAAAAATACTTTTTAAACGAAGAAATAATTAGTCAGTATGAATATAATAAAGTATTTATTGACAATGTTCCGATGAATACATTGCTTGGATTGGTCCATTGCAAATGGCCGGGGAGGTATCAGATTGTGAAGTCGGATTATGCGCAGTTCTACTTGGATGGTGCACATACTAAGGAGTCCATGGAGATATGCTCCCAGTGGTTTATTAATCACAGCGGGTAAGTGATGGATTCCTGTAGCAAAGCTGTACGGGCTGTTCCTGTAGTTAACATTTGCAACTTTGATAACTTTTGAACTGTCTATAGTCTAAATTATTTCATTTAAAAAAAAAAACAGATAAACTATTAAATATAGGGTGGGGCACGGGAACCTCTCACATTTCAAAACACAATATGAGATATCAAAAAACAAAATATTTATTAAAGGTTGCACATACAAGACAGAATTGTTTTCCAGTCTGGAACATTAGCAGACAATAACACTGTTCCCATGCACAACCCAATGTAACTGTGATAAGAGGCAATCTGCCATGCAGAGGTTATGGGTTTGGTTTCCAGTCGAAACTTGTATCTATCTATTGCTTAAAAAAAAACAGTAGATACCCATAGCCAGTGGCGGCCTTAGGGGGTGGCGAACGGGGCAATCTCCCAGGGCCTCGCTCTTGCAGGGGCCTCGTTTTTAAAAGTTTCAATGTAAAATATTTTAAAACTCAAATTTTATTTATTTGTATAACTTTAGTATTTCTCGTCAAATATGACAAATACCTAAATGAAACAACCAGATCTACTTTCGCACACATACTTTTCACGAAGGACATAGGGCCTCGCAATGGCTAAGGCCGCCACTGCCCATAGCTCAGGGTATATTCTAACTGCTACATAATAGTCTATCAACATCTGTAAGCCAAGAAACTAGCCTATCCAAATACACACTGTCCTGTTTATGACTCAAAAGCAACAATTGCAAGTGTTGAGATGCTTTTGGTTGCTCCAACATATGTTTAAGCTCTTCATCTCTAAATGACAACAGCTTAATTATAATCAGTGTAATCAATGTCCATTGTATCGGTTTAAACATTACATTATTGGCTTTTAAGTTGAAGGTGTTGATTAAGGGTGCTATATCGGAAGTTATTCGTGATTCTATGCCTAGAGACCTCAGTATGTCAGACCAAAATTTATTAAGTTGCTGTAGGAGTATTCTACGTCTTAGAGCATTTTGGGCGTGTTTCTCTACCAATGGCAGCTGTTTAATAACTTGATCTTCATCTTCGGGTTCCGTAGTCTCCGATATCTCGGTAGTTCCGGAATAATAGGCTTTAACTTTGAGCTGTAATTTTTTACTTTCTTCCTTCAGTATGGTATAATCGGGTAACGGCTTCGTTTCTCGGGGTATGTTTCTTGCATCAAACTTCTTATCTTCGAGTTCTAGTATGTTTAGTTTTCTACATAGCTGCTGGTACTGATCGTAAGTGTTCGAAGTGTATGCGACTCTATTTTCCATATTGTTTAAGTAATCTTTGATATCATCACCTTTTTCGGTGACCATGTTCTTGACCTTTTCTTCACCGAACAAATATATTAACGTGTCTAATGTAAACCACTCAGCTATGGATTTCTCTATCTCAACCACTAATACTGGTATTGTATTTTTATGTTTTTCTTTAGTTTTCTTCTTAATGCTAACTGGGGCTTCTATTGGTGGTAGTTTTTCTTCTGTCTTCTCTATTATGTCTCCTATGATATTTAAAGAACTTGTTCTTGGTTTTATAGTGTGATTCTCTAAGGTTTTTGTTTGATTATTGTTCTCCTCTTTTTCAGTATTTTCTATAGGATTTGTGTCATGCTTTACATTATGTTCCGCTGTAGTGTTATTTATATCTTCTGTACAATTAATTATATTCAGTTCTTCTTGTCGAGAAAGACTGGTGCTTTCGTTACTTTGAATAGGGTTATTCTCATTGTTTTTATCGGGTGATATTTCCTGCAATGTGGCGTTGGCAAAGTCCTTAAAAGAAGCGAAAGACTTCTCCTTAATTTTCACTTTATCTATTATGGAGACATCTACTTCCTCGCCCAGACTTCCCTGCGTATCAGAAGATAGTAATCGAAAACTCGGTATAACCTCATACTCTCTGAACCACAGCGGGCTGGTTAGCATTTGTTTTTTAATGTACATAGCTGATTTATAACAAAGGTTTGAACAGAAACTTTTTCGCGCTGTTATATCGTAAACTTTATTAGTTTTAGTTGAAATTCTATACTTCTGTTTCGGTATGTCCTTTTCGGACAATTGCGTCGAACATATAGGATAGCCACATAGGTGTGTGATAAATCGCTCCTCCACCACGTCGTCAAAATGACTCTGGTTGATTTCTGGCACACATTTAAGTAAATATTCCTCAGTAATAGAAGAATTTATTAGACTTTCAACGATATTTTGGGCTTTAACAGTGCATTCACGTTTCTTCAGAATTGCTTGTCGTATTTGCTCTTTGGACATGTCTTCTATTTTAATTGGTTTCTTCTTTGATTTTGCCGCCATTTCGTTATTTAATCAAATATAATTGAAGTCTAAAATATGTAATAAAATATAATATTGTGTAGCGCTCTCCAAAACAATTTCTTTACTTGACGTTATATGTCATTATATTATAGGCTTTGGTATAATACGATCTTCCATTGTCGGTGAGTCGGTGGTTCGATTTATGTGTGATTTTTTCCTTGCCTTTTCAGAGAAAATGACAAATCTCTAATATTCAGTGCTACTGGTGATCGAGATGCAGAAACTTTATTAACTCCACTTAAAGATATTAATTTTGAAACAGTTTACTTTGTAACTCCGGCGGCATTTAAAGAAATCAATGATAAAAATGGTATGTATGGTATTGTTATAAGACACTATACTTAATATTCATTATTGTTTCTTATAATTTGTTTTCTTTTACAGATAATTATTCAATAATGGAGCGGCGTGAGCTAGTTTCCCGATGTCAAAGAAATGCCGAAGTTTGGGAGAAATTAACTAGTTCCTCGTCAAAAATAGAAATTCTAGAATGTGTAGGAGATGCTTTAAAAATAATTAAATTAAAAAAATCACTACCTTTCGTTTTGGTTACTGGTTCTCTACATTTAGTGGGAGCAACCTTATCGATATTAGATCGTAATTTATGTGATTGTTAATGTTAGTGGAAAACATAGTTTGCCACTTTCCCATATTATGGGGTATCTTTGATAAGCTTTAATGTATTAGACACAAATTTTATGAGTGAAGTATTACAAATTTTTTTGAACATAATTAAACATTAAGCTAAATCATATGATATTTATTTTTCAAATATACGGCTGCAGTGTTAATAATTAAATAATAATATAAAAAAGGTCATAGTAATGAGAAGAAGATATTTAGAAAAATCGATTTTGATGCGGGCTCTCAGAGTTCTCACTTCTTTGCCACAGAATAAAAAAAAGTAAAGTCAGTGTCAATTCCGTCATTAAGCGACTGGTTGTTCGCCGTTTGTTTTTTGCGATTTTGTTATTCATTTTCATTACTAATTATAGTTTTATATACACCGCACGTTTAAGAAAGTGGCACAAGAATCTAAAAACTCAAGTTCCTGTTTTTATAAAAAAATATTTACGTTATGATTATTACATAATTTGCTTGCCGAACGAGTCTCCCGTATTATGTGCATTTTCTCAATTATCAACTACTGATAAGAACATTGAATAGTCCCACATCGTTTAGATATGATGTAAATAGAGATTGTCGCGTCCTAACACATTTGATAAGGTAATATATATTTTAATTCAAGTTTTAGTTATACTAATTTAGTTTTCACATCTTGTATAACAACCAAACTGGTCTAATTTTTCACTTTCACGTAATGTAAATTAGCTGCTAATATTTTAATCGGCTCAATTTGACATCTATAAAAGTACAATTTACGTTATTATAAGAATTAACGTTTTCATCACAAAACTGAATAAATATCATTTTTGATAGTTTTTAATGACAACCCTATATAATAAAAATGTTTATTATCATACCTATAATTAATGATTTATTAGTATAGCTCATTGTATAAAGTTTGTTTGAGAAATTGCTTGTATAATACCATTGTTCATTTTATTAATAATAATATTATTCATTTATGATTTATGACATCATCTTGTAGCTAGTTAATCATCACATAATGATATCAGCATGATTCAAATTGGACTATAGGGTGGTAAGTGAGCTACCCCTTTTATAGGGAACATGGAAACAATTTCATTTTCCTTTATCACTGTACGAAAGCATGTTTTAAGGTAGATTTTGAGATAGATATAATCTATTTGTTGTTTTTTCCTTTAACTTTAGGGCTGAAGTGAGGTTTATGATATTGCAGGCACCATACTAATGTGTAATTCGAGATGCATATGTGGATGTGGTTTGGGTATGATCTTGGTGACTTCCTGTTCCCCGGACTAGGAGTTGACACTAAAGGAAAGTTTGCAGTTACGTGTATTGTGCTGTTCATTGTATCGGTGCTTTTTGAGGGGTCCAAGGTAAGTTATTATGTGTTCATTCAGATATATACAGCATTAGTTGGTGGTACAGTATTGGTTGGAAGTAAATAGCAATTTTTTAAAACATGTTCATACTAATACTTTGGGAACCACTGTGCTTTGACCAGTTTAACAAAAAAAATCCAATCTTGGAGTAGGCCCTTGGGTGTCTTAAAAAAATGGGGGTATAAATATTGGTAATACCTATATCCCCTAGTAGCGACTCGTGGAACTACTTAAGGGAAGTCTACTGTGAAATTTTCAAAAAAAAAATTTAAATACTTGAATATATAACAAAGATGACGGAATACTTAAATTTAATGTACGAGTCATATTTTGTTAGAAAAAAAATTCGGAAAATCGGCCCGTTTTTTCCCTCGTCACAGTAGGCTTCCCCCTTAATCTAGGCTTGTTTGTTCTAATTGGAATCAAATAAATGAAAATACTACCATTACCAATATATAAATTTCTTAGAGTTATATAACAACATGGTATATAACTATATATGGTCACAATCGAAATATAACAGAAAAAATCAATTAACTCTCTGATAAGAAGTAACCGTGTCAGGGATTTTATCCTGCAAATTACTGTATAATTTAAATAATACCTAAGAGAAAAATTGTAATGATTTTTTTGAAATTTCAGGTATACATAGCTAAGTTACAAAAGGAGGCGCGTAGGAAGTTACGCCCGTATAGAACTGATGAACGTAGAAATTTATTGTGCCAACATGACAGGTAAAGAATATACAGTAATACCCCGCTTTACGCGACCCTGTTATGCGCGGTTTCACTATAACGCGAAATTCAAATTTATTATTAAATTACGCGAAAGAGTGCGTATTAACATAATGTAGTCATCAACTTCTTTATGGTCGCGGGAATTTCAGTTAACGCGATTTTTTCCGGAATGTATCCCTCGCGTAAAGCGGGGCATTACTGTATAGGAAATGACATAGTCAGATCTACAAAATTGTAATTTTATAAAGCAATTTAAAGTTGTTATTGTGCATAGTTTGTTTGTGTAGATTATTCATTGTTGTATTGAGTATCTCGGAAACCATTGGGATTATTTATTTTTCCATGAATATGTAATTAAATTTTGAAGCTAGTTTACAAGAAAAAATTATTGTCAAATTGTTAGAACTAACTATGTTAACAGGACCTGGTGTTATAATTCTATCTTTTAAAGATGAAGTTAAGTTACTCCTCTCTCACTGAAACTGGTAGATTACATTACTCTCAATTTTCCATTTGTATATTTAACTCATTTATCAGTATGTCACTATCTATAGAACTAATAACAAACTCGATGCTTATCAATTTATTTAAGCATCATTCGCGTCTCTATACATAAAAACTAATAATATTAGAAAGATAACGTTTATTTACAAATATATTGTGATAAGTGTGGAATTAGTACTCAAAATAAACATAGATCATGTTTCAGAGATCGTGCGGGCGTTGTGGAGCCATCTACTAGTCATAACAATAGCACGACTGAAGTTAACCGATGGGCTTTGGTCAGAACAAGGTATGATCTATTAAGATCTTCTGTACTTGCTCTGTGCTCAGAAACAATGCTCGAGTGTTGTAACTGTGATTACTTGAGTGTAGAACCTGCGCTTGAATTACATTTAATTTAGTTTTATGCAGTAATAATAATTACTAGGAGAAACAATTGACAGTAATCAGAATGAAATAAGAACTATTGAAATGATTTGTTATAAATGTTTGTAATAGAACATAATGGACCAGATCAGTGGTCGGCAACCTTTTGGCAGGCAAAGTGCGGCAGGGTGGCTAAATAACCGCACTTGTGATATTAGCTAGAAAAATAACCACCGAAATATATTATAACTTATATTACAAAACATTCACGGGCCAAAAGAGACCGTCCGCGGGCCGCGGGTAACCGACCGCTAGGCTACATGATAGTAGAGTTGTAATGGTTTATTACCATTGGTATTAAACGTGTGATTGGTCTATTTGTTTTGTACAGCTCAAGTGGTTTGAACTCTACTCAGTGAATCTATGCTTTCTGAATACAGACTCTTATTTTTTTATTGATAGTCCAGCATATGACCACACTCCTCCTGATGTTGAGCTAGAGTGCGGTCCATGAGCATAGACAACTGTTACCACAGACAGATGTCCAAATTAACAGGGCACACTCCTCTCGTTATGCCGTCTACTTCCAAGCTGATCCCGAAACGCGACTAGGTCACTTCACGGGTGTTCCGCTTGAAAGTGGTGGTATTGGGTATATGATACTTACTAATATATAACCTTGTAAAGAATTGACTTGTGTTTTTCAGGATTTTAGTAAACACACACCAGTCGACGGTATTCCTAATACACAACACGGTTGGTTACTTACTAATGCTGGCGGTTATGCTGTACAATGTTTACTTGGTCATTGTTGTCATACTTGGACTCATGTTAGGTACGCATATATCTGCTGGAAGCTGGAGGGCTACTCAGGCATATCCGGAGTTTCGTGATACGGCCGTCACTTCTATAGTTTATGTGAATTTGACATATAAGCCTGTAAAGTCCTGTCATATGTCCGTAAAATAAGCATAGAGTGGTCTATCCGTCGTGATGTCGCTGTCAAATCCGTAATTTCGTGAATTATTACGTAAGTGTTCCTGAGTAGGAAACGTCCGTATTTTCTTCCGAGCCTGAGTGCGCCTGAGTAGCCCCCCTGAACTAGCCCTTCTATCTCTTTCTCACGTACATGATATTTAATAATAATAATAATAAATACTTTATTGATTTAAAAACATAATAATAACAATACAACAACAATAGGAAGCAGATTTAGAGCAATTGGCGATATTATCACTAAAAGTAATTTCTTCCAGATAACCAATTGTCATAGAAGAAGCAGTAATAGTATTGGGCAATGCAATTTAGATAACTAAAATACATATATCTATTTCCAGGACACTACATATTTGGTACGCAATTGATTCAGCTTCAAATGAAGTGTTTTGGTACTAGACCAGATGTTATATGCACACCGGAGTGTGATGATACAGGTATATATCTATTCATGACTATTATAATTAGGAGTGGCCAGCTCATAACTGGGTTGAGAGAAGTGTGCCTCGTCGATGCAGGCAGAGTGTGGTCATATGCCAGGGTACTATAAAAAATACAAGCTGGTCAACTTCGTAATTAAGAATAACTAGACATCGGATTATACGCACGATGAAAAAGCAGAAATATGCAATCAAAACTCTATTTGTCAGATGTCGTTGATAAATACGTCGATTTTATTTATACAGTGGGCTTATCACGAATTTAGTCTGGCTTTCGAATCGAGCTGTCACAAGTAAAACGGATCCGTTAGCAATCGGGATCATGAATTTTTACTAACGACTAACGAGCACCAGCAGTCTATCAAATGAACGAAAGATCGAGACGTTCGAAAATTAACAAAAAGTATCTAAAATATTGTAGTTCCAAATCCGCACGCGGTGGCGCTGCTCAAATTTCCACACAAATCGCTTGAAGCGAACTCGGTTCGAAAGCCAGACTAAAATTCGTGATAGGCCCACAGAACTGCGTTTGCAACACACCTATCATGCGTAACTACTGAAATAAGATCTGTCAATGAAAGAGTATGAAAATGCATATAATCTGATGTCTAACAATAACAATTTTAACTGTCAGATCGTTGCAACACGGCTGAATGCAGTTGGGAACAATGCGATGGGAAGTTGTGTAAGAAATTGGACGGCATTGAAATGAAACAAACGAATTTATGATTATTATGATAATACAAGTCAATAGTGGTTAGTCTATCACGCTTTGTCACGTTCGGGCAGGCTGAATCGATTTGTGATGATTCAACTACTCGATCATAGATGGCGCTGGTTAGTTTGTAACACGAATTTCATGTGTATCGGACTGAAGATCTCACTTTTCATGATTTCATTAAGTGTTTGCAAATTAATTAATACGCTTCAATATGTGTAGTAAGGTTTATTGTATGTTGTAAATAACCTCAGTTTAGTTAAGTTATGAAAGATAATTAAATTTATCTAATTTATGTTCGTTTATTTTCAGTTGACAACATGACGCCGCCGCTTCTCGACTCGTCAATCGACTCGGATTCCGAAATAATGTCATGCCAGACGAGAACTTGTATACAGCCGTCACATTATTTTCCAGCGAACACGGAAGGAGAATCGAGCTCATGTCATTTTGGCGCGAAAAACTGCCCCTCTAGGGTTGCCAGAGCAAAAAAGAAAAGTGAAGATAAACAATTGTTGCCAGCTGAAAATAAAGGTTGTTGTAAGGCGGCCAGCGAGGTGAAGTGCTGCAAGTCTAGTCAAGAAATTTCCGTCTCAGTTCACAGCGATGAGGCCAAAGAGTTGGAAAGTAATTCTGACTCGAGAGAAGAGAGTCCTTCTGTTACTTGTTGTCGGCAGAATAGAAAGAGTGACAGCCGTGAGCAAATCATGTGACATGTAGCTGTTATTTTTAACAGACTATTTATTGAATGAAATAATCGAATTTAGTGTTTTGACAATAATAGTAGTAGGTAGTTACCATTTTATTATATCTAAAATACATGTATGACATGGTTAAATTTTAGGTTAATGTCAAATTGAAGTCATTCCAATAATTGTATTGAAAGGCAGTAAAGACCCAATGCCTGGCATGCGGTCAATTTACTGTCTGCGCGTACGGCTTATGTATATATCTTCAACTGGAATATTTTATAAATTGTTATAATTTGTTGAAATTGTTGTCGAAGTGCCTTACTTTTATTATAAACCAAACAAAATATTGAAGACTGTTTTTATGTATTATATATTAAATTGTTATATCGTTATGAATGAAAAATATATTTTTAAATTTAGATTATAAGTTTTTATCTTTAAAATACATGTATCTATAGGACAAAACAAAAAACTTCTCTATAGAAAGGACAAACTGGGAAAATAAAACAATGACTTCTGTTAACATAACTATATATTATATAGGCTTTAATTGTCTTATTTTATTGACAAATTTATATAAATTATGTTATCTTAGTTTACACTTATAAAAGCTATGTAATGGATTCTTATAACACATCGGCTTAAAGCATTGATTGACAAAGCCCACACGCCTTATGGAAACATTCTAATAAATAGCTCAGAATTAGATTATACGATCCGATATGGTCTAGTTGACTACGTGGGTAGTTCTCAATTGAGCGACTGAATGTATTGGTTAAAGGTTTGGGCTGGCATTTAGGAAAAAATAACTTAGAAGATCGTGCCGATTGGAACAAAACTGAATGTTACTGACATATAATCCTGTGTTATATTGCTTACCCGCTCATACACTGAAAAGGAGACGTGGCATCTGTCAAAAACTCGCTATGAAGAAAGACTATGAAAAACCGTCTACTCATAAAATAAAAAGAACTGTTTGCAATTATTAATGAGAAACCCCGAAAGGTGTTAATGCTGTTTCATGAAACATACTGTCAGTGGAGTTCTCCAATGCCCGCGATGGTAATGATTTTGTCAATATATCTTAAAAGAAAATAAACGAAGTATTAATTCCAGTATACAATATCATTTGCAGGGGGCGTAACCTGGGATACACTAACCTAGCACTTAAACTTAATGTGGTTGTGAGTTTGTTACATTTTCACGCAACAACTACTTCAACGATCATCATAAAACTTTGTACACGTATTTTTGAAGTTTCTTGAAGTAACATAGGATACTTTCTATTAAAAAAAGTATTTTTTACTATATTTGTTGGCGATCGCAACCTCCTTTTGATTTTTATAAATTATATTAAGTTTTATAAAAAATATACGACTATCAATGTCAAGCAGTCCTAATAAAAACTGAAAAGCGAAGAGTGGATTTTTGGACTCAAATATATTATATATTGCGAAATAGCAGCAATATTTGGTGTCAAAAGTGAACAACAATGATTACAAGGCCAGTGTCCATCAAGAGGTATGACCTCGCCGCCGGAATCAGTCGCCAAAAGATCGACACATGACTCTGGCTCCTCCTCACGTTCTGCAGCTACCGTGGTAGCTCAAAAGCTCGCAATCAAGGTGAAGGACGCTCGCGGGAATTGGAGCTCCAGGCCGAATATGCCGCAGTTCAGGCGGCCACCTGCAGTACCAGGGGTTCGAGATCAGACGTGGGCGGATGGATTTTAATTCATACTCGTCTTCTTTAAAAATGCTTCAGAAGCGGAAATTTGGTCTATCCAAAAGTTCGTCGCAGGCCCGTTCAGCAAAAGTTGTATTGTTTTATTTCTATTGAAATAATCTCTGATACTTATTTAATGACTTGTAAATTGTATATTATATTATGACCTACTTATATAGTATCGGTAACTCCATCAACTCACATGATCACCTATACTTGAGGCTTGTTTACTACTTTAAAACTCATGTCATCCATAAGTCACGTGGGCCTGTCAGATTCACGAAAACTGGGAAGCCGAATAACACGCAGAGGTATAAAACAATAACAGTTGGTCAATTATAACACTTCAGTTTAACCAATCAGATCCCAGTGTTGCAGTAACCTCTCACCGTTCTGCAGCGACATGCCTTGAGGCCTGAAGAAGGTCATTTCTATAGTTTTGAAATATTTCTTCACTTCTGTATCATATAGCTGTAACAATGCAAATAATATGGATTATAAAACCAAAGAGTTTTACACTCACACAACAACTCTATTCTTCTGGAGAAAGAAAAGTTAAATATTTCGAATACCATCTCAAGCCGGCATAGTGGGGACGACCTTGTAGAGTCTAACTATGAGCAAATACAAAAGGCGAACTTAATGCCCTTGTAATGCACATCGTAACAGTTTAAAGCCTTTAGAACCAGCGGAAAGGTTTCATGCATATAAAAAATAACATAAAAAGAATACGATTTTCATTTCATTTATCCATTCTTTTCTTTTTACATTATTCATGCATATAAAAAGGTTATTATATCGAGTCATTAAGGCACCAAGTTATAACACAAGACATTACCTGAGATGAGAACTCAAAAAGAGTGTGATTATCAGCAGGTGTGAGCACTTTGTTAGCAACAGAACAGAGCGCCGGCAACCAGTGGTGTTGTAAAGCCGCCACTTCCCACAGCGAGGAGCCGACGGCACCAGACGCTATGGCGCTCGTCTCTTCCATGATGAACGGATCACTCGACACTGGACATACAATACAAAAATGTATATCTACCTTTAAACCAGTGTTTCCCAACATTTTTTGTGCCATGCCTCACCTTCCTAAAATTCTTATGTCCCCCCATATGTAACCAAACATCCAGTTGATATTTTAATCCCGTTAAGCGAAATTATACCGCAATTATTTAAGAATTTGCTTTTTTCGTTAAATTAGTGCCGAGTCTACTTTTTAATTGCCCCCCTGTGAAGCGCGGATCCCACTTTGGGAAACACTGCTTTAAACCATTTGCTATGAACAAAAATTCCAGTGGGTAGTAAGATAAACGAATATCACATTTCTAATAATATCTTAAACACTGAAGGCAAAACTCTCAAATAAAACTAGACATGTTACGTCTCTTTCACTCATCATATAAACGAAAGAGACTTATAGAACATTGTTAACAAAAAAGCAAGTCAGCATGATTGATCACCCAACATCATATTCAAGAGTGGTAGGCAGCCTGATGATGGCATTGAAGTCGACTGTAGTGGAGTTGTCTATGCTCATGGACCACATTCTAGCTTAACATCAGACGGAGTGTGGTCATATGCTGGGCTAATATAATATATATATATATCATAACAAAAATAACTTTCTTTAGAACACTATAAACACACCACCGAGGACCACAGACATATCTTAGAAATAGACTTACTTATAGCTCTGGAATCCGAGTAGCAAATCATACTCTTGAGTCCCGGGTGTCTTACAAGTAGATTAGCAATTAACTGAAGCAGTCCCACTGCATCTTCAGGGTTAGCCAGTAACGCGAGCCTCGCAAGCCGCTTAGCGAACGCTGCTACCAACGTTTCCGGTAAATGTCTGTAATTAGACAAAATATTTTTTTAAGATTGTACTTTGCAGAATCAGGGTGTGTCTAAAAAGCTCCAGGACATACTATTTTCTCAGAACAGACGTCAGGTCCTCTATAAAAGAAAACTTGAAGTAACTTTCCAAGTAGAAACCCATATTTTTTAAGCAGGAGAGGTTATTTTGATCCCCGGTTTCTATTCTGATAAAATCAATAGTCCTGGTACATTTTCCGCTTCCCTTTTCAATTATTAAAATAATATATAGATTTATATATTTTAAACAAAACATTACATTAAATTATCTAAAATATTTTTTAAAATGACTTATTTTGAATTTTTTGAGCATTCAGATTAATGTACTTAGTACACCCCCCTTCCTCTCCGCCCCTCTTTTAACTTTGTCATTTTATTTTCCTAACCCCCCTCGAAACTAAAGCTTGTCTACGCCCGTGATCTAATCTGTATAAGTGAATACTTACGTCGAACTAAGAAATATATCGGCGACATGCATCAGCCGCTTTTTGTACCTCGTGGCGAACATTTCTGGCTCAAACATGGAATACAGTTTGTCATATATGTCAGGATAGTCTATGTTGTGGCGACGCACCAATTCCAGTACACCTTCGAGTGCTAACATACTTATCGGCCCACCTGCAGAATAACAATATTACACTGTCATCAAATAGGTCACAGAATACAGACTATACCAGGTACTACAACATCTTGCCTTATTGAAAATCATTTTTAAATACAGTTGGCATTGAGATTTAAAAGATTTCGCTTTTAAATATATCAAACTAGCTTTTACCCGCGGCTTCGCTCGCATTTAAGTCATTAAACAAGTATCAGAGATCATTTCAATAGAGAAATTCCAAACAGCTGAAACTATAATCAATTGGAAACTATAGTAAAAAAATAATTATTTTTTAAAATAAAAAGTAGGGGTGTGCGAATAGTGATATTACAATTACAATTTATCTTAAAATAAAATGATTGTTGTATTAATTGTTTATTTTCAAATTATAATATTATTTTCGAAACCATTGTCTCTATTGAACAAAGTTTTCTATTTTAAAAATGTAAGTATTCTATTAATTATAAAGAATTTAAATTATTTGGACTATTCAAATAATTTGGAATATTCGAATTGCTCGAATAATTCGAACTATTCGAATTAGTTGAATATTCGATTCGTCTCGAATAATTCGTGGATTCGAATATTCGCACACCCCTAATAAAAAGTATTCTATATTACTTCTAGTACCTTCAAAAATATGTGTGCAAAGTTTCATGATTATCGGTTAAGTAGTTGTTGCGTGAAAACGTAACAAACTAACTCACATTCACATTTATATAGTAGGGAGGATGACTTATTCCATAAAGTATAACATAAAAGAAGTTGGTCTTTCATCTATTTGGATGGTATGAATTCGTCTTCTACGATCACAGTGAAGCCTAGCAACCAGTTATATCTAGCTCAACATCATACAAAGTGTAAACACTATCCATCTCTGAAAACTATAATTTAATATTCTGAAGATAAATGCTCAATTAGATTATTACTTCAAACTTGTATTTCCTGTACCATTACAACCTAGTATTACTGAGATGATTGTGTGTATGTTGGTGTGCTTATATACTTACGTGCTAGCTTTATACATATTAATTGTATTAATTTTTTAATAATTTAATTTAAAGCTAAGCAAGAATGTACGTACTAATACTAACATTATATTGTACAGGCTATGATTGGCGAGTTTCTTGTGATTTTCGTCATATGACTATGCGTAGGAGTCCATTTGAAGAATACAATAACACTCACCAGTGTCCAAACTGTCGCACAACATGTCCGTAGTAAGCAGCGGCTTATTCAACAACGGCAGCAGCCTCTCGATCAACAACAGCAGCGCCCTCTTATGTGTGCGCGGGTCTCTGAACAACGACCAGCGACACGCACTATTCCACGCTCTGTTCACGTAGCGACGCGCTATACTCGAATTCCATTCGAATTGTTTACCTAGAAAGTATATATATATAATATATATAATAAAATTAACAATTTTCAAATGGATACAGTTTTGTAGGTATATAACTGATAGAAAAAGAGAAACAATCATAGTGTTATGAACGGCAAAGGTGATATCTGCATCCCTTTTACACAAGATAATAATACAGTCATCCCTTTCTAATGATTGTTCCTTCCAGTCCAAAGTCCAATCTGTATCCATTTGAATATTATTATTCATACATATGCTTGTAGAGCTATCTAAGGCTCATTGGACATCAGGTTGAACATAATCTATGTCATTTTATGTTTACCCTTAGGTATACAATAGGATGACAATGCCCCTATACAGCAGCTATTCTTCTACATCATAGTAGATTTATTATATATTATTATGACATTAGTATGTAAGTGGACAATGCCAGTATACAGCAGCTAAATCAAATTAATAATTATTAAATTAATAAATTTATTTCATTTATATTTGTATTTGTATTGATGTGTAAAAGCGCTCTATTGGTGCCCATTTACTAAAAGTAAAAAAAAAATTGTATACAACTTAATTAATTCAAAACCTCTGCATTCATTCTCTGTCCACAACAACTATAACCTTTTAAAAAATCAAATATATATTTTTTTAAAACATGCAACTAAACTGTAATATACATATAAATTAAAACTTAAAAATGACAAACCTTGAACATGGCATAGAATTTTATCTTCATCAGTATTATCTCTGCTCTTAGCCTTTTTAACATCAGTTGTGATCTCCAGTGACAATAGCTTGTCGAGTAATTCTAAATAATTTTGCATATATTTAGAACTTGGCTCTCTGAAAATTGTGTGCTATTTATATTATGAATGCAAACAAACACTTAGGCCCATAGTAAAATATTAAAAAGGAATCTTAGTAGAGCTAGATTCTAGGATCACAATAGAGCATAGATTGAATTTTTTTTCTTTAAAAATGGGCAACATACTCGAGCACATATTCTATACTAGAGTAACAAACCGGTGATTATACTTGCTTTCTGAACTCTTGTTTTTTAAATATTTATTTTGACACAAAATCATTACGTAATATGTTACGTAACAATTAACTAGGTATATTTATATATGTATCAATTCAAAACAACTACAATGTTTTTTTTAAGTACGAACGTTTAGGGCGGGTATATAGTATCAATAAACATACTAACTTCCTAAAGAAGACTGGTGAACTTATCATTTTTAATCCAAACAGTTGCACATCCCTGTATTCACAGAACTCTTGAAACCTTATGATCGAAGTCGACATCGATGCATCAGAATCCAGTAGAATTGTGAAGATATTCTATAATAAAAAGTAGAGTATAAAAGTATTTTTATTACTTAATAATAGAGAAAAAAAGATAAGAGTAAGCGAGTAAGGAGATGGCGGCCTTATCGCTAAGAAGCGATCTCTTCCAGGCAACCAACTTTGAAAATGTAGAGAAATGCAGAAGACAAATAGTAAAAATATACTAATGACATATAGGTATACTAGCTGTTGCCCGCGGCTTCGCTCCCGTTAAGAATAATAACTTAAAATAAACATAACGTACATAGAATATTGATAACACCATCACAAGGCAATCAAACCTATTATATGTTTTTTTTAAATTCATATTTAAATTTACTAATATTTCTAATATTAGTTATGTTAATTGGTAATTCATTATAGAACTGCGCTCCTTCCACCAAATTTAGTTTAGCTAACTCAGTATTTACGATTGGCACTCCTCCCCTGCAGTACTGTGCTAAGTACCTATTAGCCCTCAATCCAATATTACGAAGTTTAATAGGACATTTAATTTTACAACAGAACGATTTAAAGTTGTTATTGTGCATAGTTTCTGTAGATTCTTCATTGTATAGAGTAATCTCAGAGACCATTAAAAAAATATATATTTTTCATGAGATGGACAATTATATTATGATACTATTTCAAAAAAAACTGTCACATTTTTAATAAATATGTCAATAAGACCCAGCGGTATAAATAAACAAATAAATTCTTTATTGCAAAAAAACGTCAGCGGTGTCAGCAGTGTTATTTGGTGCAATGAAAATAAAATAATAACTAAATATACACAATACATACATCACATAAAATAATAATATATACTATGTTATTTACATAGTATTAAATACATACATATTTATGAAGAAAGGTTATACCTAAGTGAATTAAATAAATAATAGAATTAAGAAATATTTTGTTTTATGATAAAATGTTATACAGTAATGCCCCATTTTACACGAGGGAAACATTCCAGAAAAAATCACATTAACTGAAATTCCCACAACCATAGAGAAGTTGATGTTTATACACACTCTTTCGCATAATTTAATAATAAATTTGAATATCGCGTTATAGTAAAACCGCGCATAACAGGGTCACGTAAAGCAGGGTATTACTGTATGTTATGATATACATCTATTTATTTATAATCAATCACCTTTAGTCTGGCAAGAGGTAGATGGAATCCAGAAGTAGGCTCAAGAGGGTAGTTCCCTTCAGCCTGTAACAGCTTGCAGCATGTGACAAGAGCCTGCAGCCGAGACCCACTCTTGCCCTGTCTCATGCATCCTAACGCACCCGTCCAAGCTGTCTCGTAGCATTCTTTTAACCATTGTTTGTATTGTGACTCCGGTCCTTTGTCTGTGGATTGTTATAAAAAGCTTTAAAAACTACTTTAGGGCTTTTTATTTAATTTACATCATTGATATATGGTTACGCTTTAGTTGAGTATCCCAGGATTTACTAAATGTGAAAATGTTTTTTTTTTCTAAATTGTGCCAATTTTTTAAAAAAAGAAAAGTTTATAACGGGCTATGAAGACCGCTACCGCGGCCGTCTACTAATATAGAGCTAACTCTAACCTAACTTTTTCGTTATTCATAGTTTTGGGGTCCTTGACTAAAGCCAAGCCGAATAAATAAAGATAGAATTGGTAAAACGATATATTAAACTTTACAATATCTTATAAGGCGACAGTCTTGACAAGTCTTCAACTTTCAATAGCTGTTTTGTAGGTTGTAGGTTCATTTTGACACTCAGTGCTGTTTATTAACCCACTACGAAATCCTTGCATTTATTAGGTGGTTTAATTTTAATTAGAGCGATCTCTTAAGATCATTCTAACCTCAACCACAATAAATAATTACAAGTTTATTGAATTCTAGAGACTGTCTAAAAAAGGTTACTCTTCGAAGCTATGAAATGTAATAAATGTACCTCTAGGCTGTAATGGCACTACTTCTTCATATAGTTCACCTCTTTTCAACAATTCCGTAAATATCAGCTCAACAGTCAGCAGTACCGGTGTGTAGTTGTCTGTTTCATCCTGGCAATGAAGAAGCAAATTAAAGAGCAATGTACAAAATTAACCTAAACGTCTCAACAAAACAGGAACGTATCTACACTACAGCGCAATGAGACAGACCTGAAATAGTTGCAAAATATCCGCTAGATTGTTGGCATGTTTTCTTGAACTAAGGAAATCGTTAGCTTTGCTTCTTAATTGTGCAGAAATTAGTTTTGACGAATTCCGCTGCGGTTCGGCCATTTTTGGTATTTCAAAAGGAAACGTCAAAGTTTGACATTTGAATGGTCAAAATATTTTTCATTCAATAATTTTCATTTGTTTAATTGATATAAAATTAAAAACTAATTGCTTTTTATATATTCTGTCAAAAATAGTCAGTCTTTATTTATATAGATTAAGTTTAATAATGAACATAAATGACTTTCATCATTCAATCTTTAGCCAATAATTTTAAAATAATCCACTTCATCTTCGTCCTTTTTTAGGTTAGCTGTCAAATATCGGCGTCTCGTTTGTTTTGGTCGCCTGTTCCATATAATTTTATCAATTTCCTGAAGAGTAGGATTAAAATGGACGGTGATTTATACGACGAATTTGGTAACTACATTGGTCCTGACCTCGAGTCGGACTCTGATGACGAACAAAGTGTGTACGGGCAAAGTGAAGCTCGCGATGTTGACGAAGAGGCTATGGATGAAGATGACGACCCAGAAGGAGAGCCAGAAGCTGCTCCCATGGCAGTTGTACTACATGAAGATAAACGGTTGGAGAATTATCTGGTTTACATCTAAAATTTGCATTTAAACTAAGGTTAACTCTTGAAATTAAATATCAACAGATACTATCCTCAAGCAATAGAAGTATACGGGCCTGATGTAGAGACTGTGGTGCAGGAGGAAGACACCCAGGCCCTTGACAAGCCTCTTATAGAACCTGTAAAGAATAAGAAGTTCCAAATGCAAGAGCAGGAGCTTCCGGAAACGACATATGACATGGAGTACTTGGCAGACATGCTGGATAACACCAACCTTATTAGGAATATCACACTAATGGGACATTTGCATAATGGTATGACAGGTTTAATTACTATTTGTGTGATTTTTGTTTAATATTATTTACAAGTAAATGAAATACAAGGAGTTTTGTACTAGAATCATAGTTATTAATATAACAGTTTTAGTATAAATAAAATGAACTTATATATATATATTTAGAGAACTTGTGTGATATAATAAAGTAGATTAAGATGGATTTAAAAATATCATTATCACAATGCATTGTGTCAATAGAAAGACAAGAAGAAACAAGAAAGATGACACTGACAGACTAAACGTCAAAACCTCAAATCTTCTTAAATAAGTATTTTCGGCTAGTAGAATTGACCGCCACATATATATATTTTGCACCCTTAACCCCAATTAAATTCATGATTTACTACCTAAAGGTTGGTTGCCTGGTAGAGATCACTACTCAGTGATAAGGCCGCCTATTGTTTTTTTATTTTTTATTTTTTTAATTTATTCTCTAATAATGTGTGCAATAAAGAGTTATTATTATTATATCAATTATTTAGACTTTTTGCTATTAACGTAATACTATTGGGCATTTGTCCTTTAGAAATCAAAGGTTTCATTAGGAAGTAAAAATAGTTGCAATATAGGGTAAAATTGCTGGGCTTCTTCTAGCCTGGAGTTATAGAGAAACAGAGCAGTTCATGAGACCCTGATGCCATACTAGACCCTAACAACGAAGTAAAGGTTTATTCAAAACAATAAAAAATTAAAAGGCTATATGTAATTGTAGTAAAGGCTTCAATCATTGGAATTTCAGGTAAAACTTCATTCGTGGACTGTCTGATAAGGCAAACTCATCCGGGAACTATTAATAACGACACAACAATACCGATGAGATATACGGACACTCTGTTTGTGGAGCAGGAGAGGGGCGTCTCTATCAAGGTAATGTGCTGAAGGGGATTGCAGACCACACTCCGCCTGATGTTCAGTTATAAGCTAGTATGAGGTTCCTGAACAGAAATAATTATTACCACACATGGGCGTAGCCAGCCATGGGCTCAGGGTGGGGCAGCAGTCTAAAATAATATGTAACTAGCAAACTATACCCGCGGATTTCCCTGGTTAATTATTTTTGTGTCGAGTGTGAACTTTCTTACATATATTAAATATTGTAGTTAAGACCTAGATAATTAAGTTTTTTGGGTTTAATTAGGTACTTTACAGGTCAGAGCCACGGTGGGGCGCTTGCCCCACCGTGGCTATGTCCATGTTACCGCAGTATTTTGATGCTTCACTATATCGACTAGAGGAGAAAAATGTGCTCTATTCAGCTTTAGCCAGAGCATTAAAAAGAAATTAGTTTTTAATCTATTTTGATGTACTTTTGCAGGCGATGCCTGTTACGTTACTCCTGAACAGTGTGAAGGGAAAATCTCATCTGCTGAACATAATGGATACACCAGGTCATGTCAATTTCAGTGATGAAGTGACAGCGGCACTAAGAATCTCTGATGGTGAGTTTTGAGTATATCATGAGCAGATAGAGTATGTTTAATCTATGTGTTTTTCTGTCTAGTACATGGTCTGTCGATGTATCTTGGCGTATCTGTGTTAGACTAAATCAAAGATTTCCAAACTATGAATCTCGACCCACCAGTGAAATGTAATATGTATGTATATGTTGATAGAAGAATCCTTCATTCATATTGGTGACACTTGTATCTTCATTTTTTAAATTCCTATTAGAATGAAACAAGATATTGTAGTTCCGTGGCTTACTACTAGGGAATCTGAGTATTATCAATATTTGTATCCCCATTTTTTTGACAGCAGAGAAGTGGGTCGCAAGATTGGTATTTTTTTTAGATGGGTCCTATATCCCAGTCAGCTATGTGACAATAAACGTTTAACCTACCTTCAATTATATGGTCCAAGAGTTTCTGCTTCCCCTTAACAGGTGCAGTCATCTTTGTGGACGCAGCTGAAGGTGTAATGTTAAATACGGGGCGTCTGATCAACCACGCAGTGCAGTGTCGTGTTCCAGTGACACTCTGTATAAATAAGATAGACCGTCTTATTCTGGAATTGAAACTACCACCTGCGGACGCTTATTTCAAGTTGAAGCATATTATAGATGAAGTCAATTCCATATTTAGCACCAATCAGAGTACTGAGGAGAATCAGAATGTTTTGTCACCATTATTGGGTATGTACTAGAGTCTTACTTTCTAGCTCAGCCATTCTCAAAGTGTGTTCCGCAGAACCCTAGGGCTAAAATACTGCAAAAAATACCTACCAAAGGGAGATTATAAGGTTACATCTAAATATTCCAACTAAATATTACATTGCAATATGATTATTCATAAATACATATAAATCAGTTTTTTATAATTATATTAAGGCTTTTTCCTTCGCCAAAAAAGTTTAAGAACCGCTGTCCTAGCTAATCGTAAAATGTGTCTGGGAGATAGGACAGGTGTTTCATGTTAAAAACTAATATTATAATCATTGTTACACAACGGTCTCGGGTTTAATTCCTGATTTAAAATGTAAAGTCATATCTGAGCTCACATGGCATCATCAGGATGTCAGGTGTCGAGACAAGTTATTGAATGTTGGTGGAGGCTATTTTCCTTCATCGACCTAATGTAGCTGGAATTATGCCCATGAATGCAGAGTATTATCTATAATTCTTTAAATTCATTAATAATAATGTATTGATATTATTCAAAGGTAATGTATGCTTCGCGTCGTCTCTCTACGACGTGTGCTTCACTGTACAGTCGTTTGCGTCCATGTACGAGGCTGCTCATCCTAAGTCTGGTGTGCAGGCTTCTGAAATGGCTCAGTGGCTTTGGGGCGATCTGTACTTTAACCCGAAGACGCGTAAATTTACAAAGAAAGCGCCGAATTCAGCATCGCCTAGGAGCTTTGTTGAATTTATTCTGGAACCTCTTTATAAGATATTCGCTCAGGTATGGTTGACTTATACGTATATACATATATCTATATTATTAATATATGAAGAGAAAACATTTAATTGTTTGTTTGTATGTATTGAATAGGCTCCGAAACTACTGACCGATTTGAAAAATTATTTTACCTTTAGAATCCTACATTATCCCTGATAAACATAGGCTATAGAATATTTTCAAAAACCCGGATGAAAATTTCAATAATGTAACTCAAAATGTGACAAAAATACAAAAAAATATCATTATATTGCGTACGCTGCGGAAATTATTGACAATAGAGCAAAGTGATGTACTATAGTTTTATAGAGAACATCAATATCTACAAAAAAAAAGTCAGCGATACCATATGTCTAACTATTACAGTTACGTCACAATAACTGCTTTTTCATGTTAAAATTTAAACTTCATAGTACTTTATATCTTCATTACTACGCGAACGAAGTCGCTGGCAACAGCTAGTTGTATATAAAACAAATAACATGTAATTTAAAACGCGTTAGTAGTACTTACTATGAGTAAATATAATATTTAAAACTGACCTTAGGATTTTTTATGAATTTGTTCCTCAGGTGGTCGGTGATGTAGACGACACGCTTCCATGTGTTCTCGAGGAGTTGGGTATTAAGTTGACCAAACAGGAATCCAAATTGAATATAAGACCGCTGCTGCGTCTCGTTTGCAGCAGATTCTTTGGTGATTTTTGGTAAGAAGCTTATCAGTTCTGTTTTGCCAGTAGCCAGTAGGAATGTGCTCTATCACTTGAATGGATTTCGTCACCTTAAACAGGCATAGTGGCATAGTAACTGCGGGGCTACTCAGGCATTTTCGTGATACGGCCGTCACCTCTGTAGCTTACGTGAATTTTGACATATAAGCCCGTAAAAATTCCTGCCAAATATCCGTAAAATAAGCATTGTATGGCCTATCCCTCGTGACGTCGCTGTCAAATCCGTAATTTCGTGAATGATTACGTAAGTGTTCCTGAGTAGGAAACATTTGATTGTTTGTATGTATTGAATAGGCTCCGAAACTACTGGACGGATTGAAAAATTCTTTTACCATTATAATCCTACATTATCCCTGACGAACATAGGCTATAGAATATTTTCAAAAACGTTAAGGATCCGTATGAAAACTTCAATAATGTAACCCAAAGTGTGAAAAAAAAAACATTATATTGCGTACGCTGCGGAAATTATTGACAATAGAGCAAAGTGATGTACTACAGTTTTATAGAGGGCATCAATATCTGCAATAAAGTCAGCAACACCATATGTTTAACTATTACAGTTACGTCACAATAACTACTTTTTCATGTTAAAATTTTGTATTCTAGTGGTTTTGTTGATATGATTGTAAAAAATGTGCCGTCGCCGGCCGATGGAGCTAAGGCGAAAGTGCTGCATTGTTATCGTGGAGGTGAAGGTGTACTTTACAATGATATGATTGAATGCGACCAGGGAGCTAGTCTTGTTGCTCATACAACTAAAATGTATCCAACTGAGGATTGTACTTTTTTCTTGGTAAGCGATTGTCTTAAATTCTATATTTATTTAGTTATTGAAACACACACAAACAAACAGTTAGCAAAACATTAGACTAGAGCAGCGGTTCTTTAACTTCTTTGGCGAAGGAAATAGCCTTAATATAATTATAAAAAACTATTTATATGTATTTATGAATAGTCATATTGCAATGTAATATTACGTAATATTTAGTTGGAATATTTAGGTGTACCCTTATAATCTCCCTTTGGTAGGTTTTTTTTTTTGCTGTATTTTAGCCCTAGGGTTCTGCGGAACACCACTTTGAGAATGGCTGGACTAGAGAAATAAAGCTAAGTTTGGTAACCTAATAGTTGTGTTAGACATTTGAAGTAAACTATATACATTATGATTAAATACGAATATAGTGTTATTTATTCAATACGATACTAGTTGAAAGAGCTTTGGAACGGTATATGTGGCTCCATGCTAAGTCTGTCGCGTCATCTCTTCCTGACCATAGACAAACCTCGTCTATTTTTCTATTTAAGGACATACAATTGTGGATTTTTGATGCGTTAAAATGCTTAAAATTACCAAAATCTTTTTAATTTGTAGGTATTAGCGCGCATAATGTCGGGCACTCTATACGCCGGTCAGTCGGTTAAAGTGTTGGGTGAGAATTATAGTTCACAAGATGAGGAAGACTCACGGGTCATGAATGTTGGACGTCTATGGATATATCAAGCCAGATATAAGGTAATTAGGTTTATTCATGAAGGCATTTATGAATGAGTTTAATAGTGAAAAAGGTACTAATGGACATATAAACTGTTATACTCGGGGCTAATTTAGGTTTGGTTCTACTAAACTTTATATAGTTTTTCATAGGGCTTCCAATCCCGCGTGCTACGGGATTACGTGTGCGTTATTTGCGGGATTGGAAAGAAACATGCAGACGACCTCTCGCGTGGTAATTAACGTCATAAAAACTTCTGTCAACATTCAGTTTCCTTAAAATTTAGTATATATTATATTTTGTAGTTAATAGATTTTTGTTTTTTGGTATTGTTACTGTATCCTGTGATAAATAGACAGTGTAATTTGATTGATTGATCTCATGCGAATAGTAAAAATAAATAGGAAGTTATGTTGATGAATTATGTTGTTGTTTAATTTGCCTTATATATATATATTAATATTTTCTATATTCGGGATCCCGCAAATACCGAGATTGAACACAGGCTGTGGGATTGGAAGCCTTTAGTTTTTCACGAGGGTTACAATTTTCTGTTTCTTTATCTTGTTCAGGTGGAAGTGAACCGCATACCTGCAGGTTGCTGGGCCCTCATAGAAGGCATAGATCAACCTATAGTCAAGACTTGCACTCTGGTATCAGCTACGGAAGACGTGGAGCTGCATACATTTAAACCACTTCGGTTTGATACACAAGCCGTAGTTAAGATTGCTGTTGAGCCTGTCAACCCTTCAGAGTTACCAAAAATGTTGGATGGATTAAGAAAGGTAATCAGTTGTGATATGTTGGCACCTACTAGGGCCGGCATAATGATGACGACTGGAAATACTTGGTTTCCGGTCGTCAGCGCTCGTGGACCTCCAGTGCAGCTTTACATCAGGCCACTGGAGGTCACGTGTCGTGTCCAACAATAAAAAAAAGAAAAAAAAAAGTGTTTTGGTCTTTTTGTGGTTTTCTCAATGATATTGTTTCAGGTAAATAAGTCATATCCGCTCCTCTCTACTCGTGTGGAAGAATCTGGGGAACATGTAGTGCTGGGGACAGGGGAGTTGTATTTGGATTGTGTTATGCATGATCTGAGGAATATGTACTCGGAGATTGATATTAAAGGTAGGTGTTTTAGTAGGTCGTCATATTTTATGTTTAGATACTAAGCTTAACACGTTGAAGACCGCATGCTCACCGGTGGGTCACTCCGCAACAACATTACTGGCCTGCGTGCTCACGGGTGGGCACTCGACGTGTTTTACTTGGGGACCGCTTTTACACCAGTGGGCACGATTTAAATATATACAATACAACAAATATTTGAAAAACGTATATGTAATTAACAATAAAAATAACCTATTAGTGTTGTACATGGGTGTTCTACTAATATTTTGGTAAAGATATCAAAAACTAGGTGTGAAATTTCAAATAAATTTCTTTAAAGTTGCCGATCCAGTAGTGTCGTTCTGCGAGACGGTCGTGGAAACATCATCATTGAAGTGTTTTGCTGAAACGCCAAACAAGAGGAACAAGTTGACCATGATAGCTGAACCTTTGGAGCGAGGATTGGCTGAAGATATTGAAACCGGAGCCGTTACTGTCACCTGGGACAGGAAGAGGCTTGGAGAGTTCTTCCAAACCAAGTAAGAATATTTAAATTTTGTGTCCAATTTTATAGACACTGGAAATTAACACTGGATTAATTATACCTATTTCTACCAAAACCAAAATAGTATATATTTGTTACAAATATATATATATAAAATAATATAAAATACATAAAACTAATTCTTCTGTTATAAATTAAAGAAGATTATAAGAATTAAAGAAACTGTTACACGCAGTAGGAATTTTAATTTGATCTTGCAAGACCAGTCGTTTTGACTTGTCTGGTAAATCTAGTGTTAATGAACTTTGTTTATTTCAGATACGATTGGGATTTGTTAGCAGCTCGGTCTATTTGGGCTTTTGGTCCGGATGCAACTGGTCCTAATATTCTAGTAGACGATACATTGCCTTCTGAGGTTGATAAGCATTTGTTGTCGTCGGTCAAAGACAGCATTGTACAAGGTAACTTATATAAGCTACCTCTACTATCCTTGTAATATGGTCTTCTTATTATCATATTTAATTGATTTTATATACTTATATATATTTATTGTATGTATTTGTGTGTGTGTATGTAACCTGCTATTATGTACTTTTTAAATTATTATTATAAATTACATTTGCGCCTCATTTACCGCATTCCTCTCCTAATGGTTAGCTGGTGGAGAATGCCAAATGGCATTAAGCTCGCCATTGTGCCTTAATTTTGTAGCTCAATAAAGAATTTTTATTAGTGACCTATATTATATTGATTATGATACACGTTCTAGGCTTCCAGTGGGGCACTAGAGAAGGCCCATTGTGTGAAGAGCCAATAAGAAATGTCAAATTTAAAATATTGGATGCAGTTATAGCTTCGGAGCCTTTACATAGAGGCGGTGGACAGATTATACCAACTGCAAGGAGGGTTTGTATACTGTTAACTTCATCATAAAATATTACCTTGTTTAATGATTACAAGCTACCCCTTGACTACCTATCTATGCTGGGTTGAAGAGAAGCATATATAGTTATTGAAATGTCTTTTAGGTGGCATATTCGGCATTCCTGATGGCTACTCCCCGTCTTATGGAGCCGTATCTCTTTGTGGAGGTACAGGCACCTGCTGATTGTGTCTCTGCGGTTTATACTGTATTGGCGAAGAGACGCGGTGAGTTTATTATTTTACTAGCTATATGTAGCTGTTAGTTAATTTATGTAATTCGTGCTTGGTGGTTTATCTTTATATTTTCTTTTAAGGGCATGTAACGCAGGATGCTCCAGTGCCTGGATCACCTCTCTACACTATAAAGGCGTTTCTTCCTGCTATTGACTCGTTTGGCTTCGAAACTGATTTGCGGACACACACACAGGGGCAGGCCTTCTGTCTCCAAGTGTTCCATCATTGGCAGATTGTTCCCGGTGATCCGCTTGATAAGAGTATAATTATTAAGTATGTACATGATATATTTTTGAATAGTTCCATGTTTTTAAAAGGCAAAGGAATCTTTTTTGAGTAACATTTGATTTTTTGTTTCTAGGCCATTGGAACCGCAACCCACGACGCATTTGGCGAGAGAGTTCATGATAAAGACACGAAGGCGTAAGGGACTCAGTGAAGATGTCAGTATAAACAAGTTCTTCGACGATCCTATGTTGTTGGAGCTCGCCAGACAAGATGTGTTATTGAATTGATTTTAAAATTAAATTATTAAGCGGAATTGTTTTTGTTTTAAATCCTTATTATTATAATTTATTTAATTAAAATATCATTTATTTTGGCAAAGACTAATTATTTTAGTAAGACTACGACGATTCTGTCGCCAAAACAAGATTTGCATAGTGTAGCACAGTCATTCTCAAAGTGTGTTCCGCGGAACCCTAGGGGTTATAATACTGCAAAAAATACTTACCAAAGGGAGATTATAAGGTTACATCTAAATATTACATTGCAATATGATTATTCATAAATATATATAAATCAGTTTTTTATAATTATATTAAGGCTTTTCCTTCGCCAAAAAAGTTTGAGAACCGCTGGTGTAGCTATTTGACTGGACATGTCATGTCGGAAAATATTTGAGTGCCTTTGCCTATGCAATAACGTTTATAAGCAATACCGAACTGTCATCTGTCAAAAATCGAAAGCGGTGACTTCGTTCACGTGTTGAATGTTTGAAAAATAAAGTTATTGGAGCATATTGTGTGTAATAAGACGGCGGAGTTTGTTTATAAGTTTTAAAAACAAAAGCTTAAAATGGCACGCGGGAAAGATAAGAAAAAGTATGTTGGTTTTATTTGTATATTTACGTGAACATTTTGGTTTTGGTAGTGTTCATATTTATTATACTATTTTAGGCGTAAATTAGAGAAGAAACAGGAAGGTGATGATGTTCCGAAGAAAGTGCCACACACGCTGGAAACTCTTCGTGAGAAAGATGAGACCACGGTTGAACATGCATTGGAAGAAGAGCAAGATGAGGTTAGATTTCTGAATTGGTATTTATTCGCTCATAAACGTAAATGTTATATTTAAAAACAAATTTCAGGTACAAAAAGATATGGAGTTAGATGAATTATCGTCTTATTATCAGAATTCATATGAACCTAAGGTTTTAATTACATATTCTGACAACCCACATAATAAAACTAGAATTTTCGGAAAGGAACTTACGAGAATAATACCGAACTCGCTCTCTAGATACAGACAGAGGTATGTAATTGTGAATTAACATATTGAAGGTCCAGTTAATATGGTAGGATTCACATAATTGCAATTTTACAAGAGAACGATTTAAATTGTACATAGTTTGTTTGTCTATTCGTTGTTGTATTGAGTATCTCGGAAACTATTGAGAAATTGTTATTTTTTTATAATATGGGCTTGGCTTAAACCCCAAAACTGTACGAATAACGAAAAGGTTAGGTTAGAGTTAGCTTTATATTAGTAGACGGCCGCGGTAACGGCTGTCATAGCCCGTTATAAACTTGTCTTTTTTTAAAAAATTGGCACAATTTAGAAAAAAAAGTTACATTTTCACATTTAGTAAATCCTGGGGTCCTCAATTAAAGCGTAACCAAAAATTACTTTTAATAAAAAAAAATATTCTCAGATCATCAGTGAAAAAGATAGTTAAGTCAGCAATAAGAGAGAACGTGACAGATGTAATAATTGTAAATGAAAATCAGAAACAACCAAATGGGTTTTTGCTCATTCACCTGCCTAATGGACCAACTGCACACTTCAGGCTCTCCAGTTGTAAAATTACTACAGAATTAAGAAAGGATCATAGGGAGATTACTGAGCATCGGCCTGAGGTAATGTATTTTGTTCACTTCATTTAATTTCATTACCAGCATTATTTTTAATTTATTGCAATTAAAGCATGGACTAATTGTATACAGCAGCGGTTCTCAAACTTTTTTGGCGAAGGAAAAATTTAATATAATTATAAAAAACTGAGTTATATGTATTTATGAATAATCATATTGCAATGTAATATTACATAATATTTAGATGTAACCTTATAATCTCCCTTTGGTAGGTATTTTTTGCAGTGTTTTAGCCCTAGGGTTCCGCGGAACACACTTTGAGAATGGCTGGTACACAGCTAGCTGGATCCGTATTGAATGAGATATCACACAGGATGGATGATTGTTGTAATTTCTACCAGATCATTTTGTGATGTGGTGTAATCTTTGTTGCAGGTGATTTTAAATAATTTTAGTACTCGACTGGGTATGACCGTGGGACGCATGTTGGGTGCACTGTTTCACTATGAGCCTCAGTTCAGGGGACGGAGGGCTGTCACCTTCCACAATCAGCGCGACTACATATTCTTCAGACATCATAGGTTTGTTTTGCCAATATTAACACTAGATTTACCAGCTTGAATATACCTATTTCTACCAAATCAAAAAAGTATATATTTGTTACAAATATATATAAAATAATATAAAGTTCATAAAACTAATTCTTGTTATAAATTAAAGAAGATTAGAAGAATTAAAGAAAATGTTACACGCAGTAGGAATTTTAATTTGATCTTGCAAGACCAGTCATTTTGATTGGTCTGGTAAATCTAGTGTTAACTGTAGTAATCTGCAACTACTTAGCACATGACCTAATTTCAATTTTTCAGATATGAATTCACAACAGATGGAAAGCGCGCCAAACTCAAAGAATTAGGCCCAAGGTTCACATTAAAACTGATATCACTCCAGCAAGGGACATTTGACTCCAAACACGGTGACTATGAATGGATCATAGCTGGCAGGAGGCATCAAATGGAAACCTCTAGGAGGCGATTCTTTTTGTGAATAAAACTGGTTGTAAAAAGCCTTTGCCTTTATATTTTGTATTACCAAGTTCTAATGAAGGTCGGTCAATAATTTCATCAGAACCATGTTTTATTTAGGTATTAAGGATAAAAATACAAGGAATTTAAAATATTAAAAGATGCATTCTCTAGCTCAAAACCTTTTATTTATTCAACTGACGATATTTTTCTATAAAAAATCTACCTACCTACATGTAAACTAATACATTTATTTTCGAACTAAAAGCTTTTATAAAAAGAATTTAGACACAAATTAATTAGAACAGGCCTCAGCTTCCTCCCTTGAAGGCTCCACATATCTTCCCTCATTCAGAAGCAACATTTCTATCACACATTAAAGAATCTGAAAATAAAATTATTCCTTATTACATAAATCACACAGTAGCGTATGCAAGACGAAAGCCTAATAAATAAAATGTACTATAAATTCAGTTTCATCAACACGAAGAAACACATTGACAAACAAAGAATGAACTATACTTTAATATTGCGTGATTTGTCCACCCATTTGCGACGATTCATTATCACATATGGTCTACTGTCACGCATCCACCACTCGCTATTGATTCCTGATATTTAACCCATGAATATCAGCAATAGAGTCACTACCAGTGATTTAGGAGACTTCTAACCACTCAGCCATGAGGCAGTTACTTGAAGAAGATATATTTCTCTAAGAGCAGTGGGCTTGTCACGAATTTTAGTCTGGCTTTCGAACAGAGTTCGCTTCAAGCGATTTGTATGGAAATTTAAGCAGCGCCACCGCGTGCGGATTTGGAACTACAATATTTTAGATACTTTTTGTTAATTTTCGAACGTCTCGATCTTTCGTTCATTTGATAGACTGCTGGTGCTCGTTAGTCGTTAGTAAAAATTCATGATCCCGATTGCTAACGGATCTGTTTTACCTGTAACAGCTCGATTCGAAAGCCAGACTAAATTCGTGATAAGCCCACAGTATTTAGTATAAAAAAAAGGTACATACCAAAACACAAACCCTGCCTTCTTCAATCTGTAAATGGAAAACTAATATTAATATTTCTTAGCTTAAACATTATAATTTTATTTTATTTTTTTTTTCAATCAGACGCGTTTGGTTGGTCAACATGATAAATTGGGTTCACTCTGAAGAGGGAGACCTGATAGGGTCGATTATATCATCATTGTATTTATATAACATATTATTATTATTATTAAAAAAGTAGTACCTGTACCAAAAATATCAAACTCCACTACTTTTCAATCCTCATATTAAAGGCATATTGATCTGAAAATAAAGAGTATATATTGAAATATTCTAAGAATTTTTTTTAAAAGTAATATATATAATACAACAAAAAATCAGTTTAGATAGTTATGTTAACAGCACTATGTGTCAGATGTCCCTATCTTGTATCATCATTTACTGGACTTAGTTTTAGGGGCACCCCCCGCAACCCTTCTTCCCTGCCAACCAGAGGCGGCTCGTCCTAAAGAGCGCTGGTGCAGAGCACTCCCACGAAAATTACAGAACTTATATTACAGCGGCGTAGATATAGGTAATATAATATACTATTGTATAGGCATTGTAGAATAGAATGAATGTAATGTAAGGATAGTATGTATTATGAAGAAATATAGATTACTTCTGTAATTTTCGTGGGAGTGCTCTGCACCAGCTCTCTTTAGGACGAGCCGCCTCTGCTCCCAACCCCCGCAGACCATTAATTACAGCAAAAGTACTTACATCTGTGACAATCGATTCTACAGGCCAAAAATATTTGAGAAGATTTGAACTTTATTCTGTCAGTGTCATCTATCTTCTTTTTTTCTGTTCTTTTTATTGCCACAATGCATTATTTCACATAACTAACTATCTCTAAACATCTGTTAAACCCAAACCCTGCACACAGTGGACGCTGTAAACAAAACAAGAAACATAAAGTAATCATTCTTATTTTAAATTTTCTTTAGTATTAAAAAAAACCACATCAGATAGGAGCGAAAGACAATAATGCTATATACATCAATGTTAATTCAGCTGAACTATGCTATCATCATATTACCTCAATTCCGATTCCATACAATCCCTACAAGATAAAAGGTTAGATATAGATAACTTAGATACGGTAGCAACAACTGTCCCATACAATTTGAAACATTACTACAATAAAAACAGTTTCAAGCTGATTCCCCCGCATGACTACAATCTACCAGATTCAATTCACTATTCAAACAATCCCATTACAGATTCCAGAAGAAAACTCCCACATACCTATTAGACTTCCACCCGAACGCTCCCATCAGAGATATCTACAAAAAACAAAAACATTAATAAAAAAAAACACAATCAAACAAAAACAAATGAAAGGGGAAGTGTCAGATAAATAATATCGTTAGCATCACCAACCCAAAACGAGCACCCTAAGCTACAGTTTAAAAGCCAATTGTGTTAAAAGAAATAAAAAAATTTAAAAACAAAACAAGAAGTATAATTTAGAAGAATTGCCCTATGATGCATTTTTTTATGCTGCACTCGTAAAGGGCGGACTGTGCCTTCAGCTGCACTGCTTTATCATCACATACAATGATTCGGATATACTTGGTACTAAACAAGATTACGTTATATGATATGAAATTTCAGTTATAGGAGATAGGATAACATCACAGGATCAAGTCAGCGAAAAACACTATTAACCTTTAACCCATGGACATTCTCTCTTCATTCATTCACACTTCCACAGAGGGCTATATATCAAGGTCAAATTAATTACAATATTTTAAAGCTATTATCTAGACCAGGGGTCGGCAACCTGTTTGTCCTTAAGGGCGCAATACTAAATTTGAAAATCACAGAGGGCGCATATTTTAAAAATCTGCCCACATGCCTATTCTAAACTCAAATGACTACTTGGTGTATATCGCCGTTGACAAGAGTAAGTAAATCGCTCTGGCTATCATACATTTACATTAGTCCAGCGAGGGCGCATTAAAAATCGATCGGGGGCGCCCGCGGGCGTCGCGTTGCCTACCCCTTATCTAGTGGTACTCGATTTAAGGACATCACAATTTAATATTTTAAAGTATGTTTAGTTTTAAATACATACGGGAATGTACACAGTTATAGGTTAAGTTAGAATTAACGACAAGCTGGTGGCAAAAGCTGTTTTATTTATTGATAACATCTGTGTGCTGCTTAGATGGTTAAAGAAGCTTGTTACATTCTTGCAATTAATCTATTATAATTGTTTTAAATTACTAGCTCATTACTTAACCAAGTATATCCCAAATAAAAGTATTAAATATTAAAAAAAATACTTACACTTGTTAGATAAACTTTCATACACTCCAAGGTAGCACTACAAGCCTGAAACAATTTTAAAAAAATAACATTCTATTTTTGATTTATTAATTTGACATTGACGTTTTGTGATGATCAGATAGAGCTAATATACATGCAAAATCACTGTACAATCAATGGTTAGCACTTTTCATCATGTTCATTGTGTAATTTAACGTTACCATTGGCAAAAAAGAGAGGGGATTGTAAAAGACTTTAATTGAAACTTTAATATGCTATTTACACTATATTGTATTAATTTTTTTAGAAATACTACATTAAAGCTAAGGAAAATTATACCTACTAATAGTAACATTATGATGTACTAGCTTTTACCCGCGGCTTTGTACACATTTAAATTATTTAAAAAGCATCAGAGATCATTTCAATAGAAACTATAGTAAAAAATAATATTTTTTAAAATAAAAAGTATCCTATGTTACTTCTAGTACCTCCAAAAATATGTGTACAAAGTTTCATGATGATCGGTTAAGTAGTTGTTGCGTGAAAACGTAACAAACAAACTCACATTAACATTTATAATTTTGGTGAGTTTCTTTTTTTAAATATCATAGTGTAACAATTGAACCCAATTTGTGCACTTGGCAAATTATGCTTACTCAATCAGGTTTCCGGTATTTTCCCTGCACAAATATTCTGGGGACATCTATTTTCTCCTTGATGTTAACTGTACGTCTTTGGACATATGTGTTCATTAGGACTTCAAAGCCGGCCTCTCGGAATAACTTTGATAATTCTTCTTCCGTGAAATAGTAAGTCCTATAACAGTGTTTTAGTATCATATTTGTGATGATTTAGTAAAAAATTCACAGTTTATAATTACCTAGTGCCATCTTGACGCATGTAGAAGTTGTCAGAAATCTTATGTCCAGGTTTAAATCTCAATTGCGCCATGTCGTAACGGCCATAATCTCTAAATAACAAAACACCGCCTGGCTTCAGGGCGCGCCATGCCACACGAGCTACTTTCCCCCATGCATCCGGATGAATAGCAGACAAAACGAATATCAAACTAGTTACGTCCACGCTGTCTTCCCCCACGTGGACCAGCAACTCATCCGTTGTCACATCAGCACAGAAGGCTTTAATTTTACTCTCATCATACAATTTGTTCGACTTCACAAACTCGACAGCACGTGGCGAGAAATCACACGTGTAGAAGAAAAAATTGCTAAATCCTTCCTCTATTAATGGGAATACCATATTTCCGACGCCACACCCGAGCTCCAGGAATACGATGCGGTCTTCTGGGTCAAAATTTATCAACTCTTGAAACTCACGTGTGGTCCAATGTCTGTCTCTGAAGAATTTCGTCTCGTTTCTTTTGTAGAAGATATCCCAATGACGCCGTGCCTCGCGCTCTAACTTCAAAGCTTTGGCTTCTGGAACAATTCTAGAGTTTTGCGCTTCCAATCGTCGCTTTTCTTCATCTGAGAGTACTTTGAGACAATGTACGAAACTATTGCCGGCGCTATCGACTTCCATCACGTTTTCGTTTACGCCAACCCAGCAAAATACTATATAATAATAAGTATACTATTATTTTACAATAACTTCATGATTTATTTTTGAGATACGAATCATTTTTATGTGAAATTTCGAACAATTCCTCGGCAACCGACCGGACAATGCCAGTGACAGAAACGAAAAGAGTGTGACAGCTTATCGGATATCTCTGGTCAGTGACAAACTTAAGCCACGTCTCCTGCTCCTCTGTCTTCTGCCACGTCTCCTGCTCCTCTGTCTTCCAAACATTAGACAAAAACATCAAACATTGGGGCGTGGCCTACACAATGTTTTTGTTTTCCGTCGACCACGGAAAACAAAAAACATTGACTATGAATACAAAAATGTGTAGGCCACGCCCCAATGTTTCGATGTTTTTGTCTAATGTTTGGAAGACACAGGAGCAGGAGACGCGGCTTTAAATCCAGAGACAATCAGTGTTGCTAATGTAAAATATAATTTACTTTTAAAATATAAGTTATGATTTTACAAATATGTTTCTTTATATTATGAATACACAAAATTAATCATGTCCATTATTTTAAGAATGCATATTAATATATGAATAAAAATCATCTACCTGTCACCGGACAGATCGCATAACAAAAATTATCTAACCGAGGTCATTTTTATAATGTCTAAAGGCAGGATCAATTTCAATAGATTAAATGCGGGCTAATCCAAGGTGACAAACACAATCATCCGGGATAAAGGTCAACTAGATAATGTTCTCTGGAATTTAACGCCCATTAGAGTGAAATAACCATTTAAGCTTTTGGTATCTACCAGTCTGTTTGAAGAGTGATAAAAGGTCGCTTATCTAGTTTTATAAGGTTTATACTCCGTACCTACTAAGCATTTGTACATATATTTAAAATCCGTATAGACATTTTCGACGTTTCCTCCACAACTGCTTCTGCTAAAGATATTGTAAACAAGCTTGGTTATTGCAAATATAAAAGAGAAAAATATTCGTCAATACGATTCTGTTATCAATCGTTATCAAATAAAAGGCCAGTAACGTAATTAATTCGATATAATAATCATAAAAATACGACATATTTGTCATCAGAAGTAAAAGATAAAATTCTTAATTTATAAGATATATTTTTTTGTGTTAAGTTAGATTATAAAATTCTAAAGTGAAATTTAATAAATGGAGCATTTCTTGCATTACTTCTGGTCAAATGACCGCTCTCGTCTTTTTAATCTTGAAGTGGAAGCGAAGTTGTGGAATGTAGACACTACATAGCAGCTTAATCATAGCTGGCTCATATAAATGAAGTTCTATAAACATTGACATATGTTTTATTTAAGCATATAACAATATATAGTACGCTATTTCATTCGACCTGTACAATGAGTACAAGTTTCATACTAAAAACCGTAAATTTTACTATAAATACGATAGTTTTAAATAGTTCAGACATCTAGAGTGAATTTTAAAACAATTTTGCAGTTCAATCGGTTTCGCTAGTTCCGCGCCTCACCGATAGATTCGCATTGATACGCTTTATATAAAAAAAACTTATATTATAATACTTTTTTATTTTGTTTACTAAATATTTAATAGGTATTGTGGTTTACGGGTTTATTTATGTATAAAAAAAGTTACATGTTGTAAAATTGTGATTAAATTTATTATTTTGTTCCGGTCTACAATAATACATCGTCATTGTAAATATGTCAGCATATGTGTATGGTTTATTGTTATTTAACGACTCGTCCCTTGAATATACATCGCTTGTTATTATAAATGATTGTAGCGGCAGAAGTTACTCGTACATAAAACTCAATCAGCACTGGGAGCCTCTTTTAAATGTCAAAGTGACAGATGCAGTATGAATAAACTGTCAGTTTGACATTTAAAAGCAATGTCTTGTCAAAATCTAGCTATGAGAAGCGTAAAAAATTAAAAATACATTTTAATTTAAGATAAGCAGAGGAAAGGCGAGCTATTTAATTTTGATGGTTGGTTATTTTTAAAAATGAAGCGCGGAAGTAGTAGGTTGATGGTTGGGGCGTTGCTGTCGAAATTAATTACCAGAGAGCTTTCGTTTTAATTTATCAATGTTAATAAATATAGATTAATATTGTTGCATCAATTGATTAACTATTTAAGTTTATTTTATCATTCCATGTGGTTGTAGACTTGATTTTAACATTAGATTATCTAGTGTTGTGATTGTGAACTATTTTACTTAAATACTGGGGTCACGACGTAATTCGAATCATTATTACGTTACTATGTGTTAATATAATACAATTTAATTGTATTATGTAATAATCTATTTATGTGCTATGTAAAAAAGTGCTTGCTCATTACAATTCGACCTCCAACTTTTAATGATTATTTCCTTATTTTATTGTTTAGTGTACTGTGACGTCAGTATTCAAGATATTGAAAATATAGTCTTAGATCAATTAATTTTTAATGCAATTAATATATGCCATACATATATATACAATACTATCGTTCGAGGTATTTATCTTCTTCTATATGTGGGCTTATCACGAATTTTAGTCTGGCTTTCGAACCGAGTTCGCTTCAAGCGGTTTGTATGGAAATTTGAGCAGCGCCATCGCGTGCAGATTTGGAACTACAATATTTTAGCTACTTTTTGTTAATTTTCAAACGTCTCGATCTTTCGTTCATTTGATAGATTGCTGGTGCTCGTTAGTCGTTAGTAAAAATTCATGATTCCGATTACTAACGGATCCGTTTTACTTGTGACAGCTCGATTCGAAAGCCAGACTAAATTCGTGATAAGCCCACTGTATTCTTTTATCGACTGTGTTTTTAATTGGCTTTGGTGTGATTTTTATTACATTTTTTTATATATTGCTAGCAGTAGTAATAGTCTCAAAATATAATTTTAAATTTTATGAAAAAATGGTTTCTGAGATACTCAATACAACAACGAAGATCCTACACAAACTATGTACAATAAAAGTTTAAAATCCCGTAATATTGCGCTTTTATACTATATCCTACCATGTTAATAGGACCCGGCAATATATTATTATATACTAGCTTTTACCCGCGGCTTCGCTCGCATTTAAGTCATTAAACAAGTATCAGAGATCATTACAATAGAAATGTATCAATATGATCTAACCTTATAAATTCAAATAGTTTTATATATAAAAATGACAGACGGAAATAAAAATAAATATAGAAAACTTCCAAACAGCTGAAACTATAGTAATAAATTTTTTTTAAATAAAAAGTATCCTATGTTACTTCTAGTACCTCCAAAAATATGTGTACAAAGTTTCATGATGATCGGTTAAGTAGTTGTTGCGTGAAAACGTAACAAATAAACTCACATTCACATTTATAATGTAGCGAGGAGGGAAGAGGAGGATATATATATTAATTGATAAAATATTTAATTTATTTTCTCGAATTCGAACTTGTCTTATTAATTGTCAATCTATTATAAATATGGGAAATTGTTCAATTATTGATCATTGGCCTATTAAAAGGATGTTCAACTATGCGTGGGTGACCATTTATGACTTATGATATGGCAGAAGTCCTTTCTGTGATCTTAAAGTTGCCTTTTGTGTAATATTGTCATGGAGGTTTAAAAAATGTTACCATATACATATCTTATTATCAAAATATTATACTAATAAGTAAATATACATCTATTAATATCGTCACATATATCCTTTTTATTATTTTTAATAATTAAAAGTTGTGTAATTGATTGTTATTTTACTAAACACGGCCGCCATCTTGAATTTTTGAAAAAAAACAAAAGAACGGCAGTCGTGTCTGGAATGAGTGAGCGGGTGACATTGTTAAATAAACTAAAGAAAACCATGTTTTTCATTCTTCAACAGTTTTAACAATGGCATTGGTCGTGCTCCATGATTACTATAGCTCATCATAGAAGTTAATCCCAAATATACAGTTGTCCGAAACTAAAATTTGCGTTTCTTGTCATAGACCATAGTATTGAATTCCAAATAAATGGAAGATGTGTTCGTGTGAAAATAGTACATTCCCTAGTCCAGGGTTTAATCCCAAATAACTATTAAAATTACAATTTAAAACACAATAGAAGGTAATTCCGATCTTTGTTATTAATGTAGGTACATGGAAACGACAATTCTTATGAAAGGCAAAAGTCGGTTTTGTTTACCGAACGCTCAGGTAAACGTTTCTTTTTTTTTATGTTCTAAGAAAAATAATGAACGTATTTCTTACAAATTCACACTTTTATGACGTTTGAAAAAAATGTAAGTTTCTCATAATTCTTTTCAGGTAAAGAAATGTAAAATATAACACGTGTACATTATTCAGTTTGGCATGTAGGTACTTCTTATTTCGTAAGTTGTATGGGAGTTCGAATTTTATGATATTTTTCTCATTGAAGTTTCACTAGTTGCTTTTTATTAGTTGTCATAATATCTCACTAGATGGCGCTAGTCTATGGGTTTCGATAACAGTATGGATTACATGTCTATGCAAATTCTGGAAGACAAAGCGTATTGCTTAGATTATTTGCAAGTCTCATTAAAATGTAAATTAATTATAGTTAACATAATTTATACTCGATATGACTGTAAACATGTTTTTAACGTTCTAGAACAACACAAGATGGCGTCGCAGCTGTTGTGGATAAGCTATCGAGTGTAAGCGATAACAAAGACGTATTCGCTCACGCAGCTAGTTTCTTAAAAGAAAAAAGGAAATAAAATAACAAAGTAGTTGGCAGTAAATAGTATATTATTAGACAATAACAACCATTATTAACTCGAATCGTCAGATGAATAAAGTTTTGTCAAATAAAACCGCATCAACTAATGCATTATACTCATATTACGTAATGTCAAAATTCATTCTTAAAAATACTTAATAAAAATATCCGTTATTGCTTTTTACAATACGACCACATGTATAAGTTAGCCGAGTCTCTCGTTCACACACTTTTCTATAATAATTACATATCACAATGAGACGTCTCTTCCTTACGAACTACGCGCACGCGCACACGCACAAGGCACGAGATCTACCTACCTACAGCTAGGACTATTCTATAAACACTAAACATGCCCAATTACTAATAAATGTATATAAAATGGACGCGCCCGATGCGGCGACATCGTCAGTCGATCATGTTTGGGAGTTAACAACTATATAATAACAGCAGAACGCGGCCACACGACTGCTCACTGCCCGCGGAGGTCGTTCCCCGGCGGACCTAATGGAATGTGGGCCGCTCCCGGCACTCTTTGTGTGAGGCGGGCCCGGCGAGCAGGTAGTCGCCGCACGACTAAGGGTGCCCCTTATGCTGAAACTTCAACGACAATTCGTTCATCAGTTCCTTGTAAATCAACGGATCAATATTCTTTCCCAGTTGATACAGCACGAACCAGTCACCGATTTGCAGATGCGAGGCTACGATTTCGACGTCGCCCTGTTCTGCGAGACGGCTGCGGGCACGAAGGAGGTAGAGGCGCACGCGGCGCCCGGCCACCACAGCCAGGCGGTACAAGAGAGAGATGCCGCTCAGAACGGAGAGGATTACGAACCAGAACCATAAAAACACGTAGATCTTCTCGTTGACTATGTTCAATGGCAGCACACAAAGCCCGTCGAACTTCTGCACGCTCCCTGAGGGACCATATTTGTGGAAAGTGCACTTCGTAACTTTAGGAAACACTTTTGCCATGGGATCTTCTCGCTCTTCGGGTTCCATCTCCGTAAAACGGACTACTTCGCTCCCGTAGTTTGAGAACTCACCGTCCAAGAAAAAGTCCATAAAGTATATCTGACCCACGACATTGATAAAGTTGAGAACCTCACAGATGAAGAAACGGAACGCGTAGAAGTTCTGCGTGTGTATGTTGCTGGAGAAGTATTCCACGAGCAAATTCTTGCGGTCTTTCTTGGACTCCTCGCCGACAATGGGACAATTGAGGTCCAGCACTAACATCTTGATTCTTCCGCCTTCCCAGGTCTTCCATAAATAGCGTGGTATATAGAACAGTATAGCTTGGAAGAACAGAACGAAACACACCCACTGATAGTACTTGTGGTATTTGACTTCATCTTCGCCCTCCACGTAGGATGCGACTCCTGGTTGAACGATGTCTTTGCCCACTTTCCCTGCCAACCTGTTCGGTATCGTGAAGGTCGAGTAGATCCAGCAGTAGGTGTCCATCACAGCTAACGGTATCTCATCTACGATGCAGTCGATCGGGTCGCCGATGTATTGCCTCGAAGTTACGAGCAGCGAGAACGCGATCAAGATGATCACGGTCGCCTTGTAGTGCAGTCGGAACACATTGTTGTCGATGCAAACGTTGTCTAACTTGAGCAGCCCCTTGACGGAGCCGAAGACGTCGAACATGGCGTCTGTTTAACCGCTAGCACGCGGCGCGTCTCTCGCGATAATATTAAATGCGGACGTGCGCTTCGCCCTCGCGCGTCGTTTCGAATGCGGAATGGCAGCGACGAGGGGGCCGCGGGGGGAGGGCCATTGCATTCTGTCGGCGCGGGGGGCGCGGGGGGCGAGGCTCTCACGGTCTCCCCTTCGGCCGGAGCAATGACACGACATTTTAACCTTATTCTACTTATTTCGGTGGCACACGTCACCTGGTCCTAGACAGCGCCAACCATATTATCATAATGTTTAATCTCACTGTGTAATCTCAACGTAAAATGAGGAAATCGTTCGTTTGTGGAGGGGTATTATGCGCATAACAAACAGCTGAGTTTAATTCGATTGATTGTATTTAATTTTAGGAGCACACCAATATATAATCCTGGCTAAAATTTGTATCTAATATAGTATACACATATTTTCGTGTTAAAGATGCGTCACTGCCTCTTACATTGAACTGTTATGACTAATAAAAATTAAAAATTGCATTTTGACCACACTTTCCTGCAATATAGTAAATATATCAATAATAAACGATACTAAATCATATTTATTATATTTTCCCAAATAATCACTGCTTAGTTATGCCAGGAAACAAAGATCTTCCTTTAAAAGGGCAACACGTGATATTATTTATTGTGTTTGTGATAAATCACGTAGAATATAGTGTAATTGTATTTAAAAATAACTTATATGTACAATAAATAACGTCATTAACTGACACTAAATTAAAAAGTTATGCTGCAAAAACTTGGATACACGAAGATATAAAATGAAGACACGTTAATACTTCCAGAACAGAGCCGATGCAATAAATGTTACTATAAAACGCTTATGGACTTCTGTAGATAGGAGAAAATTAACAAGCTGTGACATAAAAAGATCGTTTGGCAGAAACTAAAATAATCTTTAATCTATTTTTGAATTAAAAAACAATAGAAATGTGTTCTTTTTTTAAATTTCAAATTGTGTTTTTTTTAAATAGCTTTTTCTTGACATGAGGGTTTACGTGTGAATGAAAATTTTATAATTTCTTATTAGGTTGTTGCCCGAAATATATGAGGCCATTAATAAAAGAAGAAGTTTTTTAAATAAGAAACATTTTTTAAAAATATCATATGATTAATAATGAATTACTTAAAGTTCTCGCTTATAGTGGTCTCAAATTTTATTTGCACGTATTAATAATTTTCAAAATCAAAATCAAAAATCTTTATTTAGTGCAGGGCCTTTAGAATCTACGAGAATTCGGAATGGCATACGACGTGAAGAAATCGCAAGAAATTCGCCAATCATAGCCTGAACAATATAATGTTAGTATTAGTAGGTACAATAAATATTATGTCAAATTTAACTTCAATGATTTTAGGTAGCCTAAAACATCTTAAAAACAAGATATGATTTTATAGAGGCACTACTCGATCACAATTTATTGTCAAATTGACATTGTTTCACGGCTTATTATTACAAATATTAATCTTTTACACGAACAGTAATAGATTTCGATAAGATTGTGACAATCACCAGAAATATCTTGATTTAGGGACACTCGACGACCTCGTGGTCTCGTAGTTATTGTGTAAAAAATTACTTATGTAAGGTAAAATAAAAGAAATTAAATTGTCGCGTTCATTTGAATAAATATGAAATACTGGCTTTTACCCGCGGTTTCGACTTAAATGTCATTAAATAAGTATCAGAGATAAAAATAAAAATATATAAAAATAACAGACGGAAATAAAAATAAATATAGAAATGTTCCCAACAGATGAAACTATAGTCAATTGGAAACTATAGTATAGTATATATATAGTATATTGTTATTGGTTTAATGTATTTTATAAATAGTAATTTTCGGACGTAATGAATAAGCCGTTAGACCGCAAATTAGGTTACGGCAGGTCTCAACTAGCGTGGCACAAATATGCTGTGTTAATTGTATTAATGAAATTCAACGTTATTGTGTTAAATTAACACACGAGGAAGATATATGGTTTAATAATAGTTTTGAACAGGCTAATAATAAATATACATCCCAACTGATATTATAAATGTGAATGTGAGTTTGTTTGTTACGTTTTCACTCAACAACTACTTAACCGATCATCATGAAACTTTGTACACATATTTTTGGAGGTACTAGAAGTAACATAAGATACTTTTTATTAAAAAAATAGTTATTTGTTACTATAGTTTCCAATTGACTATAGTTTCAGCTGTTTGTAATTTTTCTATATTTATTTTTATTTCCGTCTATTATTTTTAAAAGCTAGTATACTATATGTATATTTATACAATACACTGATTCAAAATTATGCTCTGAGTATTGTAGGACCAAAACAAAACACAAACCAGATATTTTTTAAGAATAATCAAATCTTGTTTCGAGTGAGTATAGAACCTGGAACCTCTATATAACAAACTGGTACTGGTAAGATGGGGTAGTACCACCCACCACTTTCAAAACTCTCACAAAGGTGTGAATAAATTTAATAGCCTCTATAACACCTGCCTATCTCATTAAAGTTGTACACTGAGATAAAGGTGTGTTATTAAGTTCCATTTGGTTAAACTTTTATAAATCGTCGGCGGACTGCGCCGGCGCATGGGACCAGTGTCTGTAGTGTAACACGGAACCCGTTAAACCTGCGCTCACTCGCCCGCCTCGCGAAATGCCTCATACACAATCCGATCACACAAATTTGCCTTTTAAACTTGCAAGACATAAGACCTAAAATGCTACTCACGGACTTCTTGATCCGACGATCACCTTTCTACAGATATTCTTGTCGCAAAACGGTCTTAAAATCACTACTGTAAAAGGCAATATGAATATTATTACTATGGTAATAAAGTTTCAATTGTAAGATTAGTAATTAATGTTAGGTGTTTGGCATTATGAGCTTTAGGATTCACAGCATAGAAGATGTAATTGCCTGTAAAGTGAAATGGAGTTACGGTTTTTATTATTACAGTTGGAGACGAGACAAGTAATGCATACGGTATGATCAGGTTACGTATTCCTCGGAAACTGCCATCGTCGCTAAATCGAAGACTTTTAAAAAAATAATATTGATATCTCTATGGATGTCGCGTTTCATTATTGTTTATGGTTAAACACTGACAAACCATAGATAAAAATAGTATATATAGTAATACCCCGCTTTACGCGACTCCGTTATGCGCGGTTTCACTATTCAAATTTTGCGCTCAAATACCTCGCATTACGCGAAAGAGTGCTTCTAAACATAATGTAGTCATCAACTTCTCTATGGTTGCGAGAATTTCAGTTAACGCGATTTTTTCCGGAACGTGTCCCTCGCGTAAAGCGGAGCATTACTGTATGTATGTATTTTAGGTATACAATAGGATGACAATGCCCCTATACAGCGGTTATTCTTCTACATCATAGATTTATTATATATTATTATGACATTAGTAAGTAAGTGGACAATGTCAGTATACAGCAGATAAATCAATTTGATGAGTATTACAAAAGCGCTCTATTGGAGCCCAATTATTAAAGTGAATAAATAAATATATATATATGATTTTGGTGATATATTGACATTAGTGTATAGTGTATTTAGTCAAAATTAAAATTCTTTATTTCGCATACAAATGAAATAACAAAAAAAACTCGCCAATCAAAGCCTGTACAATATAATGTTAGTTGTAAAGTTGAAATTTTCCCTTTAATGCTTAATAACCGCATATAAATTGCATTCAAAACTGCATTTTTTATAATTTAAACAGACACTGCTGCTGGTCCCACGCCATGGTCCGGTTTTAAACAATCAAAAAAAAGGCCTAGCTTAAAAGCAATTCATCCACGTCGAGTTAGGATTTTAACAATGTTGTTTCTTTTTTAGTGAGGATTTTATTCTTTTTATTTAATTGATGTTATTTTTATAATATATATACAGTAATGCTCCGCTTTACGCGAGGGATACGTTCCGGAAAAAATCGCGTTAACTGAAATTCGCGTATTTCGAGGTTTATGATTAAACATAGTCAAAATTTAATACAAAAAAAATACGAATCATTTTAATCAATCACTTTAATTCTAAGAACACTTAATGCAATACATACTATTAATTATTTTTTACGGAAAAATACATCTATTGTCTTTTGGGTTGCGTTTTTTTTACCTTCTTGTAAAATACGTTCATAACACCCAACACTGTTTTTAATTGTTTGACACACGGTCAAGACACGGTCATCATTATTGTCTATACTCTGCAATAAGTCCAAACCTGAATAAATTTTTGAAAGAGCATATACGCACTCTTTCGCGTAATGCGAGGCAATTGAGCGCGAAATTTGAATTTCGCGTTATAGTGAAACCGCGCATAACGGGGTCGCGTAAGGCGGGGTATTACTGTATATATATTTCTGAATTAAAATTAAGTTTTTTTGTTGTTAATTATTTCATGTACAGGCTATGATTGAAGAGTTTCTTGTGGTCTTCTTCTCGTCATAGCCTTTCCGAAGCCACGGTAGAGTCTAACGATGAGCAAGCGCACGCCTTTAGTGCCTATGCTAATAAACGATTTTCATGTCATACATTGTTGCTGGGATCTTTATGCAAAGTGAATACAATTTGGTCGATGGAGGCTTAAGACCACCGGCTAGGTAATTGGTTTTCTACTAGGGTTGTCTTTTTATATCAATCGCAAAATATACACCACGAATTTTTATTTTAATTGAATAAGACATATGTTACTAGCGCAGCGGTTCTCAAACTTTTTTGGCGAAGGAAAAATCCTTAACATAATTATAAAAAACTGATTTATAAATAATCATATTGCAATGCGATATTACGTAATATTTAGTTGGAATATTTAGATGTAACCTTATAATCTCCCTTTGGTAGGTATTTTTTGCAGTATTTTAGCCCTAGGGTTCCGCGGAACACACTTTGAGAATGGCTGTACTAGGATTTAGAAAGTCTAGCAACTAATTGGTTATTTGTTAAGCAATTATTATACAGGGTGAGGCATGGGAATCTCCCACTTTAAAAAAGCTAGCTGCTACCCGAAAGCAAAACAATTTTGTCTTAGGTGTGCAAATTTATGGCAACAGGGTCTACACTAAATGTAAATGAATAACCTTTTTAGCATTTTTAAATGTAAAGTCAATAAGAAGCGAAAACACTAAAAAGTAGCGATCATGTTAAGCTTTTGAGCTGGATTATCTTTGCTCGTAAAACTAAATAGCTCGTGTTTTGTTCGGCTCTAAAGTGCTTCATGCTCTTAGAACTAAAAATTTAAGTTATTCTTTTTATTCTCACAATTAATTATTTATTATTTAAATAGAGAAAGTAATCTTTCTTCTTTGCCCTTTTCTATATGCACAATAATATTGTAATTTATTTTTCGTTAACCGCTTATGAGAATAGATAAAATAGAAAAATTGCATTTTAATTTTCTTCCTAAAACTACGTTTAGAGTTTCAGTAAAGCTTACGCTAGTTAATAAAAATAAGTGAATGAAGTCTAGGCTGCATAGTCAAGGAACTCTTTGCTTTAAATAGCATGCAAAAAAACAACAGAAAATGGCGGGCTGTCAAAAAGAAAAAAAATAGGTTAGGACAGAAACCAAATAGTTATCCTTTGCATTTATATTATTACTAGCGGCTAGGTACGTGCTTCGCTACGTATAAAGTGAAATATTTAAAAAAATTAATTGGAACATCAAATTCATGCATCAAACAGCATGAATGACATTTCACAATGACAAAAGTTTCAATTACTGTCAACACTGAAAATAGTTTCAATTTGACAGCACAATCCGCCATTTATTGAATTAATTTGTTTCAAAAAATGTGATAAATGAAGAACCGTTCTACCGATTTTGTGCAAACTTCACATAAACCATCTAGTAAATAGTCCGAACAAAGCCTAAACATTTGGTTTGGATGGGTGAGCTCGTTCTTGAGTTATAAAATTACAACGAAAATTGCCACTTATTTTTATATATATAGATTGTACGACGTTTTAAATAATTTATGCAAACAAATTAATTTTAATAAACGATTATAAAATACTAAGATCAAACATCTCACCTCGGCGTGACCACAATAATATTTCGGCCAATAACCTTACGAATACATAATATTGCTTATTTCATTAAATTACGCTTTTTAATAAAACGTAATTATTTGTAATTGAAACAAATTAATTAATTTATATTACTTATTAATTAGATATTAAAGGACTATTAAAACAGACATAATTTATAAATATTTGTTCTGACTGTCGCTAAATACTTAAATGGTTTTATAAAACTTTTCTGAGATCAAAAATAATTTGTTTACCTAAGAATAATATTACATAATATAGTTTTCGATGGTCCCACACTAGGCATTGCCTGTCACGTGGGACCCATTTTTTTATTTATTTATTTATTTGTCAGGTTATTACATTATTTTATCAGAAATCTAGTTGACACTACATATTATTTCATTTTGTAATAAACCTCTGGGTACTTATAAAACAGACATGTACTGCAAACGTAAGTACTAGCCAGTAACTCAATATAAATTATAAAGGCGATATCGCATGTCAAATTGACCCGCTGTTTGACCTAAATAACGTACTGGTTCACGCATGTTCAATTGCTAACAGATGCATGTATTTGCTATAGGTATAAGCATATACGTCAGTGTTTCCCAAAGTGGGGCAATTTGAAAATGGACTCAACACGAGTTTAACCCTTTCGCTCCGGGCCATTTAAATATAATACTAGATTTCGGTGCCAAATTTAACGAAAAAAGCAAATTCTTAAATAATTGCGGTAAATAACTATTAGGTATAATTTCGCTTGACGAGACCAAAATATCAACTGGGTGTTTGGTTACATAAGGGGGGGCATAAGAATTTTAGAATGACTAAGGTGGGGCATGGCACAAAAAAGGTTGGGAAACACTGCTATAGGTGGTCTACCAGCACGATTAACAACCACGAGTAGAATCAACTCACTGCTGCACGTTGCATAAAAAACTGCTTTTATCTGCATAATTTCAGAGATACAGCATTAATATATTGGACTTTAAATGTGGCCTAGGTATCACTTGAAAATACCCGGGCACTGTAGATTGTGGCGTATCAACCTGGACACATGGGCGTAGCCAGGGTGGGGCAGGATGGGGCGCTTGCCGCACCCTGGCTCTGACCTGTAAACCTAATCAAACCTAAGAAACTTAATTATCTAGGTACTAACTACAATACTTAATATCCGTAAGAAAGTTCACACTCGACAGTCGTCAGTCGACACAAAGAAATTAACTGGGTTAAGACCGCCGGTATAGTTCGCTAGTTATATATTATTTTATGCTACTGCACTCTGAGCCCATGGCTGGACACTCAAAATTCTTCAATAGTGAAAAAGTAAGTGTTGATGGTTATTTAATATTTACCCAGTATACCTTAAAGTGACCTATTCATGTTTCGGGATCGACTTTGGACAGATGCTGGCAATCGTACTAGCTTAAGACGAAACTCGCTAATCATGTATATTGTAAAGTTAATGTTCCATTAATTTAGCTATTTTAAAAACCATATGTATTCTACAATGCCCTTCAAAATATTATTGTAAAATAGTAAATACATTACTTTAGTAACCTTCGCACAGATGTACGAACAAGTTTGATTATAAAGCGATTCTTGAAACTGTTTCGATTTTAATTCGGTTTATTCCCAATTCGTTTTATGCCTGTGTTTAGCTATCTAGCTGTAAAAGTTTATGAAAATAAGAACCGTAATTAAATAGCCTGCAAAAATATCTAAATTATTCACAACTTTATTACGTCAAACATGTTTTAGTAGTAGCAGCTTTCTCTACTTGTGCACTGGGTCACATTCCAAATACTTTAAATTTAGCTGGAATACGATCTTAAAATAGTAATAAAACCAAGAATAAGACTGGCCGTTGTCGTCGTGTGAATATTGTAATCTAGGTCACCTACTATTTATTTATCTATAATTGACAATAAGTTTACATAATTCAAGTTTTAAACACGATTATAGCTATAATAATAATAAACGTAGAAGTAAAGAAGTTAGGTTTTTTATTATTAAATTCGTATTAAATTAACACCGTACAGGTCAATCTAAGTGTAATGAGGTTTTGGGATTAACCCCCCCACACTCCACCCTTCCCCTCCTCTTCCCCTCGTCTTAGCTGTTCCAAACAAATTTAATGCATATAACATTTAACGTATTTAAAAATGCCAATATTCAATCCAGTTTGAAATCAGGTGGAGGCAGTCACATGCCAGACTATTAGAAATATGAATATCACCAACAGTAATTGGTTGTTAGTGTACGTAGCAAGGTCATGCAATGATAGCATAGAATTAAACATCGTGTTTAATTAATGCCCTTATTGGAATCTCGTGATGAACGAATGATAACTCGTGGATTCGTTCGGTCATTAACAACATGTATATCTTATAATAATATACTATTGAAAGAGACAGAAATAGCAATTAGCTGTTGTTAGAAAGAGACAAATATACACGCTTATATAGTTGCTATAAATATTAGTATTATTAGTCAGTATGTGGAATATATAGGTCACGGGAACTATAGAACAAACATATGATTTTATTAATATTAAACCAAAAAAGACGTCCAGCCGCGGCACCAGATGGATAACGACTACATTGATGTCGGGCAATTACCCTGCTTTCATGTTGCCATTGTGAAAAACGGTTACTATGGAAGTGGGTGTAAGTATGTATTTTTATTATTATTTAAATATGTGTTTTTTCAGTTACTTGGTGTAGACCAGCCATTCTCAAAGTGTGCTCCGCGGAGCCCTAGGGCGAAAATACTGTAAAAAATACCTACCAAAGGGAGATTATTACATCCAAATATTTCCATTAGTAATACGTACATAATTATATGTATAAATATTATGTAACATTACATTGTAATATGATTATTAATAAATACATATAAATTAGATTTTTTAAATTATATTAGGACTTTTTCTTTCGACAAAAATGTTTGAGAGCCGCTGATGTAAGCTCTGGTTTGGTTTGTATGTTTGTACTGCGGGCTTATCACGAATTTAGTCTGGCTTTCGAATCGAGCTGTCACAAGTAAAACGGATCCGTTAGCAATCGGGATCATGAATTTTTACTAACGACTAACGAGCACCAGCAATCTATCAAATGAGCGAAAGATCGAGACGTCCGAAAATTAACAAAAAGTATCTAAAATATTGTAGTTCCAAATCCGCACGCGGTGGCGCTGCTCAAATTTCCATACAAATGAAGGGAACTCGGTTCGAAAGCCAGACTAAAATTCGTGATAAGCCCACTGTACACATGAACTAATGGAAAGACATGGTTATTACAATCATAAGAGGAAGAAAGACAAAACTTTGTTACTTAGCTTGTAGTCGGTAAGAACGTAAATTATAGTATATACATATACATATATTATTATATGGCAATTAATATTATTGGTATAATACGAGAACAATGAACATTGAACACTTTCCTTATCATAAAGTTTATTTAAAACATTGAACGTAGTTTTGCTATTTACAGTTTTCTTATCGAATAATTGACCTGGATTTTGTATTGCAGATTTTTTCACTCATAATCAATGTAAACCTGGCGGTTTTATGCTTTTCTTCGTTGGATTTGTGGTTTGAAACTAATAAAAGAAACTTTTATGTCAATATGTGTTTTTATTTATTTTTGTAATTAAATAATAAAATAATAATAATGTGAATGTGATTTGTTTGTTACTATAATAACATCATCATGAAACTTTGTATACATATTTTTTGGAGGTACTAGAAGTAGCATAAGATGCTTTTTATTTTTTTTTAATTATTATTTCTTACCCGCTTTTACCCGCGGCTTCGCTCGCATTTAAGTCATTAAATAAGTATCAGAGATCATTTCAATAGAAATGAATCAATATGATTCCAAACAGATGGAACTATAGTCAGTTGGAAACTATAGTAAATAATAATATTTTTTTTTTTAATAAAAAGCTTCCCATGTTACTTCTAGTACCTCCAAAAATATGCGTACAAAGTTTCATGATGATCGGTTAAGTAGTTGTTGCGTGAAAACGTAACAAACAAACTCACATTCACATTTATATAGTAGGGAGGATGAAGTTCTGTTAAAATTAACGTGTATTTAAAAATTCCTATCAAACGATAAGTTATCACAGTGGCGATATATCAAAATTAGGTTAAATTGATGAAACACAATCAGTACGTGTGACGAAAGTAAATTTTATATAATAATCTAGTTAATTTTGTAACATTGATTTATATTAAGAGTCGACGCGGTATGGGCCCACCGATGTTTAACCATTTACCGCATGCGGCTCTTGCCATAGGATTATCTGGTTCTTCTTACAATATAATAGTATATAATAAAGTTCATGTTGCGGCTCTCTGAAGGCATGGGAAAATCTACAAACTTAATATTCGGCTCATCTGGTTGATAAGTCTGCCGACCCCTGACCTAGGGTTATAAGAGACATTGATAATTTTAACATATTTAAAACGTATTTCTAATGAACAAGTCCTACTGTCCAATTGGTGAATTTATGAGTGACATTTTGTAGGTTTAAATTTAATTTGACATTAATAATTCATTATGTAAAATATGTGATACTACTAATATTATTTTAAGACCCATGTAAAATAAGTGAAAATGATCAGTGGGCTTATCACGAATTTAGTCTGGCTTTCGAATCGAGCTGTCAAGTAAAACGGATCCGTTAGCAATCGGGATCATGAATTTTTATTAACGACTAACGAGCACCAGCAATCTATCAAATGAACGAAAGATCGAGACGTTCGAAAATTAACAAAAAGTATCTAAAATATTGTAGTTCCAAATCCGCACGCGGTGGCGCTGCTCAAATTTCCATACAAATAGCTTGAAGCGAACTCGGTTCGAAAGCCAGACTAAAATTCGTGATAAGCCCACTGGATAGTGTTTGCTAAGCGGGAAATCTAAGATCGGTCTCTACAGAGCTCGCAGCTACCAAATTCTCAAGAATGGTCAATTGATTACGCAAGACAGTTATTTTGATTAGATATGTAGCTATTTGATTGGTCTATTGTAGTTAAAGTGAGTACTTAAGAATGTGGGACTCTTGCGCAAGTGCGTTCGACAATTGTACTCGTAGTGGAGCGTTCAGAAATTTTTGTCATGTGTTCGGTTGTTCTAATATTGACGGTTATTTTGAAATGAATTATTGTTTTGGTATTTTATTATTATTGAAAAAGTTATGGAAAAATTATGGTGGAAGGAGCGCAGGTTTATAATAAATTGCCGATTATTATAACTAATGTTATCAAATTTAACACTAGATTTACCAGCTTAAATATACCTATTTCTACCAAAACCAAAAAAGTATATATTTGTTACAAATATATAAAAAAAATAATATAAAATTCATAAAACTAATTCTTTTGTTATAAATTAAAGAAGATTAAAAGAATTAAAGAAAATGTTACACGCAGTAGGAATTTGACTGGTCTGGTAAATCTAGTGTTAAATATGAATTGAAAAAACATATAATGGGTTTGAGTGCCTTGTGATGGTGTTGTCAATATTCTAGTATAATACGATATAGTCTATGTACGTTACGTTTATTTATAATTTTTTATCTCAATTAAGTGAATTTTTGCAATTCTTTTTGAGGAAATAAATGTCTTAAACCTAATAATAATATATACAAGCTGCTCACTGCATAAAACAATTAACTTCACTCACTTATTTTTTAAATTATTTTTTTATTCTTTTTTATATTCTGATAACATAAAAGCTAGTTACCAATTTATGCATTCTATTTTGGAGAAACTTGTGTGTAATAATATTGCTGATTAAAATTGATTAAAAATATAATTATCACAATGCATTGTAGCAATAAAAAGACGCAGAAGAAAACAAGAAAAATGACATTGACAGACTAAACGTCAAAACCTCAAATTTTCTTAAATGAGTATTTTCGGCCTGTGGAATCGATCGCCACACTATAATATTTGTTACAATTTAATTTTATATTATAAAAAAAGTACAGTCGACAATCTTCAAATGGATACAGATTGGACTTTGGACTGGAAGAAACAATCATTAGCAAGGGATAATATCTTATCGTGTGGAAGTTGAGGCATGTGTGAAAGAGATACAGATATCTCCTTGATTGTTTCTCTTTCTATCTCTTATATACCTACAAAAACTGTATCCATTTGAAGATTGACGTATGTACATTATTTCATTGTATTTCTAAATTTATATTTTTATTTTATAAAGTTCATCGTTTTTCGCTTTTATGCATATTTTTTGACTTAAATGAAAAACAAATGAATAAATTCTTTTTTAAATCAACAACGCAAAGGTGTTTATGTTATATTTAATTGTTATCATTATTTATTGCTAGCTTTATTGTTAATGCTCTCAGCTACTGTGCAAATGATAAATATTTCAAGATGGTATCACTTTAGGTCTAGGGCTACACAAACATGGAACTAAACAGACATAAGTATTATATTTACTGTGTACTATTTTTTGTTCAAAAAGAGTACACTTTGCAAGTATTTAGTAGGTGAAAAAAAAAGAAGAAAAAACGATAAAAACTTTATTTTATTTTAAAAACATATTTTTCTTCGGAGTGGATGTTCGTCTAATAATGTAGCCACATCCGAACAACTTTCATTTTGCATATTAAATTTGACTATTAAGACGGCAGATAATGTTTTTACAGAAAGTTGCGACTTCTCACTGCTCCAATAATCATTCCCTAGTGAAAATACCCTTTCAACAGCAGCATTGCCCTGCCCTCTGACGTGCCGGAAATGTCAAATCACTGTCAAAATAATTTTAAATATTTAATTAATAAAATTGAAATAAAATAATCAAAAAAAAGTTTTAGAAATACAAATGAGTATAAAATTGTACAAATGAGTACTTTCAGAGTGCAGGAGTTGAAAAGAGTACGGTTTGCGAAAAAAGAGTACAAAACTCAGTAAATGAGTATAGTGTAGTAATGATCACCTTATAGAAACAGAAGAAGAGTGCTATTTTTGGTCAAATGACCTCTCTTTTGACGCATTTGTCTATAATATGATTACATAGTATTACACTTAACCAACAAAATTATATTTAGCAATCAATAAAAGATGATTAGATGTTAAAAAAGTAATATAAAAAACCATCTCAGACGTCTACATAAAGCCGGTTTCTTCACAGCTTTTGTGCCACCAAATTTGGTATGACGCTTAGAGAGAAACGGAGATATGGCGTTAGTTAATGTTAGAAAGGGATGCCTATAAACCCGTTAGGAAAGCCGTGTCGACTACCACATTTACGCAGAAATAGTGTTGTGTGTTTTTAGAAGTATCGATGAAGCGTAATAAGTGATATGAATTGGTCGATAATCGTGGTTGATAGAAAACAACCCTAAAAAGTTGTTTTTATTTTGTCACAAACACGCTTTCATATTGTTCTCAAGTAACAATAAATTATATAGTCATTATAAAGGTTAGAAACGTCGAGATAATTGCAATAGTTTTTATTTTTAAAAATTTAAATATTTACTTCTAGTAATTGGGCTTCAATAGAGCGCTTTTACTCGTCAATACAAATACAAATATAAATGTAATAATTTATCACGATCGGTTTGATTTAGCTGCTGTATACTGGCATTGTCCACTTACATACTAATGTCATAATAATATATAATAAATCTACTATGATGTAGAAGAATAGCTGCTGTATAGGGGCATTGTCATCCTATTGTATACTTAAGTAGTTATATAAAAGTGATACTATTCATTCATATAAAAGGTTTGTATAATGATTTTTAATCATAACTTATATTATAACTATGATTTTCTTGAACTGATAAAGATGGAGCCTACTAATATCATCGGGGAACTTATTATATGACTTGTAACATTTTTTTTCTCTCCCCTCTTCCTTACATATATTTTGTTCTATTTTTTTATTTTTACGTATTTTTGTAATTTTATTAGAAGTGTAGTATCTATCCCTTTATCACCTTGAGCATGCCGTCCTATCCTATAATTAAAATTTCATTTAGTTCATATAATAGTAGTCCTTTTTATAATATGTAGTTCTAATGTAATTTTGTAGGTAGGCTTTATAAATAAATAGTTACAATTATTATTGTAACATTTTTTCTATTAAATTTATTTTTATATTTAGTTTATTTAAACTATCATAACCGAATAATGCTCGTCTGATTGTTTTATTAATTAGTTAAACTTAAATAAATGTCGATAAAATTTGACATCACTAAAAAGGGCTCGAAGGAGTGAAAAGTATGTTACCTGATGTTTTGTGACTTACGGCCACGTTACACTTGGACATTGAACACTTATTAATTTTAAACGTTATATCGAATTTAAAACGACCTACTGGCTTCACTCCTACGCAGATTACATGTGTGGTATACTGATATTTATGCTTAGAAAACTACATATTTTATTGTTTCTACGCTCTTAGTAAGCCGGAAGAATGTGTTTTAAATTACACTGTGAATGACTTAAGTCAGCGGTTCTCAAACTTTTTTGAACAGAGATATATTTGACGGAGTCCTAAAATAATAATAAAAAGTTAATATGTATTCTTCATTAATAATCAACGCTACTATTTTCGGCGAGCACACTTTGAGAATAGCTCACTTAAGTAATATTATAAATTATTATAATAAATAATTATTACAATTCTGAGAATTATAAAAAGAAAATAATTTAGGTTATTTCGTAATTTGCATTTACAAAAATGATGACAACGCTCGACCGCGTGTTGCAATCTGAATCACGTCATTTCGTGGTTCGAATCACGCACGCTTTTTACGTAAACAAATTTGAAATTATAAAAACGTTTTATAATTTTAGTTTGGAGTCATGTCATTATGTATCGCCTTGTTTGTCAATTTTCGTTTTTGTCGTAGAAATAGCGTCAAAATATAATTCTCCATCACATGAAAAACAAAAATTAACATATTCTTAATGGTTTCTGGGATAATACAAAATGAAATGAAATGATAATAGTTTATTAGTATAGGCCAGCCATTCTCAAAGTGGTGTTCCGCGGAACCCTAGGGCTAAAATACTGCAAAAAATACCTACCAAAGGGAGATTATAAGGTTACATCTAAATATTACGTAATATTACATTGCAGTATGATTATTCATAAATACATATAAATCAGTTTTTTATAATTATATTAAGGCTTTTTCCTCCGCCAAAAAAGTTTCAGAACCGCTGGCATAGGCACTAAAGGCGTGCGCTTGCTCATCGTTAAACTCTACAATGGCTTCGTCAATCAAACTCGTCAATCAAAGCCTGTACATAAAATAATTAACACTAGGTTTACGGACGTTTTCTATATACCTACTTCTACTAAAACGCGTCAATTTGACGCATATCGTAGCGATAGGTATACCGCATAGACAAGTTCAGTAATTCAACACTTTTAAAGAAAATATACTTCAATATATATTTCCCTCGATCAATGAATAAAAGTCATACAAAGAGATAAAATAAAAATTTAAACAGTTTTTGGCAATTCTCTGATAAAAGTCAAAATGCGTCAAATTGACGCGTCCCGTAAACCTAGTGTTAACAAAAACAACTGAATTTTCGTTCAGAGAAAAAGTAAATAACAATTCATAAATCATATAATTCGCAATACTACATCATAATTCCTGTAAAATTGTGATTTTGTAGATCATGTTATTTTATTAGGACCCGGCGATATTTAATATGTAATTCTAGCACTGCTAACATCTCGCCGCCATCCGCCTTATTTGTCAAGCATAATCCGCCAAACGTCACGTAGCAGACAATAAGATGCGTATCTTATCGCTGATACAGTAATCAAACGCCAATCATGGATAACTTATTTCGTAAAATTACGGAATTCCTTGAAACAGTTGCTAACTTGTCAAAATTTTACTACGATTCATTATTTAGTCATTTTTGTTGTTGTTAAATAGTATATTTTATTCAGACAAGACAATACTATACAAGTTAAAATAAAAGAAAACAAATGAATGTTTGCGTAATATAGTTTAAAAAATATATATTTTATTGACCAAAGGCAAAGGGATCGTTGCTTGTGCAGCTCAGTAGTTTGAAATTTTGTAGTATTTATTACCTAATAATATAATAACAAATCTAATAATAAAAAATAAAATAAAATTTTAAGCGGATTATTATGAACAAAAAAAAAATTAAAAATTTTCCTAATCCTAATATTTACGCTGTTATTTTTAAAGAAGTGAAAATGATTTTGAGAATAAATGTTCGATTGTAGGTCTTATAAAAGTCTTTATAAATGGTACCAAGCAGTCCCTGTCACTAATTGGTGCTATTCAGTCCCTCAGGATGTTGCGCACGCGCATGCAGCTCGCGTGGGCGAAATTGATTCGTCCTTGCATTCCCACAACGAGACGTCCTATTGATAACTATATATAACCTACTAATCTATATTACGTTCATAAAACTGTTTATATGTTAGTTACTTTCTGAATGGTCTAGAAACCTATGATGTAACGAGGGTATTTGACACTTCAAGTCGATTTAGCATAGACAACTGTTATCTGCTTCTTGTGGTAGCATTCGTCTATGTCTATCTTAACATCAGGCGGAATTAGGTTGGAATATCAATCTGCCTTCCTGTATTTGTGTAATACTATGCCTGTATGAATACATTTTCCTGATATTGTACAGTTTTCATTCATTAATTTTGTTGGCGCCAAATGCATTTGTAAATTTCCTCCCCCGTTCCCCTTTGTCCTCTCCTCCCCTCCGCCTCTCGTGGAGTTCTCGCTTTTCCTTTCTCTGCGACTTAAATGTATTTTGTGATCATTGTACCTATTTCCTACATTCAAAAATACAGTCCATCTGAAATGATGTAACCATCATTTCAGGATTCTAATTTAAAAAATGATGATACTACATTTTTAGCTCCAAATATCGAACTGAATCACACGGTATATAAAAATAGGGTAGGATATATTTATTTATATGCCACGTCATTGGCAGAGGCGGCTCATCCTAAAGAGCGCTGGTGCAGTGCACTCCAACGAAAATTACAGAAGTAATCTATATTTCTTCATAATACATACTATCCTTACATTACATTCATTCTATTCTACTATGCCTATACAATAGTATATTATATTACTTATATCTATATCTTATATCTTATATCTACGTTCGTTTTTAAGAAATGAATCAATATGATAACTATATTTTCTTGCTTGGCTGGGACTGTCAATTTTTAAAAATTACAAGATACAATGATGTTTCTTAACCTCAAAAATTTAAATAGTTTTATACAGAATATATAAAAATGACAGACGAAAATAAAAATAAATATAGAAAAAATCCAAACAGCTGAAACTATTGTCAATTTGAAACTACAGTAAAAAATATATTTTTTAAAAAATAAAAAGTATCCTATGTTACTTCTAGTACCTCTATATGTGTACAAAGTTTCATGATGATCGGTCACGTAGTTGTTGCGTGAAAACGTGACAAACAAACTCACATTTATAATATTATTATAGTAGGGATATTCAAGGCATATCCAATTAGCTATATGCAATTTATTCTTACTATAACAGTAATAAGATAATAATAATAATAATATAATCTAATTAATTGTTTCAGACGTTACTTTGCGGAAATCGACGATTCATCGAAGCGAAGACGAAGCGACCACACGTATCCTGATGATGCCACGTGAAGTGGCAAAACGCGTCGAGACAAGTTATTGCATGTTGGTGGAGGTTATTTTCCTTCATCGACCTAATGTAGCGGGAATTATAAGCAAAATAATTTCTTTGTACTAATGTGAAAATAATATTAGAAAAAATTAATATAAATTGTAATTATTAAAATGTTACTTTATCCTCATTACAACGCTAATTATTTATATAGTGTGTGAAGAATTCATTTGGCTTGTTTTATAAGACGATTTTTATTTTCTATTTCCATTTCTATTTCCAATCCATCATCCGTAGGTTCCTAGTGGAACACTTGGACTTGTCAAAATATAATTATATTTATCAATACAACAATATGCAGCAACGACGACGGCGCCCTCTACTCACTCCAACAACAAATATTAACTACTAGATACAATCAGTGCAGCTTCATTTATAGTGTAAAAAGCTTTGTCAATTAACATTTGTTTTATACGTGTTTTAAATTGCAAATCATTCAATACTTTCACATCATCTGACAAGTTATTATACATGTTTACGCCGTTACAGAGGAAGCTCTTTGAAACCTTTTTAAGTCGATGAAAGGGCCGCCTGAGCTCATTTTGCTTGTGGCGAGCATTCTGTTTAATTGGCTCAATAGGATATTCTGTGACATTTTCTTTTATATATAATAAACTAAGCATAACATATGCACTATACATTGTCAAGATTTTAAGTTCTCTAAATGCAGCTTTACAGCTTTCCCTTTATTCTGAGGCATCGAAGAATTTTTATTACAATCAAGAGTTTTATTATTGTGATTTCACTTTGTAAATTGTGTGAATCACTTACTGGAAATCATAAATAGTTTTAGTTTAGTCATTATTTTCTTTTTAATGACTAGGATGTTCTAAAATTATGAGGGATAGGGTTTTTATTCGAAGTCTTTTTCGGCTTCGGAAAGGCGTATGACAAAATTAATACCACAAGAAACTCGTCAATCATAGCCTGTACATAAAATAATTAATAAAAAAAAACAATTGAATTTTCATTGAGAAAACTCAAATAATTAATTAATAAAAAAAGAAGAAGACAAATTTGTTATATTCATTGATTATTATTATTGAGCTATAGATATTATATTATACTAGCTGTTGCCCGCAACTACGTCTGCGTAATAATGAATGAAATAAATCTAATAAGATTTATACAAACTTTCATCCCCTATTTTATCCCCTTGGGGGCAGAATTGATCAAAATCCTTTCTTAGCGGATGCCTACGTCATAACATCTACCTGCATGCCAAATTTCAGCCCGATCCGTCCAGTGGTTTGGGCTGTGCGTTGATAGATCACTATGTCAGTCAGTCAGTCACCTTTGAGTTATATATATTTAGAAGATTATGAACGTTGTCTTCTTTGTTATAATAATTTATAGCGCGTGTCCCTTCGTAGGCCTTGACCAGAAAGTGTCATTAATAATCTTGAAATGCGCTTAAATAATTAGTAATATAAATATTTATATTACAAAACACATATTTATTTAATTTACAAGACAAATAACTGAACGCTTTCGTTATTCATTGTTTTAATGTAAACGCCATTGTTTGTTGAACGATAACGAAAATATTTAATAAGGTTTTCTATATATATGTTGTTATAATTATAGCAGATATAGTATAATTGGAACAAAAATCGGTTGTCTGTAAAGTCGGTTTATATATATATATACTGATGGAATGGTAGCATTTTTCAAAAGAAAATTTTAATTTCATTTGTTTAATAGATTTGTATGTATATAGAGAAGGAGGTAATTGGAAATCACAATGAAATTGATCAAGATCACTTCAAGCCTTACATGGAACGCCTCAGAGCGAGGTAACGCCGCATGAGTCATGTTTTTTTGGCTCAATCGAATTATAAGACGTTGTCACGTCAAAAACAAAATGCATTTATAACGAATATGCTAGAATATCTTCTTCTTTTATTAATGGCCTTAGATATCTATTAAAACAATTCTGCCAATGTCGAGTATTCAATAAGAAATTATAAAATTTTAATTATTAATGTCTATTTGATCCATATATCAATGGTTAGGTGTGGGGTAGCGGGGGTAGAGGAGTGAAGATGGTTATAAATACAAAATCCAAATAAATAGTGTTTAAAAGTAGTTATTATTATTTATTTGCCGTTTAACTTAATAATAAAAGTCGGGTATAGTCATATCATCGAAACTCAGAACTTTATTTAATTTTCAAAGCTTTTTTACTTAAATTTTATCTATACTAATATCACAAAGAGGAAAGATTTATACTTTAGTATGTTTGTAAAGAATAGGCGTGTGGACAGTATTAAAAAAATGATGAAATAATAATTTTAGTTGAAAAACATGTTAAAAGTATTGCAATGAATTACTCAATTTTGTAAATTAAATTGAGATTATTAAGATTTTCAATAAAATAAAAGTACAAAATACTGCATTTATTGCGTATATGCAAGGATTTATTAACTCAAATAGCTCAAATTTGACCAGAATTGATTTGTTTATGTTGGGAGAGTTTCTAGCATCAAATAAAGACAAAAGTTTTATTTATAGTTTAATAAATTCTACACAACTCTTGGAAAGTTTGGAATTCATGTTTAACACGCGAAATATATTTAATAAATGTTATTTTGTTTTCTTCGTCCGTCAAATTGCGTGTATATCGGTCCGTGACATCACATGCTGCCTATGAGCGTTTTCCCGCATAATTTAAAACCGATATTTAAAAACGCAATATTTCAGTAATATTAGACACGTACCTGCATTATAGAAGGCAATTTCAAAATCTATCCACATGCCTATTGGCTCAAAAACTACTGGACCGATTTCAAAAATTCTTTCACTATTTGAATATCAATATAGGCTATATAAATTACAGCAAAAAAAAATAAGGATCCTTACTAAAACTACAATAATGTAACAAGCCAAAAATTGCTATAAAATGTCTTTCATTGTTTTTTCCAAAAATTTAAATATACAGGTACGAAGTCGGGACGGGCTGCTAGTTAGTTATATTCCAAAACATATGTATTAATTTGACCTATAGCAATCAGTTTAGATCAGCCATTCTCAAAGTGTGTTCCGCGGAACCCTAGGGCTAAAATACTGCAAAAAATACCTACCAAAGGGAGGTTATAAAGTTGCATCTTAATATTCCAACTAAATATTACATTGCAATATGATTATTCATAAATACATATAAATCAGTTTTTTATAATTATATTAAGGCTTTTTCCTTCACCAAAAAAATTTGAGATATAGATAGGATTACTTGTCGATCCAGCGTTAACCTTTAAGTACCGACGTGCGGTCTGACAGGCCCCGGCAGGCATTTGACTCGCTACTTTACCCCTTTCCCCACCAAATTCCGATCCCTGTTTTTCAGTAGCTGCAGGAACAGTGCCCACTTTGACATCGAAACAGAAAGGCATGACGTCGCGCCCGTATTTGGTGAGTAATTACGATTTGAAATTCCGACGAGGCCTCTCAGGCCTCACGTCGGTACTTACGTAAGTTTTTTGTTTTATTACTTTGTTACAGTAAACTGCTATTTTTACACATAATGTAAATTATGGATAGATCAGGACCTTCAGGTAGTAAAAGAAATAGTTCTGTGACAGATTTACATCATTCAAGGAAACCTTGGATAGGTATTAACGAATTTAATCCAAATTATACGCGGGTGATTGAGAGCTGGATCGCAGATGAAGATTCCAGCGGATCTGAGGTTGACGACGTTGGCGAAGATTTTTGTCAATCTAAACTAAAAAGAAAATTGACATATAGGTGCTATTCGTGCAAAAAGCACATTTGTTCATGATGCGCCAAACAAGAGTGCCCTCACTGTGCTTAGAATTTAAGGGGTAGTTCGATTGTGGACATTTTTTTTTCAGAAGTTTTATATTCCTACTATAATTTTTTTCTTAAAGTTATATTAGTTTTAAGTAGGAAATACTATTTTTTGTTATTCTAAGGGGATTTTTTGTTGTGTTTTGATTTTTTTATGTCTATTAGTCGGATTTTCTCCCAAAATTCAAGCCAAATATGATTGTAGTGTTAAATTTAAAAATATAATAAAGTTCGTTGTC